>CM074438.1:1828022-1853022 GCA_037101425.1 Elopichthys bambusa
GAACATTATTTAACTATATATTATAATGTAATATATTATTTAAATATATATTATAATATAATGGAACAACATGTAAAACTCTACTAGAACAAAATGGAACGTCATTTAAATGTCTGCTATACTAGAATGGAACAACATTTACATCTCTACTAGAAATGGAACAGTATTTAAATATCTACTGGATCAAAACCTGCTTTGAAACCGTGTGTAATCTCTACTAGAACAAAAAACTGAGCATCATTCAAATCTCGACTAGATCAAAATTGGGTGACATGTAGATCACTTACTAGAATAAAACCAGACAATATTTAAATCTCTTAAATGGAACAATCAACATTTGAATCTCTTGACAAGACTATAAATACAATATAGATCTAAATCCAAAATATATTATTATTGTATATCATCATTTCGCCCGGCCCCGACCCTTGCTCTATTGCACTATTGCAATAGAGCAAGAACTGCATTGACTTCTTGCTTTTATTTAAGTCTTTTGTTTTTAGACCAGCTAGTATCAGGAGGGCCACTGCAGCTGACTCTTTATCAAATGAATGTGGTTTTATTTAACCACTAACTCTCTTGCATAAATTGCATGTTGTTTTAAAGGCATGCGATCCACACCGCCGTCAGCAGGTCAAGCTCCCAGTGTCTCGTCCAGCAGCACAACTGTATTTCAGCAGCCGGAGAAAGGTAAAAGCATGCTGGGAACCTTTCACTGCCGTACTGATCACATGATCTCCAATGACATGTTCTCATTTTATATTAATGTAGCAGATTTTGGTCTTAAACATGGTAAAATAACTGTAACATGCAGCCTAATTACTATAATAAAGCAGCAGCAACATTCAGTATTAATAATAACATCAGAATAAACAATCATTTTAAAAACCCTTAATTAGTGTAAATGTATCAGTTTAGAATCTTTTACTGTGTTCCAGATCCAACAGGACAAGGTCATCTAGCAACAGCCCTCATCATTGCCATGTCAACCATCTTCATCATGGCAATCGCTATAGTGATGATCATTATGTTCTACATCCTGAAGGCCAAACCGAGCGGACAAGGTTAGTTTGCTAAAACTAAACACATTCGTTTTACCTTTATAATGTAACAGACGTAGGCCGGTAAGAGCTGTGCATGATCCTAAGAGGCTCCTTGTTAGAGAGCCCACCTCCCATGCCAGAGACCCGGGTTCAAGTCCCGCTTAGAGCAGGTGGTTCAAACAGGAGGGGTTACAATAATTATAATGACAACCACATGATGAACAAAGTTCACAGTGCACTAAAATAATGCAATAAACGTTAATTTAACAACAAATTAGATCTAATAGCCCTACAGTTTTTCACTTTATACAGTATAGTAAGGGAACTTACCATTAACTAATTAACAGTCTTTTATTGTTAAATTTTTTTATAGACAAATTCAAATTCTGCAGCTCTAAAAAGACAATAGTGTCATTATTCGGCTCAGTAGTAGAGTAGTTTTGTGTTTCTCTTCTCGAATCCATCATGAATCAGTGTGTGTGTGTTGGTCTCTCGTGAATGTTCCTCATAAATTATGTGTATTCATCCACAGGGAAGCTCTAACCACAGTTTGAGGCTTTCTGCTCTACATTTACTTGATCATTGCCATATTTCAAAGTCTTTCTTATTGCTCCAGACATTAAATGAACAACAGTGCACTGTGAGGCTAACCAAACGCTTTTCTTTCCCAGCATGCTGCTCTGGACAGATAATAAAGACTGTGGAAGCCCAAACAAACAAGCAGGAGGAGAAGAAAGAGGTTCAGGGTGAGAGAACGCTTTGTTTGACACTCCGGGTAACGTCTTCAGGTGTTAAACTGCTTTAAGAGGACCATAATGTTGTTTTTGGGCTCTACTAGAACAGGTTTTCCTGCTTGAATGTTCATTATTTTCCTCATATTCTCCATTGTTGCAGCTCCTCTCTTCCCAGTCTGTCAGTAACGCTCTGTTTACTTCCTGTTTCTATGAAGCCCCTCCTTCTGAAAAGCACAATGTGCTCTGATTGGAGCAGTGTGTTGTGATTGGTGTTTGAAAAATGTCCCGCCCCTTACCATAACCGCAAGTTTCAACACACTACTAACTAACTCAACCAGGCCCCGCCCCTTTATTCTGCGTATTAATTATTTAAATGAGGAATATTGTGACGTGTTCGTTCCCGGAAAAAAACTCAAGACTACAATGGAGGCGTTTCAGTGACACTGATATAGAGAATAACTTCTTTTTCATGCTCAAACAGCAACATCACACACAGATGAAGACAGATGAACATGTGAAAAAAGCATAATTTTAAGATGATCTGACGGGATGAGATGAACACTCATCACGCTCCAGACCTCCAGCACTCATAAAGGAGGGATAATCAGGAATGTTGCGTTCAGCCCGTGGCTCTCCCTGACGGCACTGAATGTTCTCAACACGTCTCTACATACAGTCAGAAGAAAAAACCCTCAAAATTACATTTCAGAAATGACAGTTTCACTCACTCTCACTGCAGCTCGTTTAGTGATCAATCAATCACTCTAAAGGCACGTTCACACCACAGACGATAACTATAAAGATAAAGATATAGTTATAAATGTAAAAGAATAGCAGAGTCCACGCTACAACTATAACGTTAGCGGCACAGAGGAACGATATTGTTGGAATCACTTTCAGAATGATTTTTTGCAAATGATGAATGATAAAAACACAGACAGCCAATCAGAATCAATTCTTTTTACGAGCTCGAACATTTAAAGTGGCAGGCGACAAAACTGCAGCGCACTTATAATAAACAGAACGATATCTTAAACGTTCTTGGTGTGAACGGGTCTTAGAAATACATAACGCACAAATATTGTTTGTACTTTTTGCATTTGAACGAATTCTAGGTATAATGAACATTTCTTTTGATTTGTCCCTTTCCAGTGAGCTCATTGCAGCACATTCATGTTAGTTTTTGGGATATGTAGTAAAAAGAAAAAGAAGCTTTTATTATTATTTATTTATTTAATGTTTATTTATTATTATGTGTAATTTTTATTGTCACTATTAAATTATATTATTAAACAAGACTATCTTCATGGTGAGTGAATAACAGATATAGCTTTTTTTTAAATTGTATGATTTAAGACTCTAGGAAATTTAATAATAAAGCTAAACAAAAGTGCACAGTAAAATACAGTAAAACAGTGCATTCTGGGTAATATTATTAGTCGCTTTCGAGACAGTAACCTGTAGGATACTTTCTTGAAAATGACAAATATTACCCAGAATGCATTGTTTTTACAGTATATTACTTTTGTATATTACAATGCATTCTGGGTAATATTATTAGTCGCTTTCGAGACAGTAACCTGTGGGATACTTTCTTGAAAATGACAAATATTACCCAGAATGCATTGTTTTTACAGTATATTACTTCTGTATATTACAATGCATTCTGGGTAATATTATTAGTCGCTTTCGAGACAGTAACCTGTGGGATACTTTCTTGAAAATGACAAATATTACCCAGAATGCACTGTTTTTTACAGTATATTACTTTTGTATATTACAATGCATTCTGGGTAATATTATTAGTCGCTTTCGAGACAGTAACCTGTGGGATACTTTCTTGAAAATGACAAATATTACCCAGAATGCATTGTTTTTACAGTATATTACTTTTGTATATTACAATGCATTCTGGGTAATATTATTAGTCGCTTTCGAGACAGTAACCTGTAGGATACTTTCTTGAAAATGACAAATATTACCCAGAATGCATTGTTTTTACAGTATATTACTTTTGTATATTACAATGCATTCTGGGTAATATTATTAGTCGCTTTCGAGACAGTAACCTGTGGGATACTTTCTTGAAAATGACAAATATTACCCAGAATGCATTGTTTTTACAGTATATTACTTCTGTATATTACAATGCATTCTGGGTAATATTATTAGTCGCTTTCGAGACAGTAACCTGTGGGATACTTTCTTGAAAATGACAAATATTACCCAGAATGCACTGTTTTTTACAGTATATTACTTTTGTATATTACAATGCATTCTGGGTAATATTATTAGTCGCTTTCGAGACAGTAACCTGTGGGATACTTTCTTGAAAATGACAAATATTACCCAGAATGCATTGTTTTTACAGTATATTACTTCTGTATATTACAATGCATTCTGGGTAATATTATTAGTCGCTTTCGAGACAGTAACCTGTGGGATACTTTCTTGAAAATGACAAATATTACCCAGAATGCATTGTTTTTACAGTATATTACTTCTGTATATTACAATGCATTCTGGGTAATATTATTAGTCGCTTTCGAGACAGTAACCTGTGGGATACTTTCTTAAAAATGACAAATATTACCCAGAATGCATTGTTTTTACAGTATATCACTTTTGTATATTACAATGCATTCTGGGTAATATGATTTGTCATTTTCGAGAAAGTATCCTATAGGCCTCTTTTCTTAAAATGACAAATATTACCCAGAATGCATTGTTTTTATGGTATATCACTGAAACCTCTTGAAAAGTGGTGATATTTTGGCTGTCTGCATTGTTTTATGCATGAATTATGACTACGCATTATGCATTCATTTATATGAGCAGTTTACACACTAATACATTCAAGTTCAAGTACAGACGCTTGGCAAAGTGATCTAGTGTTTGAGCTACTGGAACAAAACTGATCTGATATGGAAATGCCTATAAAATAAACTGAAAGTTTTCTGCCTGTGTGAACGCTCATCTCAAGTAGCGTTACAGCTGTGAGCACATGAGCCGATCTTTTCCTTGTATCCAGTTATTATAAGTGGCTTAGCCAAGAATATCCGCTGGGAATTAATGAGGGGATAAACACACGTCTAGTGGTGTACAGTAGGTGTTCGCTCATCCCGTCTGAAACTAGATTAATGTTGTGACATACAGTAACACTCATTCATCTGCTCTTTAACTTTCAGGGCTGTTTTATGGTGAATTTGTCCTTTTTAAATGTTGATGTCATTTATTAGCGCTGCATGATTCCTCAAAATAACATCATGATATGGATTTGTGCAATTATCAAACTGCAAAGGCCGCAATTTAATTGCATAAATATATGCGCTGTTTGTCAGAGTGAAGCACAGCTTATTTACACGCAAGCAGCTCGTTATTCAATGACGTGTTCATTGTATTATTTTTCTTAAATACTTGATTTTTTTTATTTTACAGTGAAATGTTGCAACAGTAATATTTCTTTTTTGGTTTGTCTTTAGTCATTTTTATATTTCTAATAATAATTATAATAATTATTAATATTATTATTGATATTATTAACATCTTTATTATTAACATTATAATTAAGATTATTATTAACATTAGTAGTAGTAGTAGTAGTGGTAGTATTAACATTATTATTATTAACGTTATAATTAACATTATTATTAGTAGTAGTAGTAGTATTAACATTATTATTATTATTATTAACATTATAATTATAATTCTTAAGATTATTTTGTTATTAACATTATTGTTAAAATTATGAATATTATTTTTTGTTATTAACATCATTATTATTATTAATATTATTATTATTATTACTATTAACATGATTATTATTATTATTATTATTATTAACATTATAATTATGATTCTTAAGATAATTTTATTAACATTATTGTTATATTATTAACATTATGAATATTATTTTTTGTTGTTATTAACATGATTATTATTAATATTATTATTATTAACATTATTATTATTAGTAGTAGTAGTAGTAACATAATTATTATTATTAGTAGTAGTATTAACATTATTATTATTATTATTATTATTAACATTATAATTATGATTCTTAAGATTATTTTGTTATTAACATTATTGTTATATTATTAACATTAGTATTACAATTATGAATATTATTTTGTTATTATTAACATGATTATTATTAACATCATTATTATTATTAACGTTATAATTAAGATTATTATTATTGTTAACATTATTATTATTAGTAGTAGTATTAACATTATTATTATTATTATTAACATTATAATTATGATTCTTAAGATTATTTTGTTATTAATATTATTGTTATATTATTAACATTATTATTAAAATTATGAATATTATTTTTGTTATTATTAACATGATTATTATTATTAACATCATTATTATTATTAATGTTATAATTAAGATTATTATTATTATTAACATTATTATTAGTAGTAGTAGTAACGTAATTATTATTATTATTAACATTATAATTATGATGATTAAGATTATTTTGTTATTAACATTATTGTTATATTATTAACACTATTATTAAAATTATGAATATTATTTTTGTTATTATTAACATGATTATTATTATTAACATTATTATTATTAATGTTATAATTAAGATTATTATTATTATTAACATTATTATTATTAATGTTATAATTAAGATTATTATTATTATTAACATTATTATTATTAGTAGTAGTAGTAGTAACGTAATTATTATTATTATTAACATTATAATAATGATGATTAAGATTATTTTGTTATTAACATTATTGTTATATTATTAACATTATTATTAAAATTATGAATATTATTTTTGTTATTATTATTATTAACATTATTATTATTAACGTTATAATTAAGATTATTATTATTAGTAGTAGTATTAACATTATTATTATTATTATTAACATTATTATTAACATTATAATTATGATTCTTAAGATTATTTTGTTATTAACATTGTTATATTATTAACATTAGTATTAAAATTATGATTATTATTATTATTAATGTTATAATTAAGATTATTATTATTAGTAGTAGTATTAACATTATTATTATTATTAACATTATTATTAACATTATAATTATGATTCTTAAGATTATTTTGTTATTAATATTATTGTTATATTATTAACATTAGTATTAAAATTATGAATATTATTTTTGTTATTATTAACATGATTATTATTATTAACATCATTATTATTATTAATGTTATAATTAAGATTATTATTATTATTAACATTATTATTATTAGTAGTAGTAACGTAATTATTATTATTATTAACATTATAATTATGATGATTAAGATTATTTTGTTATTAACATTATTGTTATATTATTAACATTATTATTAAAATTATGAATATTATTTTTGTTATTATTAACATGATTATTATTATTATTATTATTAGCATTATTATTAAGATTATTTTTGTTATTATTAACATTATTGTTATATTATTAAAATTATTATTAAAATTATGAATATTATTTTTGTTATTATTAACATGATTATTATTATTATTATTATTAGCATTATTATTAAGATTATTTTTGTTATTATTAACATTATTGTTATATTATTAACATTATTATTGAGATTATTAAGATTATTTTTGTTATTATTATTATTATTTTATGGCCAAATTGATATATTATCAAAAAAAAAAAAGAATTTGCTCTACAAACAAGCAGATTCAATTTGTTCCCAATTTTTATCAGAACAAAAATCACAGAAAAATCCATCCCGTCACATTTATAATATTAGTTATATAGTTCTCACGGCTAATATTTCGCTCTGTTTCATGTTCTCCATCTCATCCCTGCAGTTTCTGAGAACTGATCTGAGATCATTTGTCGTTCCAGAAAGCGTGGTGATCTTTGCAGAGAAGGATGAATTTGATAAGCTCAAACCTTCATCTCCAAAAACAGCAAAGAGGTGAGTCTGTACACACACTTCAACTACTGCAAGACACGGTTTAACAGAGGCGTCAGACACGTTCCTCGTCTCATGTGAGAATGTGCCAGTAATCCAGCCACCGCAGGACGTGTTTGTGCAGCGGCGTTTGACTGGAAACATTATGTGGCTCACAGACGGATGAGGTAGTTGAACACAGATCCACCCTGCAGCGACGCTCTCCACAGGAGATGTTCATCTCGCACAAACATAATCAAGCGTGTGATAATTACGCAGCGGCGCGGCCAAAAACCGCCAGGTGAAAATAGCTCTGCTTCAAACACAAGATGACACTTTTTTGCCTCAAACCCTTTTTGAGGTGCAGCAGAAGCTTGAGTAAAGCAATAAAACTCCTTTTCTGAATACTAGAACTGCATCGCAGCAGCTAATAAACGTGTCATTCTGTGCTCAGATATGTTAGATTATCTAATACAGATTGTGTCCGTTTTGTAGAAGTGTGAAGCGGGTGATTTCACTCGGAGCCAAACCAGCGCAGGTATCGAGTGTCTGTAAAACAATGACATTCTGTGCGCGTCTCTGAGCCGTCTTTGTCAGCTCGTTGGGAAGCTCTTCCTGGGGAATTTAACTGCGAGCTGAAAACAACAGGCTAGTCTGTGCATATGATCATCAACCACAAGAAGCAGAAGAGCAAACAGGCTCTTTCATCAGCTTTCTTAAAGGAGTAAACTCTCTTGTCCAGTCAAATAATGACTTTTTCAGTATGAATTATTCCTCCATCTGCTGCACTAGTGAGCTAAAGTCATGTCAGGAGGGGGTGTTTGATTTTAATACGAACACACTAAATACTATACTGCCTTTATTTGACGAAGCGCAGGTTTGGACACAGAGCAGCTCATTTGTCCTGTATGCAAAAAAAGTGTAGGATCCATAAAAAGGCTGGTACAGTGTTTAACGCCTTGAATGTGCAGTCAAGCCAGTTCATCAAAGCAAAAGAGCTCCATAAGAGCGGATTCAATTTACATATTTGCTTTGTCGATAACAAAACATCGCAAAAACTGGATGGAAACTTGGCTATTGTTAGTTAACCAACATTAACAGATCATTCTATAATTTAGGGTACATTTCACATCAGCATAAAGTATAAAAACAGTATGCTTTCTCCATAAAACAACTATTGGTTTAAGTTTATATTTTAAAATACTTCTAAGAATTTTATCTTTGCAGATATTTGCGTAAAAACCTCAGCACGGTCAGTAAGGACAAGAATATCTATCTATGTTAAAGATCATTTTGCTCCAGTCCGTGTGGATGTAAACTCTACCAGAAGCAGCATTCTGGATATTTAAAAAATAAAAAAATAGTGGTTTTCATCCACGCATTTTCTAATTCACATTTTAAAATATTGCATAAAAAAAAAAAAACAAATGCGAGGACGCGCATCAATTCTAAAGACGTTTTATTTGCGCTTAATTGAGAAAACGTGCTCATAAACTACAATGGAAACACATTTACTGAATAAATCCCTTGATACGCAACAAAAAATCTTTGGCTCAGCAGGCTGTGATTGGATAACTGGACTAGCCAGCGGACCAATCGCATCACAGCATCTCAAATGTTGGTTTGGTGGTTCTAAAATTATGACATACTAAAGTTGATTATGAGAGAAGAGTCGAAATTGAGATAAAAAGTCAAAATTGGCAATGTGAAATTGCGGCAAAATCAAGGTCAAAATTGATATACAAAGTCGAAATTATGACATAATTGACATTCAAAGTCAAAACTGACAAAAAGTCAATTATCAGAGAATGAATGAGTCAAAACTGAGAGTCTAAATTAAGTCGATTAGGAGGAAACTGACAAATTTGAAACTGAGAAAATCGAAATTGATATACAATCATAATTTCCATTCATGTATTTGTATGCGCTTTTTTATATAGCGCATAAAAATTCTAAAAACGCACTTTGATTTTGAGAAAACGTGCTCATAAACTACAATGGAAACACATTTACTGAATAAATCCCTTGATACGCAACAAAAAATCTTTGGCTCAGCAGGCTGTGATTGGATAACTGGACTAGCCAGCGGACCAATCGCATCACAGCATCTCAAATGTTGGTTCTAAAATTATGACATACTAAAGTTGATTATGAGAGAAGAGTCGAAATTGAGATAAAAAGTCAAAATTGGCAATTTGAAATTGCGGCAAAATCAAGGTCAAAATTGATATACAAAGTCGAAATTATGACATAATTGACATTGTGCATTTTTATATAGCGCATAAAAATTCTAAAAACGCACTTTGATTTTGAGAAGACGTGCTCATAAACTACAATGGAAACACATTTACTGAATAGATCAAACACTGACCGCTTGTACTGTTGCAGTGAGAACGACGCGTCGTCAGAGAACGAGCAGCTCTTGAGTCGCAGCATCGACAGTGACGAGGAAGCAGCGCAGGACAAGCAGGGAGCCGCTGACCTTTGCCTTCTGTCCCTGGTGCATCTGACCCGAGACAAAACCTGCTCCACCAACACCATCAACAACAACAACAACAACTGCAGCAGAGCCACCGGCGTCAGTACAACACCACACACACGTTATCAGATAATCATGTGCTAATGCAGTCCAGTGGCTGAAATGTTCATTTTTAAAAAACTACACTGCTCCTCCTTATAATTTCTGTCTTGTTTTCCAGTCCAAAAATCCTAAATCATTTACTGGAGAAGGAACATCAAAGAATCATCAAAATTATGTGAGCTTTTGCTTAAAGCAAGAAAAAATATATATGAAATTATGACATTCAAAGTCGAAATTGACAAAACGTCAATTATGAGAGGAGTCAAAATTGAGGTGAAAAGTCATAATTGACATGCTAAATTGAAATTATGACATTCAAAATTGACATTCAAGGTCAAAATTTACATACACTGCAAAAAAATGCTTTTCCTACTGTCTTGTTCTAGTCCAAATATCTAAAAATTCTTGAATCAAGAAGCATTTTCTAGACAAGTAAAAATTATTGTCTTGTTTTATGGTCAAAATTCATATACTAAGTTGAAATTATAACAACAGAAATTGACTTTCAAAGTCGAAGTTGACAAAAAGTCAATTATGAGAGAAGAGTCGAAACTGAGATGAAGTCTAAATTATGAGATAAAAAGTCATAACTGACATACTAATTTGACATTATGACATACTAAGTCATAATTATGACATACTAAAGTCTATGAGAGAAGAGTCAAAATAAAGATAAAAAGTTGAAATTGACAAAAAGTTAAAATTGACAAAATCGAAATTCACTTACTAAGTCAAAATTCATATACTAAGTTGAAATTGATGGTCAAAATTCATATACTAAGTTGAAATTGATGGTCAAAATTCATATACTAAGTTGAAATTATAACATAAAAAGCAGAAATTGACTTTCAAAGTCGAAGTTGACAAAAAGTCAATTATGAGAGAAGAGTCGAAACTGAGATGAAGTCTAAATTATGAGATAAAAAGTCATAACTGACATACTAAATTAAAATGGTGACAGTCAAAATTGACATTCAAAGTCGAAATTATGACATACTAAAGTTGATTATGAGAGAAGAGTCGAAATTAAGATAAAAAGCTGAAATTGACAAAATCAAATTTGACATGCTAAATTGAAATTATGACATTCAAAATTGACATTCAAGGTCAAAGTTTACATACACTGCAAAAAAATGCTTTTCCTACTGTCTTGTTTCTAGTCCAAATATCTAAAAATTCTTAAATAAAGAAGCATTTTCTAGACAAGTAAAAATTATTGTTTTGTTTTCAGAAAAAATAAGTCAAAATTAAGTGAGTTTTTCCTTAAAACAACAAAAATAATCTGCCAATGAGATTATCAAAATAATCTTATTTCAAACCGAAAACAAGATTATTTTACTTGAAATGAATTATTTATGGGAGGAGAGTATCTAAATGAATTATTTATGGGAGGAGAGTATTTAAATGAATTATTTATGGGAGGAGAGTATTTAAATGAATTATTTATGGGAGGAGAGTATCTAAATGAATTATTTATGGGAGGAGAGTATTTAAATGAATTATTTATGGGAGGAGAGTATCTAAATAAATTATTTATGGGAGGAGAGTATTTAAATGAATTATTTATGGGAGGAGAGTATCTAAATAAATTATTTATGGGAGGAGAGTATTTAAATGAATTATTTATGGGAGGAGAGTATTTAAATAAATTATTTATGGGAGGAGAGTATTTAAATGAATTATTTATGGGAGGAGAGTATCTAAATGAATTATTTATGGGAGGAGAGTATTTAAATGAATTATTTATGGGAGGAGAGTATTTAAATGAATTATTTATGGGAGGAGAGTATTTAAATGAATTATTTATGGGAGGAGAGTATCTAAATGAATTATTTATGGGAGGAGAGTATTTAAATGAATTATTTATGGGAGGAGAGTATTTAAATGAATTGCGCAACACGATTTACTAATGTTTGTGCTCGTCAATTTACTGGTATTTGCTCCATTATTTAACGCCTAAATAAAAAGCATGTCTTAACCCATTTTGCGACATTGGCTGCAGTTGTTGCTGCTAGGAGACGCCACAGAGAACAGCATCAGCTCTGCTTATTTGTGACCCAACGCTAATTTGCGCTGCTCTTGGTAGATTGCATTGGTCATTATGTAATTGATTTGACCGCGCCTGTGTTCTATAATTTGCGCGTCAGCAGTAAATCGCACGCATAACTTGCCACTTCCATCGGCACATTTGTGGAATTGCGCTCACGCTAATTTGCACCATTTAGTAAATCTGGCCCAAAAAGTCATAATTGACATACTAATTTGACATTATGACATATTAAGTCATAATTATGACATACTACAGTCTATGAGAGAAGAGTCAAAATAAAGATAAAAAGTCGAAATTGACAAAAAGTTAAAATTGACAAAATCGAAATTCACTTACTAAGTCAAAACTGATATACTAAGTTGAAATTGATGGTCAAAATTCATATACTAAGTTGAAATTGATGGTCAAAATTCATATACTAAGTTGAAATTGATGGTCAAAATTCATATACTAAGTTGAAATTGATGGTCAAAATTCATATACTAAGTTGAAATTATAACATAAAAAGCAGAAATTGACTTTCAAAGTCGAAGCTGACAAAAAGTCAATTATGAGAGAAGAGTCGAAACTGAGATGAAGTCTAAATTATGAGATAAAAAGTCATAACTGACATACTAAATTAAAATGGTGACAGTCAAAATTGACATTCAAAGTCGAAATTATGACATACTAAAGTTGATTATGAGAGAAGAGTCGAAATTAAGATAAAAAGCTGAAATTGACAAAATCAAATTTGACATGCTAAATTGAAATTATGACATTCAAAATTGACATTCAAGGTCAAAGTTTACATACACTGCAAAAAAATGCTTTTCCTACTTAGAGTTTTTGTCTTGTTTCTAGTCCAAATATCTAAAAATTCTTGAATCAAGAAGCATTTTCTAGACAAGTAAAAATTATTGTCTTGTTTTCAGAAAAAATAAGTCAAAATTAAGTGAGTTTTTCCTTAAAACAACAAAAATAATCTGCCAATGAGATTATCAAAATAATCTTATTTCAAACCGAAAACAAGATTATTTTACTTGAAATGAATTATTTATGGGAGGAGAGTATCGAAATGAATTATTTATGGAAGGAGAGTATCGAAATGAATTATTTATGGGAGGAGAGTATTTAAATGAATTATTTATGGGAGGAGAGTATTTAAATGAATTGCGCAACACGATTTACTAATGTTTGTGCTCGTCAATTTACTGGTATTTGCTCCATTATTTAACGCCTAAATAAAAAGCATGTCTTAACCCAAATTGATGGTCAAAATTGATATACTAAGTTCAAATTATAACAAAAGCAGAAATTGACGTTCAAAGTCGAAATTGACAAAGTCAATTATGAGAGAAGTTGAAACTGACATCAAGTCTAAATTATGATATAAAAAGTCATAATTGAAATGAGTCAATAAATACTTTTGAGTCTTTACACTGCAAGAAAGATTCTTACAAACAGTCAAACTAATATTATAAGTTTATAAACCAGAGTTCAGACCGTGAAACACTGAAAAGTATAAAGTATATCCCATCACACCTCACAGCATCTTAAAATCTTCCCGTACGTCTAAACGAGTGCTGTGGATTCAGATTCGTCTCTGTTTCTCCGTATGACTCATCCAAACATTTCCTGTTTCTGCAGATTCACAGCAGAAGGAAAAAGATCCTGGACTTGTACTCAAAAGCCTGCAGTGTTGCGGAGGGTGAGTGAGACTCACAGCGCTGTGGCTTCATAAATACTGTGTGTCAAGCCTGTAAAACACGGACAGCTGCTGCGCTCTGAAAGCTGGAATGTGTGCGAATATCACTGCAAACACATTTCACACTCCAGCTGCAGCTTTGACGAAAATATCAGACCTATTTGTGTTCATCCGCTAGGTGGTTATTGAAAAATGTAATTCTAAATCTTTCTCCTTAGCAGGCGATAAGCAAGTATAAACTGGGGAAAATGGTCAGAGGTTACTTGTTTGGTATGGAGAGAGGTCCAAAAGATTTACAATCTCCCTAGGAGGCTTTCTTTGTGAACAAGCAGAACACAAATTAGAAATTTTACTCCCTTGAAAATGGATTCTGGTTTCAAAGTAAGCAACTGCAATATGTTCGCCAACTATATGAAAGAGAAACACAACTTGCTACTGAATTCGCTCTCCCTAAGGCTGACTTTTATAGCTATCTCCAGAGTCGAAGTTTCCTTTTTAAACATCCGAATTGGACTAATTTGGGACTGTCCTATTCTAGTTCCTTACTGGACAATTGTATTGTGTTTCATTAATAACATTTTTTAGGTTAATTTGCCCGGAGACCCTTTAATAGCTTTTTTGGGAGTTAAACCAGATTTAATAAAAAGCGATAAGTAAGGGTGCCTCCTTCGAATAATCCTAGTTGAAAAGTTAAATTAAATTAAATGGCTCCAGAAAGTGCCACGAAAACTTGAGAAATCTGTGGAATGGAGAAAATAACGTACAGTTTACGACTCAAAATGTGTCTGTTTGTTTGTTGAGCAATGGAAACCCTTAATGAAAGAGCTGAGTGAGATATGGGGAAGACGTTTTTGAGCACAACATTTTATCTCCCTTTTTTTCCCCACTTTTTTTTTTTTTTTTTTAAGATTGGCTGGTTAACTTTTTGTCATTTTTGAATATTTTGATCCCATCCAAGGTTGTTGTTCTGTGTTCAATGGTTTTGTTTTAGAGGTGGCAATTAAAAAAAAAAAAAAAAAAATTATATATATATATATATATATATATATAATTATTAATATTTTTTATATTAATTTTTATATGACATTTTTTTAATATTTTATTTTTTCATTTATTTTCTCTTTATCTTCTTGTCATGCTTCAAAAATGCAGTCATATTACAAAAGTTTATGTATAAATCATACAAACTATGTACCTTTGGACTTTGTACATGTTTTGCAAGAAGTTGTTTAATAAAAAAATAAGTTAAAAAAATTATTGTAAAATAAATAAATATGTAATAATAAAAATAAATATATATTTTGAAAATAATTAAAAATGTACTTATATTATTATTAATTATTAGTATTATTATTACTACGTTTATTTTAAAAATAATTGTAAATTAAACATTATGTGTAATAAAATAAAAGTAAATGTAAAAAATATTTTAAATTAATTTAATAAAACAAAATATAATTGTTTTACTTTTGTGCTATAAAAAGTTCTGGTACTATTATTATTATTACTTTTTTTTTTCAAAATAAATGATCATTTTTAAAAGTGCAATACTAAAAATGTTTGCTGCTTTTGCACAATAAACAATTATTATTATTACTACTACTTACTACATTTATTTTTAAAAAGAAATAATAATAATCATTTTTAATTTAATACATTTTTAATTTTTTACATATATTTCTAAAATAAATAATAGTTCTTAAATAATATTTATAGTTATAAATAATAACTATAAAATAATAATAATAATAATAATTCAAATTTGTATTACTTTTGCACAATAAACAGTTCAGGTAGTGTGTTGGTTGTCAAAACCTGCAGATGAATGTTTTTCCTGATGATGATGATGATGCGTTTTACTCCTGGTGTTCCTCAGATGATGATGTTCTAAGGCACGTGTTCTTCATCTGCGCAGGTCTGAGTCCGACCGAGCTGCCGTTCGACTGTCTGGAGCGCACCAGCCGCATGCTCAGCACCACCTACAGCACAGACAAGGCCGTGGTCAAGACGTGGCGGCACCTCGCAGAGAGCTTCGGGCTGAAGCGCGACGAGATTGGCGGCATGAGCGACGGCATGCAGCTCTTCGACCGGATCAGTACGGCGGGTTACAGCATCCCAGACCTCCTGACCCGTCTGGTCCAGATTGAGCGGCTGGACGCGGTGGAGACCCTCTGCTTCGACATTCTGGGCGGCCCGGAGAACAGCGTCCCTCCATCCAGCCACCATCCGACCCTGACGTCCCGCTGCGCCAGCGTCTGACAGACACATGAAGGACCAGACCTGAACATCAGACTCATGTACATTTGACCAGCCAGTTTGTTTCTGTGGTCCTGACTGAAGTGGATGTTCAGTAACATTTCCTGCTCTCAGACGTTCTCTACATATAAACACAGACACGAGACTGATTGCGTACGCCGGTGCATTCATAACCTAATGCGTGTTTTATTCTCTTCAGCGGTCGGTTTTCTGTTTCGAACAGTTTGAAGAGAATGTGTTCAAGTTAGTTAAACTGACTAAATTTGTATAACTAACACAATATATCGGCCACCATATCGGTATCGGCCGATATATGTTCAATGTTATCATTATCGGCCCGATAAGAAAATGTGGCCGATATATTAAAGCTGATAAATAATGGATTATTTCCTTCAGCTGAGACACTTCAGATGCGCACTGTTCACCATGATGGTTTTGAATTGCTTGAAATATGATTGAAATCACTTCAAAAAGCAAAATACGGTTAAGTGCAAGATGTGCAGCGCAAGTCTGTCATATAGACTACATAAAATTATAATGAGAACATTATAATTGTGTGATTGGGACATGGCTTTTAATGGTGAGACTTTTGTTTTTGTAATCAGGCTCTCAAAAAATGTTTTGATTTAGATTTATCGGCCAATATATCGGTTATCGGCTTTCAAATATAAAGTTATCGGTATCGGTCAAAATGTTCATATCGGTGCATCCCTATAACTAACTGTTATAATGTGTGTTTTAAGGCAAGACACTACAGGTGGATAGAGTAAAAATGTTAACTATTAGGGGTGTAATGGTACACAAACGTGACGGTTCGGTACGTACCCCTGTATTGAAGTCACGGTTCGGTACTGCAGGGGGCAGAAAACTAAACATAAAATTGCTTATTTTTTATTAAACAGTGTTTTATTGAACAAATTGTGTCTCTCTCTTTAAATAAATTAAATTATAATTAAAATTTTTTTAAGGATAAATCTTAGCTAATGCTGTAAACTACATACAGGGAGCCCTTTCTTGAACATTACTATAATATTAAAGGTTACAATTAACAACAGAGCCCAAACTATTACATTCAGTTGCTATTATATTTAGATATAATAATCAAAACTCAAATAAAAAAACATGTAAATTGCACATAAGTCAGGTATTGCATTAACTCCAGTTCATTAACACTTTTCATGGCAAATTTATTTAAACATATATTAAATAATTAAGACATTACTAACAGGTAAATATAATAAATATATAAGCTAATATAGTGCATATATTTAGTGAAATGCTGCCCTCTAGTGTTCATTTCTCTAGTGAACTAACATGCTGTGGACACTGAATGACTTGCCTGAGGTAAATGTAATGCTACGTGAGATATTATTCTCAAGCTGTTTTATTGACGTCTTTCTGCAGTTTAAACATATGGAGCCCCGCACATGACGTTCAGGGGAAAAAAAGTAAATTGTGCCCATGATTTAATTAATTCTTTCCCTTTTTTGTAAATCGCGCGCTTGATTTAGCAAATCGAGGGAACGAATTAGTAAATCGTGCACACAATTTAGCCTATTTTTTTTAATTAAATGCAGGGCTCAGTAGAAACACTGGTTGAGAGATTACACGCATATCTAGATCATCTGTTCTTCTTTTTCTGCTCTTTCCTGTTGTGGTGGTTAGCAAACAGCGTTGCATTACCACGTGCGCCCCCTTCTGGTTTGGAGTGTGGATCACCTGTGACCGACTGTATTCGTCGTCTGACTGTGATGTCCGTATGGTTCGGGACAAATACGTGTACCGTTACACCCCTATAGATGTCATATAACCATACGGATTAATCAGTAAATTAGTACAAGTTTTCTGAAATGTTAAGATTAAATACGCAAATGAGGCAATGTCTAATTAAATATGCACTAATTTGCATACATTTTCAGAATAGGAATCTAAGCATTGGATAAATCCAGGTTTTTACTCAGGGAATTTTGGATTTCTCTTTTTATCACTCCAGAAATCAGAAAATACTGTCAAGAGACAAAATAAGATATATTTTTACCAGTAAAATGTTCTATAAATCGGGCAACTGATATACAGTCTCAACAGACCTTCAGAATATAGAATAAAACTGTAAAGTTTGGTGAAAGTAAAGCTGCTGAATTGGAGATTTCTGACTCAAACTCACCGCCTTTAAAGATATGGATTAAAAATTGAAACCTACAGATGCAAACGTGCAATAAAATAAACACTTAAAAGTGTATTTTGGATGTTTACTTTCCACTAGTGGAAGCAAAATAGACCAAAACTGACCAGTGCATTAAAAAAAAAAAAAATCCAAGGTTTTGCCTGTAGTGTCTTGCATTAATGTCACAGACATGTGAAGGAAACTCTATCACACACGTCACATGTGCATCAGGGCATATGTGTGTTGAGTTTCTGACCCACATCTGAACTCGCTGTATCTGCTTCAGTTTCTGGACTCAATCAGAATATGGACTCAATGAAATACATGTCAAACTGACACAAACATAAATCTGTTGAACAGTGTGTGTGTGTGTGTGTCCTGCGGCTAGCCGCTGCTGCCGGGACTAATTGGCTGGAATTGGTGGTTTATGACTCCTAGTGCAAAGTGCCTGTGATTTCCAGCACCTCATTAACTAATAATCCAAACGGAAAAGCCATAAAGTGTCCGATGGGAAGCCGAGGCAGCTGTATAAATGTTTAACTGCATGCAAAAGGTAGAAACGGGGGGAAAAGTCTCCGGTGATTGTGTGCAGTGAGCCGCGGGTGACCCTGTTTTAATGATCTGCCACTCTGTAACATGTTTAATTACTTTTTTGCCATTATATGCCTGCTTAACATGTTTCACACAGCTCATGTTTTTGACTGAATCACTCCGAAAGTTATGATTAGACATTTTATAGTAAAAACCACCAGAAATGGTGCATTTCGAATGAATGGAGCAGGTCTCCAGTTTCCCAAAGAATCACATAACTTCATATTTGTGCATCACAGTTAGACTTTTTTGTTGTTGCATCATGTTAGTTTACCCTTCCTCATGAGCCAAGGTAACATATATTTATATATATACTGTACAGTATCAATGAACCATGAGTTCATTTCATTTAAACCTTGTAAAGGCCACGTCGACCTCATCAACACGTTTATGGCAGAGCACCTGGATCAATGCAACTAACACAACCATTCAAATGAAATACAAGTGTATATATAACTTATTATTGTACATATGCACCATGTATAGAAGTACCAATTAAGAAATAAAATGAGAAAATTATATCATAATAATGTTGTCCGTTGTAATTCTGTGCCACACGAGTCGAACATGTAATATTGTACTGTTTTCAGAAGTTTGAAAAGTTACGACGCTCAAAGTTCAATGCAAAGGAGATATTTTCTTTCACAGAAATCGCTTTTTAAGGACTACAACAAGCTTCTTCCTGGGTTTGTGACATCACAAACCCTAAAATTTACATAAACCCCGCCCCCGGGAACACGCAACAAAGGGGGCGGGGCCATGTCGGGCTGCTTTAGAGAAGAGGAAGAGTTGTTGTAGTCGAGTGTTGTTGACATGCCGTCATTTTACACTGGATTGCTTCACAAACGAGGATCAATTCAACGCTGGATTTGCACAAAAGATTAATGTCGATGAGTTGAATCAACTCCACAGCAACTACATAAATTTATCCAGTAACCATCAGAAACGTCTAAAAGTTGTAACTTCTTCCTGAGTCTCTCCATCAGTGTCGACTCCGGTTTGAACAATGTAAGGCTGAACACCGTTACTGACAATCCTCATTTTGGCTGTGTGAGATTCTCTAGCTTTGTTGTTGTTGAGCAACCGAAGCGTGAGCTGTTAAAGCTCCGCCCTCTTCTGGAAAGGGGGCCGGGAGCAGCAGCTCATTTGCATTTAAAGGGACACGCACAAAAACGGCGTGTTTTTGCTCACACCCAAATAGGGGCAAATTTGACAAGCTATAATAAATGATCTGTGGGGTATTTTGAGCTGAAACTTCACACACACATTCTGGGGACACCAGAGACTTATATTACATCTTGTGAAAAGGGGCATAATAGGTCCCCTTTAACATATAGGATACATATAGTTGATGTCAACATTCACAAGGGACTCAAAAAAAAAAAAAACCGCTGTACAGTGTTGCATTATGGCCATTTGATAGGACCAGCAGCACCATTTCTTCTCAATGATATAGTATTATCCCAATACACAATGTTTAGCAGATACACAAACCACACAACGGCAGCCAAAACCACTGAAGCTCTTCTGAAGGTCCTGATTGACAAGATTGTTTGGTGTTTCTCTCATGAGAAGTAGAATCACACAGGCCTGACACCTTCATTCTGAGGGTTTTGTGGAGGTTCCAACAGACAGATGTTTCAGCACTGCGAACGAGGATGAAATAAGCCGTACTGCCAGTTTGAAAAGGTGATCCATCAGTGAAGGGCATTACCTCACACACACAACGCAAATCATGACGGTTTTATGGGATCTGTCAGTAATGCATTCATGAGTTTGAAATATTCTGACTGGACTTTCCAAGATCTCCTTAAAGAACTGAGAATAATAACTGGAGCTGCAGACGGTTCTCCCTTCACAGCGTCAGAGAGGAAATCAGAACCAGGCCCGATGGAAGACGAGTTCAAGAACTGAAGAGCATCTAAAGGGAATGGTTGGTGCTGTTTACTAAAACCCTGGGTATACTTTGTTTTTTTTTTACACAGTCGAAAGCACAGCCTTGCAAAGTATACTTCATTTCACTCGTACGCATACACAGCCGTTCGACGCATGCGCGTTTTTGAGCAATCTCTCGACACGTTACAACCCATGTAAACATCTCTGAATTCTTTCATGCTAGAGTTGTACAAATGAGGGTACTTTCTAACCTCTTCACACAATCTCTTGTCTATGTAGGCCTCCACTGTCGCTGTAGCTTGCATGCGTTCTAGTCTGTTCTGTTTATGCAGTTTTTCTTCAACTACCTTGTGAATCGATGCCCCTTGTGGATAAAATAATTACTGCAAAAAAAAAAAATTAATACACGTGCGACCTGTGCGTACAAAGTACACGCGGTTACAAAAATACTCTTCTGATGACGAAATTCGCATCACGCGCACTGTACCCGAAATCGCATACTCTTGAGTAGATACTTGTTTTGAATAAGTACTTACTTTGCGACCGCTAAAAAAGTACGGTCTATACAGTATGAGTGTGTGTAGTATGAATGTTGTCTGGACGTACTACATCCGCCATGTTGTCATTATCATGTGACCTAGCAACGTCAGTTGTGTCGCTTCACTGCTGTTCATAAATCTTCTCCCGTGGCCTTATAGGATAGTACTCGTATGCGCACTTCAGAATCTCGCCAGTGTGGTGAAAAATCGAGTCCCCCCAGGAATTGGATCTCCCGAATGATCCCACTGGTTCAACGGGCTTTTAAAGGGTAGCATTTTTAGCACCTGATTATGATTCCTGCAAAATCAGGTATTTATATTGTTTAAAATGTGTTATAATGACCATTAATGTATTTTAAATTACATGCTTCATATATATATATATATATATTTATGTGTATGTGTGTGTGTGTGTGTGAAATCAAGCATTTCTTGTTCTTTAGTTAGCTTATGTACTAGCATAGCATACATCTACCTGATTAGCCTGCTAGCTTAGCTTATATTATATTAGGTATGTTTTTTGCTTCCAATATCTGTTTCCAGGTTGTTTTATTATGCAATACATATGCATTCATTTTATATTTCAAGCATGTTGTTTGTGCACTTAATGTAATAAACATCATACAATAGTGAAATAGGTTATAATTAGTCAAGACATTATGATAACTTTTGATCAGGCATATCGCCTGGTTCCTAAATGAGACCCAATTTCTCATGTAGTAGGTCATCCGTAAATTCGGACATACTTCTTTTGTCACTTTTTGCCCACTATATAGTAGGGAAGTATGTAATTTCAACTTTTGATCAGGCATACCGCCTGGGTCCTAAATGAGAACCGATTTCTGGGAGGACTTGATTTCTCACGACACCGGAAGTAGTAGGTCATCCGTGAATTCAGACATACTGTACTTCTTTTGTTGACATACTTCATTCACAAAAAACAAGTTTAGTCACTTTTTGCCTACTATATAGTATAGAAGTGTGTGATTTTGGATGCAGCCTAAGTCTAAAAGTTGAGTGTGTGCGTCGTCCTGCAGCATTTGTCAATAAACATTTATTTCTATATTGTTTTATATTACACAGATTGTTTCAAAGCAACTTCACATTAGTAAAACATGAAAATAACTTTGATAATGACGTGAAATTCATCAATTACGAAGCAAATTTGATTTCAGCTATAGACGATAGTGCTCAATTCAGTTCAATGTTGACTCAGTTCAGTGTCATCAATTACAAAACAAATTCAGTTTCAGCTATGAATCAGCTTTAGCGAAGACAACAGTGCATCACAGCTGCAGCTGTTCACAGCCATGCACAGCTTTAAAGATCTAGTTTCTGTGTAGACAAACAGTACAATCATTATAAAGACATTGTTAGATTTGTATATTTAGAAAAAACCTTGATGATTAAATGTAATTCACTACTTTACTTCAACAGTGTAGCGTGTTATTAACATTAGGACACAAGGAACCCATGAACTGCATAATCACGCTGCACATGTGCTTCTGCTCACACAAACACACCACAGCAAAACACCACTGACAAAAACACTACCAGAAGAAAGAAATGCATGTGATACGAGGGCATGAACTACTCCTTTAAGGGTAACAGAAATAAACTCAAAGACATAATGGTATGAAGCAGCCTGCATGCAGTGACCTGCCGCCTGCCATGAACATCATCAATCACTTCCGAACAAACATGGGAAATGGTTTACATTTCCTGAGTTAAAGTGCGCACAGTTGTTCAGTGTGGAGATAAAAACACTCGCTTGTGTTTGATGAAGTCACTGTCAATCTTCTGGCATGCAGTGATGGTACACAGCAAACACCTGTAGCACAGTTCAGTGTTCTCCTGACATTGATTCAGGCTGTGTTCGCAATTTCATACTAACATACTAACATACTAATCACACTATTTAGTATGCATGCTGTGCACACTATGTGGACGTTCTGCATGGGTTCCTGGGTTACGTACTACACTGCAATATACTACAAAGCACACTTCACTTGGTACTCCCACACTGCACTTGGGTACTGTATCCCACAATGCAATGCACACTGCACTTGGGTACTGTATCCCACAATGCAATGCACACTGCACAGGGTACTGTATCCCACAATGCAATGCACACTACACTGGGTACTGTATCCCACAATGCAATGCACACTGCACAGGGTACTGTATCCCACAATGCAATGCACCGGGTACTGTATCCCACAATGCAATGCACACTGCACAGGGTACTGTATCCCACAATGCAATGCACACTGCACAGGGTACTGTATCCCACAATGCAATGCACACTATACTGGGTACTGTATCCCACAATGCAATGCACACTGCACAGGGTACTGTATCCCACAATGCAATGCACACTACACTGGGTACTGTCTCCCACAATGCAATGCACCGGGTACTGTATCCCACAATGCAATGCACACTACACTGGGTACTGTATCCCACAATGCAATGCACACTATACTGGGTACTGTATCCCACAATGCAATGCACACTGCACAGGGTACTGTATCCCACAATGCAATGCACACTATACTGGGTACTGTATCCCACAATGCAATGCACACTGCACTGGGTACTGTATCCCACAATGCAATGCACACTGCACAGGGTACTGTATCCCGCAATGCACACTATACTGGGTACTGTATCCCACAATGCAATGCACACTGCGCAGGGGTACTGTATCCCACAATGCAATGCACACTACACTGGGTACTGTATCCCACAATGCAATGCACACTGCACAGGGTACTGTATCCCACAATGCAATGCACCGGGTACTGTATCCCACAATGCAATGCACACTGCACAGGGTACTGTATCCCACAATGCAACGCACCGGGGTACTGTATCCCACAATGCAATGCACACTGCACTGGGGTACTGTATCCCACAATGCAATGCACACTGCACTGGGGTACTGTATCCCACAATGCAACGCACCGGGGTACTGTATCCCACAATGCAATGCACAGTGCACTGGGGTACTGTATCCCACAATGCAATGCACACTGCACTGGGGTACTGTATCCCACAATGCAATGCACACCTAAATTAACAATGCAAAATAACTAAGTACCTGCAGTATCCCACAATGCAATGCACACTGCACAGGGTACTGTATCCCACAATGCAATGCACACTACACTGGGTACTGTCTCCCACAATGCAATGCACCGGGTACTGTATCCCACAATGCAATGCACACTACACTGGGTACTGTATCCCACAATGCAATGCACACTATACTGGGTACTGTATCCCACAATGCAATGCACACTGCACAGGGTACTGTATCCCACAATGCAATGCACACTATACTGGGTACTGTATCCCACAATGCAATGCACACTGCACTGGGTACTGTATCCCACAATGCAATGCACACTGCACAGGGTACTGTATCCCGCAATGCACACTATACTGGGTACTGTATCCCACAATGCAATGCACACTGCGCAGGGGTACTGTATCCCACAATGCAATGCACACTACACTGGGTACTGTATCCCACA
>CM074438.1:2538022-2570522 GCA_037101425.1 Elopichthys bambusa
GGGTACTGTTTAAAAGTTTGGGGTCAGTAAGAGTTTATTATTTTATTTTTTTAATACTTTCATTGACCAAACATGCAATGATTTCTGAAGGATCATGTGACACTGAAGATTGGAGTAATAATGCTGAAAATTCAGCTTCGATGACATGAATAAATTACATTTTACAATATATTTACATAGAAAACACTTATTTTGAATTTTTACTTTATTTTTATTTCAGTTTTAGTCATTTTAGTAACTTAAACTTTAAAGTTTTTTTGTTAAGTTTGTCGTCTAATATTTAAATGTTGTTTCAGCTCTGTTTCTGAATGAAAATGATTTTTAATCATTTTAGTTGTAGTTAACAATAACACTGCTGTAGTGAAGGTTAACTGATTGGTTTTATTCAGACGGATCTCTCTTGTTGAGTTGTGGGTTTCTGATGTTGACTCGCAGCTCTTCACTCTTCATGCTTTCTCTCTTCTGTGTTCTTCGGTTAAGCGGTTAACTGGTAAGATGTCCTGCTGCATGTGCTCTAGTGCTTACATTCAGTTAAAGCCTGGTAAAGAATAACATTATTAACATCTATATATGCTGCAGATAGTTTTCAAAGTGGTCTTATGAAATGTCCCCTATGCACTTGTCCTGTATGCAGTGAGTTCAGCCTGAATTGAGTATTATATTATTACCTACTTGTCCAGCAGAGAGTACTTTTTTTTTTTTTTTTTTTTTTTTTAACATAATCCAGTTGGAAAGTGATTATGGAGACTGTTAAAGGGACAGTTCGCCCCAAAAATAAAGATTCGGTCATCATTTACTCACTCTCATGTCATTTCGTAGGCACCTATTGTAATTGTTGGCGTTCTTCTTCTTCTTCTGTTTCCGCTATCTAGTCTATGACAGCCCAAAGAACCATATGGTAAAAAGTTGTGAAATTTGGCCCACTGATAGAGGACAGTCTGAAATGTCATCATAGAAAAATTGGAGTTTCTAACTCAATCCCTCTAGCGCCACCAACTGTCCAAAGTTTACAGTGGGTACGGAAAGTATTCAGACCCCCTTAAATTTTTCACTCTTTGTTATATTGCAGCCATTTGCTAAAATCATTTGTTCATTTTTTTCCTCATTAATGTACACACAGCACCCCATATTGACAGAAAAACACAGAATTGTTGACATTTTTGCAGATTTATTAAAAAAGAAAAACTGAAATATCACATGGTCCTAAGTATTCAGACCCTTTGCTCAGTATTTAGTAGAAGCACCCTTTTGATCTAATACAGCCATGAGTCTTTTTGGGAAAGATGCAACAAGTTTTTCACACCTGGATTTGGGGATCCTCTGCCATTCCTCCTTGCAGATCCTCTCCAGTTCTGTCAGGTTGGATGGTAAACGTTGGTGGACAGCCATTTTTAGGTGTCTCCAGAGATGCTCAATTGGGTTTAAGTCAGGGCTCTGGCTGGGCCATTCAAGAACAGTCACGGAGTTGTTGTGAAGCCACTCCTTTGTTATTTTAGCTGTGTGCTTAGGGTCATTGTCTTGTTGGAACGTAAACCTTCGGCCCAGTCTGAGGTCCTGAGAACTCTGAAGAAGGTTTTCGTCCAGGATATCCCTGTACTTGGCCGCATTCATCTTTCCCTCGATTGCAACCAGTCGTCCTGTCCCTGCAGCTGAAAAACACCCCCACAGCATGATGCTGCCACCACCATGCTTCACTGTTGGGACTGTATTGGACAGGTGATGAGCAGTGCCTGGTTTTCTCCACACATACCGCTTAGAAATAAGGCCAAAAAGTTCTATCTTGGTCTCATCAGACCAGAGAATCTTATTTCTCAGCATCTTGGAGTCCTTCAGGTGTTTTTTAGCAAACTTTACCTCTCTCACCAAGGCTCTTCTCCCCCGATAGCTCAGTTTGGCCGGACGGCCAGCTCTAGGAAGGGTTCTGGTCGTCCCAAACGTCTTCCATTTAAGGATTATGGAGGCCACTGTGGTCTTAGGATCCTTAAGTGCAGCAGAAATGTTTTTGTAACCTTGGCCAGATCTGTGCCTTGCCACAATTCTGTCTCTGAGCTCTTCAGGCAGTTCCTTTGACCTCATGATTCTCATTTGCTCTGACATGCACTGTGAGCTGTAAGGTCTTATATAGACAGGTGTGTGGCTTTCCTAATCAAGTCCAATCAGTATAATCAAACACAGCTGGACTCAAATGAAGGTACAGAACCATCTCAAGGATGATCAGAAGAAATGGACAGCACCTGAGTTAAATATGAGTGTCACAGCAAAGGGTCTGAATACTTAGGACCATGTGATATTTCAGTTTTTCTTTTTTAATAAATCTGCAAAAATGTCAACAATTCTGTGTTTTTCTGTCAATATGGGGTGCTGTGTGTACATTAATGAGGAAAAAAAATGAACTTAAATGATTTTAGCAAATGGCTGCAATATAACAAAGAGTGAAAAATTTAAGGGGGTCTGAATACTTTCTGTACCCACTGTAACTTACATTTATGCTAATAACTTTTGAACTATAAGGGCTAGAAATAAATTATTTTTTCCTCTGATTCCGTGGCTCAAGTCAATTCTGCACCCTATTACGTCATGAAAAATGTTTCCGCCATTTTGAATTTTCCGCAAAACCTACTTTTTTAAACTCCTCCAAGGCCGTTGCTCCGATTTTCACAAAAATTGGACCAGATCATCTTTAGACTATGCCGACAAAAAGTTCAAGTCGATTTGTCGAACCCTTTTTTGAATAATGCGCAAATACATTTTACGTAGCGTTCGCAAAAATAGATGTAAGGATCTTCTCAATGCTTTATTGTATTCAGAACAAACTTGGTCCATGTCTTAACAAGCATGACCTCAGGTTACATAGGCATCCAACAATACCAAACATGCTAGATTTCACCTTATGGTTTGTGCAATGTGGTGATTTAGCGTTAAAACAACTTTTGTTAGTCTGATCGAGACGAAACCACTGTAAGAAATACAGAAACATAGGTTGTTGGCAATACGCTAATGTCCAAATGTCAAACTTTTGATAGTAAATGGCAAAACAATGCAGACAAAGTTGTCCATGGGTCATTTTTAATGTTCTCACAAAACAGATATTTTCACCAAATTTGACACACATATATGGGCTTACTCTGAGGACACACCAAAAAATGGTGGGATTGTGTCAGTTAGTGGCGCTATAATAGAACAAAACATGAAATTGCCTTTAACTACAATACAGAATTTGTTTACATTTATTATGACATAAAATGCTATATTTTATGAATGCATTGGTGTACCATTACGAAACTTAGTATGTGCCATCGGCACCATGCCCTGTACTCAAAAGACAGACAGCGCCACCTTGTGGTATAATGAAATTTAAAAAAAAAAAAAAAAAAATGCTGATAGCTTTTGATTACTTTAAGCAATTATCATGGATACTGGTCTTAATAGATTCCTTGGGTCAAGCTGAGAACATAGATACTAGTGTTGCCATAGTTGGCCGAGCTTGCTGTCCGCCATTTTGATTTTCTTTAAAAACAACTTCTTTAAAATCTAGACCGTTAGTCTGATTTTCAGCAAATTTGAGTCAGATCACCTTCAGACCGTGCCGGCAAAAAGTTATAGATTTCGTGTGGATAGACAAAACCGTTTTTGTAAAGCACAGCAACAAATTTGAGGCATGATGCCGAAATGACTCTGAAGCTGTATCTCTGCACTGCTTTGCACGATTGACATCAAACACCAATTGGTCGACTGATAAACCTTTAAATCATATTTCTAATGACTGTAATTATGTTTTTTTAGTCAATTTGCCCTAAATAATCTTAAAATATCCTTACTTGCTGCTGGTCTAATGCTCAGCTATGTGTGCATGACTTATCACGCTCTTTCTGCTTGACCCCGCAATTGCTGCTTGCAGCTATATTTGTACGTATTAAACTTCATGATTAAATTTCATTTGCGATCACGTTTGTTGATGCATTGCACCAGGTTTGATGTCATAGTCGCCAAAACGGCATTGAGCGTCATGTTTGTTGTACCTGAATGAGATGCTATGATTTTATAATCTGATTGACAGGAGAAGATTATCAATGACTGTCTGTTTCTTACACAAAATAACTTGGATTATGTCAATGGACTCCTGGTACTTTGTGGTGTTTTATGTCCTTTTTTGTAAACTAGCACATGCATGTAGCATACAGCTTTGGCACGACATGCAGGAATGAATAAATAAAGACAGGATTTTCATTCTTTGGGTGAACAGTTTTAACTCTGTCTCCCATGAATCTGAGTGCAAACCTCAGAGTTAAGTGTTGTTGTACATGTGCGATGTTCATTTAGTGAGTTTGTGTTTGTCTTTGTGTGTCCAGCTCAATAAACACCATCTGTGCTAGCTGTTGCGCTCTTGCTGTTGTACTCAAACCCTTACCACATTTCTTTTGAGGCTGTGATGCATGCGTGCGACTGTTCAGGCACAGCGCTGACATGCATTTCGCCTGTGTTGAAGGATTGCAAAAAATGCCTCTGTATGATTAAAAACATCTGATGCACAAATGCAATGTCTACAAACGTAACAACAGCAGACTCTATCGCTCACTGGTTTTGTTTTCCATAGGGAGGAACCGTGATCGGCAGCGCCCGCTGTAAGGCCTTCACCACACGAGAGGGGCGTTTAGCTGCGGCCTTTAACCTGGTGAAGCGTGGCATCTCTAACCTGTGCGTCTGTGGCGGTGACGGCAGCCTCACGGGGGCCAACATCTTCCGCTCGGAGTGGAGTGGACTCCTTGATGAGCTGGTGAAGAAAGGTACTACATCACAGCAACATGCTCTAATGATAAGCACAGGGATTCATGGGAAAAGACTTAATAGTTTGTCATTAGATGCCTCACCACTAACATCACCAAACCGAACTGAAGCAGTAATGACTGAATTGATATTTTAAGGTCATTAAAGCTGACTCAAGCTCATGAATGATCAGTCGGGCAGTAAAGTTCACTCAAGATAAGAATCATAAATCTTTATGAAAGCCGTATCAAAGTGTCAAAGCGAGTCATTGTCTCTGCAGAAGTGTTCAGGAAGCCATTTAGTTTCCCAAATTTCCTCTTAATGAAAAATGTTCAACTACAGTCAACTAGTTAGCTCTGCTACAAGTTACTAGCAAAAAAGTAAATGTTCATTTAAAGTTGTTCCATTAAAGAGATTATTTATTTTTACATGTATTCATTCATTCAGTTAGTTAATTCAATTTATTATTTATTCATATTATTAATGATTTTATTTATTTATTTTACATGTATTCATTTATTCAGTTAGTTGATTGAGTTTATTAATTTAAATATTGATTAACTTATTCATATTAATAACAATTTTATTTATTTAATTGACATGTATTCATTCAGTTAGTTAATTAAATGTAGTAATTTAAATATTAATTAATTTATTCAAATGAAAAAGAATTTTATTTATGTATATTTATTTATTTTACATGTATTTATTCATTCAGTTAGTTAATTAAATTTATTAATTTAAATATTAATAAATGTATTCATATTAATAATAATTTATTTATTTGTTTTACATGTATTCATTCATTTGGTTAGTCAATTAAATTTATTAATTTAAATATTATTTTATTCATATTAATAATACATTTGTTTATTTATTTATTTTACATGGCACCAGGTTTATTATTGTTAACTAAAAGTTTCTCTTAATAATTTTTTAAATAAAGCTGAAATAAAATATAAAATTAAAATAGTAAAATTACTGACTGGAAATAAATAAAAACTAAAATTGAAATAAAAGTAATTTAAACCCAAAATATAAATCTTAAGTTTTAAAAAAAAATATTTAAAAATAAATCAAATAAAATGACAGAGGCACAAAGCAAAATTACTAAAAATTAAACTAAAATTAACATGAAAACTAAAAATATGATAATAAATCCAATTCAGAATATTAATAAAACTAAAATAACTGGCTGGCACGAACAGTAACAGTCTCAGTTAGACGGCTTTAACATTGAATGGAGAAAACAACACTAAATGCTGTTAATCTAACTCAAAAACACCATCATTTATATAACTTGTTGAACATATTGATGAACAGCAGCGTTCTACTAAATATAATTATGTGGATTGTTTTTTGATATGAATGAACTGGTCATATACACATGTGCGTCTCATTCACAGGTCGAATCACGGCAGAAACGGCCAAGCAGCACGGGCACCTGAACATCGTGGGTCTGGTGGGCTCCATCGATAATGACTTCTGTGGAACGGACATGACCATCGGCGCTGACTCCGCCCTCAACCGCATCACTGAGATCATCGACGCCATCACCACCACAGCCACCAGGTCAAACGACAGCCACAACTGAACTACTTCTGCTTGGAAGAAAATAATTATTGCAGCTAGTGGCCAAGGCATATTTATCATTTCAATTTAGTTTAACTTGATGTACTAAAATAACTAAATGTAAAACTGAAATAAAAATTAATAAAAACTATATAGACGTAAAAAAAAAAAAAACTACTAAAATGACAAAAATACAAAACAATTACTAAAACTTTAACTGAAATTAAAATAAAAATGGAACAATAAACGTTAACTAAAATAAAATATTAAATATGAAATATTAAATATAATTTTTTTTAATTTAGTTTAACTTGATGTACTAAAATAACTAAATGTAAAACCGAAATAAAAATGAAAAAAAAAAAAAAAAACTATATAGACAATGGAAAAAAATACTAAAAATGAAACAAATTAAATTAAAATTAAAACAAAAATAGAAAATAAAAAAATACACGTTAACTAAAATAAAATACAAAAAAGTAAACTTTTTAAATTTAGTTTAACTTGCTGTACTAAAATAACTAAATGTAAAACTGAAATAAAAATTAATAAATCCTATATAGACATTAAAAAAAAAAAACTACTAAAATAACAAAAATACAAACCAAAATTACTAAAACTTTACCGAAAATGAAAATGGAAAATATAAAAATAAAAACGAATTGAAAATATTAATAAAAACTATAATAGTATCTCAATGATACTAAAATGACACTGGCTATATGTATGTAGATAAGAAAATATAATATAATCAATGTAAAATTCATTTAAAGGTTTACTGGTTTATCATGATCATCAGGCTGTGACGACTGTGATATCTTGTTTCCTCATTTGTTCAGGAATGCACTGAATGTGTGGAATTCTTGTCTCGTCTCGTCTCTCTTATTCCCCACACACTATTTTCAGCATTATGCTGTCAGACAGTTGCACGTAGGCATTTTTTTAGACAATCTACAGCATGTTTTCACCATATTATGTGCTCACTTTGTTTCATTGATTGTTTTTCTTCAGCCATCAGCGCACATTTGTGCTCGAGGTCATGGGTCGCCACTGCGGGTGAGTTTCCTGCACGGACACCAAGAGGGTCATGGGAAGATTACATAAAGTCTAAACATGTTTAGATTTGAGAGGCCTCTAGCAACCACCCAGAACATCCTGGTAACACTGTTATTTTCAGTGTTGTTTATATAGTACAGTATTTATTAATATTTTAAATTTTTCTAAGTTTTAGTAATTTTGTTGTGCTTTTTTAACTGCACTAGTTTATTATTTTTATTTTATTTCATCACCTTTCCAGCGTGATTACGTAATGCGTGGCGCATCACAGAGCAGTGCAAGACGAGCATTTGTGGTTAAAAAGTTGAACCCCAGTGAAGTCCACTATATGGAGAAAAATCCTGGAATATTTCCTTTAAAAACTTTAAATTATCAGGAGATTTGAATTCTGAAGTGAACTCAGCCTGCGCCATCTAGAGTTTCATGACAGAATTTTGTACTTTTAGTGTCACTGACAGCCAGTGTGTGACTGTAGTGTTGGAGTCAAGTCAAGTCAAGTCACCTTTATTTATATAGCGCTTTTTACAATGTAGATTGTGTCAAAGCAGCTTTACAGTGATAACTGGTACATTATTTTGGCTGCACAGCAGCTCTTAAAGAATAGTGTCAATGCAGGCAGATCAAAGCACTGTTGAATATCAAATATCAAGTGTCCCCAACTAAGCAAGCCAAAGGCGACAGTGGCAAGGAACCCAAACTCCAACAGGTGACATCAGGTGGCAAACAGGTGTTAAAATGGAGAAAAAAAACCTTGGGAGAAACCAGGCTTAGTCGGGGGGCCAGTTCTCCTCTGGCAAACAGTGCTTTGTTACGACTCAGGTTGCTATCATAAGTCAGATAGGATCGCAACATTCAAAGTATTTAATTCTTGGAGTCACTGACGCTGTTCTCCTGCAGGTATCTAGCGCTGGTTTCAGCTCTGGCGTCTGGAGCTGATTGGCTGTTCATCCCTGAAGCCCCTCCTGAGGACGGCTGGGAAGAGCTCATGTGCGCTCGACTGGGAGAGGTGAGCCCAGAACATGTGACTTTGGGCCGCTTTTATAGATCATTGAACACAATGACTGATTTATGAATGTATCATCAGTTCTCATGCCATTAATTGGCAATTAGTGTTATTTTGATGATGAGCTTTTGTTTTATATTTACATTATCAATTTTAGTTTAAGTATCAGTAATTTTGCTGTAATTTATGTTTATTTCAGTTATAGTATTTTATCACATGGCTCTCTGAAATGCTAAATTCTGAAACGTTTTTATATTTTATTTTATTTGCGTCTTGTATATCTACAAATGTGCTTCATATGGTAACATCCAAATCAGTTGGTTTTATGCAAGTCAGAAATATTATTTAATATTAATGAATCAGCCTGACTAGATTAAGTTGCACCAATAAAAGTCCTATGAAATATCTCCTTTAGATAACAACAGCCCATTTTCACGTCCATATCATTTTAATAATTGACGTGTTTGTTCAGAGCCGCAGTAAAGGATCCAGACTGAACATCATCATCATCGCTGAAGGAGCCATCAACAAAAGTGGTGAGCCCATCACCTCCAACTACATCAAAGACGTGAGTGAAGCTTTTCTGCTCTTAAAGGGATAGTTCACCCTAAAATGAAAATTCTGTCATCATTTACTCACCCTCAAGTGGTCTCAAACCTGTATGATGTTCTTTCTTCTGATGAACACAAAAGGAGATATTCTGAAGAATGTCAGTAACCAAACAGTTGATGGACTATGAAATACTAATACTATAAAAGTCAATGGGAACCAGAAACATTCTTCAAAATATCTTCTTTTGTGAAATTCATACAGGTTCGGAACAACCTGATGACAGAATTTTCATTTTAGGGTGAACTATCCCTTTAAAGTCATTTTAGTACATGCTAATTCAATTCCCATAGATATCATTTACACATGCTTTAGTGTTTTCATAAAATTTACCATAAGTTTGCACTTATTAAATGTTAGCTATATGTTTTCTAGAAGTGATATGACGTTCTATGGAAGCTTATTTTCTGCCACCGAATAAAATAAAAAAAAGGTAATTGTGACTTTTTAATCTTACATTTCTGACTTTTTTTCTTGCGGTTGTGAGTTTATATCTCACAATTCAGACTTTATTACTCGCAATTCCAAGTTTATATCTCACAATTCTGAGAAAAAAGTAAATTACCAGTAATAAACTTGCAATTGTGAGGAAAAAAAGTCAGAATTGTGAGATAAAAAAGACTACCTCTTTTAATTGAAAGTTTAAATCTTAAAGTTTGACTTTTTTCTCGCAATTCTGAGTTTATATCTCACAGTTCTGAGAAAAAAAAAAAAAGTCAGAATTGCAAGAAATATAAAATCAGAATTGGAAGATATAAACTCACAATTTGAGAGAAAGTGTCAGAATTGGAAGATATAAACTCACAATTTGAGAGAAAGTGTCAGAATTGGATGATATAAACTCAATTTGAGAGAAAGTGTCAGAATTGGAGAATTTGAGAGAAAGTGTCAGAATTGGAAGAATTGGAAGATATAAACTCACAATTTGAGAGAAAGTGTCAGAATGGGATGATATAAACTCACAATTTGAGAGAAAGTGTCAGAATTGGAGAATTTGAGAGAAAGTGTCAGAATTGGATGATATAAACTCACAATTTGAGAGAAAGTGTCAGAATTGGAAGATATAAACTCACAATTTGAGAGAAAGTGTCAGAATTGGAAGATATAAACTCACAATTTGAGAGAAAGTGTCAGAATTGGATGATATAAACTCACAATTTGAGAGAAAGTGTCAGAATTGGATGATATAAACTCACAATTTGAGAGAAAGTGTCAGAATTGGATGATATAAACTCACAATTTGAGAGAAAGTGTCAGAATTGGAGAATTTGAGAGAAAGTGTCAGAATTGGAAGAATTGGAAGATATAAACTCACAATTTGAGAGAAAGTGTCAGAATGGGAGAATTTGAGAGAAAGTGTCAGAATTGGAAGATATAAACTCACAATTTGAGAGAAAGTGTCAGAATGGGATGATATAAACTCACAATTTGAGAGAAAGTGTCAGAATTGGAGAATTTGAGAGAAAGTGTCAGAATTGGATGATATAAACTCACAATTTGAGAGAAAGTGTCAGAATTGGATGATATAAACTCACAATTTGAGAGAAAGTGTCAGAATTGGAGAATTTGAGAGAAAGTGTCAGAATTGGAAGAATTGGAAGATATAAACTCACAATTTGAGAGAAAGTGTCAGAATGGGAGAATTTGAGAGAAAGTGTCAGAATTGGAAGATATAAACTCACAATTTGAGAGAAAGTGTCAGAATGGGATGATATAAACTCACAATTTGAGAGAAAGTGTCAGAATTGGAAGATATAAACTCACAATTTGAGAGAAAGTGTCAGAATTGGATGATATAAACTCACAATTTGAGAGAAAGTGTCAGAATGGGATGATATAAACTCACAATTTGAGAGAAAGTGTCAGAATTGGAAGATATAAACTCACAATTTGAGAGAAAGTGTCAGAATTGGATGATATAAACTCACAATTTGAGAGAAAGTGTCAGAATTGGATGATATAAACTCACAATTTGAGAGAAAGTGTCAGAATTGGATGATATAAACTCACAATTTGAGAGAAAGTGTCAGAATTGGAGAATTTGAGAGAAAGTGTCAGAATTGGATGATATAAACTCACAATTTGAGAGAAAGTGTCAGAATTGGATGATATAAACTCACAATTTGAGAGAAAGTGTCAGAATTGGATGATATAAACTCACAATTTAAGAGAAAGTGTCAGAATTGGAGAATTTGAGAGAAAGTGTCAGAATTGGAAGAATTGGAAGATATAAACTCACAATTTGAGAGAAAGTGTCAGAATGGGAGAATTTGAGAGAAAGTGTCAGAATTGGATGATATAAACTCACAATTTGAGAGAAAGTGTCAGAATGGGATGATATAAACTCACAATTTGAGAGAAAGTGTCAGAATTGGAAGATATAAACTCACAATTTGAGAGAAAGTGTCAGAATTGGATGATATAAACTCACAATTTGAGAGAAAGTGTCAGAATGGGATGATATAAACTCACAATTTGAGAGAAAGTGTCAGAATTGGAAGATATAAACTCACAATTTGAGAGAAAGTGTCAGAATTGGATGATATAAACTCACAATTTGAGAGAAAGTGTCAGAATTGGATGATATAAACTCACAATTTGAGAGAAAGTGTCAGAATTGGAAGATATAAACTCACAATTTGAGAGAAAGTGTCAGAATTGGAAGATATAAACTCACAATTTGAGAGAAAGTGTCAGAATTGGATGATATAAACTCACAATTTGAGAGAGAGTGTCAGAATTGGATGATATAAACTCACAATTTGAGAGAAAGTGTCAGAATTGGATGATATAAACTCACAATTTGAGAGAAAGTGTCAGAATTGGAAGAATTGGAAGATATAAACTCACAATTTGAGAGAAAGTGTCAGAATGGGATGATATAAACTCACAATTTGAGAGAAAGTGTCAGAATTGGAGAATTTGAGAGAAAGTGTCAGAATTGGATGATATAAACTCACAATTTAAGAGAAAGTGTCAGAATTGGAGAATTTGAGAGAAAGTGTCAGAATTGGAAGAATTGGAAGATATAAACTCACAATTTGAGAGAAAGTGTCAGAATGGGAGAATTTGAGAGAAAGTGTCAGAATTGGATGATATAAACTCACAATTTGAGAGAAAGTGTCAGAATTGGAAGATATAAACTCACAATTTGAGAGAAAGTGTCAGAATTGGATGATATAAACTAGTAACTTTTTGCGAGGAAAAAAAGTCAGAATTGTGAGTTAAAAAGTCGCAATTAACTTCCATAATCTTCTGATAAAAAGTCTTCTGTACAGCCGTTTCAAAGCTGGAACTGAAGTCATTTCATAATTGATATATTTTGCAACTCTGTTATTTTCTGTGAAGCTGCTTTAAAAAGGATGTGTATTGTATAAAGCACTATAGAAATACATTTTGGCTTGAGCAATCAGATGTGTATAAATGACCATGTGATTTGTAATTCTGTGCAGCTGGTTGTGTCACGCCTGGGTTACGACACCCGGGTCACTGTTCTGGGTCACGTCCAGAGGGGCGGGACACCGTCAGCCTTTGACAGAGTTCTGGTAAATAAACCCTTTCAGTTAAACCCTCAGAAGAGTTTTGAGCAATGGGATGATTATTTAACATAAGAAACAGATGATGTTGAAGAATCCTCTGTGTTTTGTGGTGTAGAGCAGTAAGCTGGGCGTCGAGGCCGTGGTGGCCCTGTTGGAGGCGGGACCGGACACTGCCGCCTGTGTGATCGGCCTATCAGGAAACCAGGCCGTGCGTCTCCCGCTAATGGAGGCCGTAGAGATGGTGGGTCTTCAGCGGTGCACTGTTTTTAAACGCTAAATACAATTATTTATGTTTTATTACATTTTTTTTTTACCGGAACTTGACAGTTTACACTGCCGATCAAAAGTCTGGAAATAAAGATGTTTTGTTCAGTCTCTGCTGCTCACCAAGCCTCCATTTATTTTTTATAGAAAATACAGTAAAAACAGTAATATTGTGAAATATTATTACAATTTAAAATAAAGGTTTTCTATTTTAATATACTTTAAAATATATATATTTTTTATTGTGATCAAAGCTGAGTTTCAGTGTCACATGATCCTTCAAATGCTGATTTGGTGCTCAATTATTAATAATTTCTTATTATTATTCATTTTAAAAATGAAGTTTTTGCTGCTTAATATTTTTGTTAATCTTTTGTAATATTATAAACGTCACTTTTACTGTCACTTTTGATCAATTTAATGAGACCTTGCTGAATAAAGTATTAATTTTAATTTTTTATTTTTTTTTAAATACCAAATAACTTTTCAAACTTTTGTTTCTGGAGCAGCAAATCATCATATTAGAATGATTTCTGAAGGATCATGTGACACTGAAGACTGGAGTAATGATGCTGGAAATTCAGCTTTGATCTTACTATATATTCACATAGAAAATTTATTTTAAAATGTAATAATATTTCACAATATTTCAGTTTTTACTGTATTGTTGATCAAATAAATGCAGCTTTGGTGAGCAAAAGAGACTTCTATTAAAAATCTTAATTATTCCAGATCTTTTGAGCTATACTGTATATTTACAGCCAAACACTGAAGGAAAACCCAATTGTATCTGTTGTTTTTTTGCTTAATATTATTAAGCTAATAATATATATAATAATAATATTATTAATGTCTACAGCTATAGTCCAAACTCTACCAAAGTTGGGTCTGATAGTCTTCAAAAATTGCACTTAAAGCCTTTTGATATAACAAACAGTTAATTTTTAACACACTAATGAATTTTGACAACCAATCTTTTGTTTTTGTGTCTCAAATAATTTCTCACATTATTAAGGCACCAAGTGAATAGGGTCAAATTTAGAACTAATTGATAACTTCCACAGATAATTAAACACTGTATATTAAGACAACATTTTATATTACAAGTTTTCTGAAATGTTATGTTTAAATATGCAAATTACATATTGTCTAATTAAATATGCATGACTTTGCATAAGTTCCCAGAACAGAAATCTGATATTTGGATAAAGCCGGGTTCAAAACTACTTGACATATTAGAGTTAAAGGTTTTTACAGAGGGGATATGGGATTTCTCTTTTCATTACATAAAAAATACTGTCAACAACCAGAAAGAAAATCACCATATTTTTATGCATAACATTTTCTATAAAGCAGGCGAATGATAAATGAACAAACCTTCAGAATATAGATAGGAATAAAACTAAAGTTTGGTGAATGTACAGCTGCTGAAGTGGAGATTTCTGACTCAAACTCTCCAACTATAAACCATAGACACAAATAAAGTGTAATAAAACAAACACTTAATGTGTATTTTGGATGTTATGGAAGCAAAATAGCCCAAAACCTCATTATTTAACCAGTGAATAAAAAACAGTAGTTTTATCTTGCCTTCAGAGAATAATTTTACTCTCTTTCTTAAGACTAAAGAGGTTCAGAGGGCCATGAATGAAAAGCGGTTTGAAGAAGCCATCCAGTTACGGGGCAGGTGAGAAGAACCCTTTCAGATTCATTATCATGTGTTAATTAGTGGATAAACCGGTCAAAGTTTGAGTGAGTAATAATGACTCATATGATACTGTTTACAGGAGTTTTGAGAACAACTGGAACATTTATAAGTTGCTGGCCTATCAGAAACCTGCTGCAGTCCAGGTAACACATGAACACTGAACCAGATTTTACAGCATTATATACACAACTGTTAACTTTTACATTCAAGTCATTTGTTGCTACTGGTATTTATGCATTTTTAATATAGCTATCAGGGTGTGCGGATCATAAAATCCTAATCTTGGAAGTCAAGTCAGCTTTATTTCTGCAGCGCTTTATACAAAACAGATTGTTTCAAAGCAGCTTCACAGCAATAAACAGGGCAATAACAGAAACAATGATGAAAACTTAAATATGAGACTAATTCAAATTCTCTAAAATGACAAAAGTGTCTTAGTAACAGCATTTTTTTCTCTATATTTTTGAATTATTTCATTTAAAACCATCCAAACGCACAGATCCTCCATTGACTTCCATTAGAAAAGAGCAAATGTTTGGTGCTGTTGGATGTTCTTCCATTATATCCTAGTTTCGTGTTATAATTTTTTTTCTGCGCTCTGTACTCCTCAGAGCAACTACTCCATGGCTATCCTGAATGTTGGAGCTCCAGCTGCCGGCATGAATGCTGCGGTGAGGTCGGCGGTGAGGGTCGGTCTGGCCACAGGACACCGGGTTTACATCATCAACGATGGATTTGAGGGACTGGCCAGTGGAGCGGTAAAGAACCATGCATTCGAATGATTTCTGTAATAATGCATTTTAATGTAAAGTGACTCTCAGAGCAGCTCTAGAGATGAAGTTCATGTGTTCATGTCCTCATATAGATGCTGAAAACACCACGAGCGTCACACGTGCTTAGGGCTGCACCTATCGATTATTTTAGTGATCGAGTATTCTACCAGTAATTTCATCGATTAATCGAGTAATCGGATAAGAAGTAGTTTTACTTTATTAAAGAGCAAAACTAAATATAGAAGAGAAAATAAGACATGTCTCTAAAAATGAACAACTAATTTATTTCCTTTTTAGAAATTTTTGAAAACTAAACCCATTTAGTGCATTTAATTGCTATATTACATTTAAAATGCAAATACAAAAATGTAAATAAAATGTTAAAATCAAATTCAAATGACTTAAAAACTAAGAAGGTAATAAAACTAAGGCATAAATCAAAATAATATTAAGAGGGAGAAAGGTAAGACAGTATTTTTAATGAAAACAGCCAAGCGCGAACCACATAATAATTTGCCTCTATGATTTTTTGTATTCGAGTTACTCGAGGAATCGCTTCAGCCCTACATGTGCTCTGCAGACACATGCTGACCTCAGATTTAAATAGGGTGACCACCCGAAATTGGTAGCTTTGTCCCACGTCCCGCATTTCATTTATGTCTGTAATATTTTTTTCATCCCTGAAATTACAATACCACAGTAAGAAATATAATAAAAACTGTGACTGGCATTTGAAAAAACTATTTGTGCAGCCGTCATACTCTAGCTGTGAAAATAACCAGCCAACGCAATCATAGAGAGAGGTTTAAGGAATAAGAACGGCCCTCATCAAAGTCGGTAAACACAACTACACCAGCAAGGATTTCATCTCACATACTGGATATGAACCTCAAGAGCTGCTCAAAGCTGGAAATGGACGAGCACCTACGGAAAAACGAGATATTCTCCATTCGTTTTAACCAATAAAAAATTGCGACGTTCAGACATGACTTTCTTCTCACGTTAATAGTTCATTTAATGCGGGTTCTATGGCATTATTATAATGAAAGATGTCGAGAGGGCATTATTGTAACACGAGAGCGCATCACAGAGACCGCAATCTCTCCGCTCACAGGCGGATTCCCTTCTTGCACAAAACTGGACGCGTTCGCGCTCTCGCTCAGATATCACATGTGCGTGCTCAAACTTTGTCCTCCTGCATGTGCGTGAATCTAGAATTGTCTTCTCTTCAGGATTTTCCATGATTCCGTCCACACATCGCGGATCCAATATGGCAAAAAAGAATGATCTTATTATCCATAATTTCCAAATACATACAACAAATGAGCGCAATCCAAACGAACGTAAAAAAATAAAACAAAAAATATAATATATATAAGTATAATCTCTTTCTGTTATTTGGAAAGAACAATAGTAATAATTATTATTAATATTAATGAAATAGTAGCATGAAATCCTATCTGATGTTGTAGGTGAATGACGTGTCGTGGAATCAGGTGGCCGGTTGGACGGGTCAGGGAGGCTCTCTGCTGGGAACTAAACGGTTGGTCACCTTTAAAAATCAGTGCTTTTTTCACTGGCTCTTTATTTTCATCACAGCTTTGTGACCCTCAATGTTTTCCAGAACCCTCCCAAGCACCTGCATGGAGAAGCTAGTGGAAAATCTCAACAAGTTCAACATCCAGTCACTGTTTGTCGTCGGTGGTTTTGAGGTACAGGGAAATGTTAATGCAAATTAATAGATCTGCTACTTATTCTATGTACTTGTTCTTCAAAGAGCTTGCTTTGTTTTTGCAGCAAATAGATCGGGGGGGGATCATTGTTTTTACATTGTGATATTTATCTAATACTGTCCAAATTTGGGCAGAAAAATTGAATATTTTTATCATATCGCCCAGGCATATTTCCAATCTGTATTATCTTCCATAGAAGATATTAAATGAGGCAAAGTCTGAGCTGCTCTTTATTATATCTGACTGTGTTTTCTATCGTGTTCAGGCGTATGAGGGCATACTGGAGCTGGTTGAAGCGAGGGGGCGTTATGATGAATTATGTATTCCCATGTGTATCATCCCTGCCACCATCAGCAACAATGTTCCAGGCACTGACTTCAGTCTGGGCAGCGACACTGCGGTTAATGCAGCGATGGCCGTAAGTACAGGACACTCAGCACTCTAGTTAACTTTTCACATAAACATTTGATATATATTCTCCTTTAGATTTACTTTTATCGGCATATGTATTTTAGTAAACCGAAATGTGACTTGCAAGAAATGGAGAAGATACAGGAAAAAATGTGGATATGTTTTAAAATTTTGTGAGCTGCCAATTCACAATAGACGATTTTGCTAGCATACGTCTGAGAAAATTTATTTTTCTGTTTCCTACGCATGCTGAGCCGCTATTTGAATTGAACTCAGAATCAATTCAATCATCAATTTTTCTCCCAACCCTACTACATAGGGCATCATGTGTGCACCAATGCAAATTAGTGTTAACGCTCTTAGTGTAAGTTAGTGTAATGCTGTCTAAGATACCTTCCTTTGCCTAATGCTAAAGCAGCATTACATGTACAGGCAATCCCATAATGCATCACGAGTGAGAAAAAATGAATATTAGTGAAAAATACTGTAGTGAAATGTTACAAACGAATATATAAATATGAAAATTTCACCTAATATCTTGTGTCTTTTGTCCTGGCTTGCAACTCCAAGGTCATGGGTTCGATTCCCAAGGAATGCATGAACCGATACAATGCAAAATACTGTATATGCAATGGAAATCACTTTGGGTAAAACTGTCTAATAAATGTAAAAAACAGTTATGCTTATTAGAGTACTAGGTTTTAAAACAGAGCTTGTATCAGAAAAGATCATTCTTAAGATAATTCCGCCTTGGTGACTGTTTCCTCATCAGCACCCCTTCGATTTGGAGTCCCTCAAGGCTCTATTCTTGGCCCATTACTGTTTTCCCTGTATTTGCTCCCATTAGGGTCCATTCTCAGGAAATATGACATTTCGTTTCACTGTTATGCAGATGACACACAAATGTATTTGCCATTGAAACGGAAAGATGCCAGTCCTTTGAATCTTCTGCTTGGCTGCCTCAAAGACATTAAAGATTGGATGGCCCTAAATTTTTTACATTTTAATGAGAGCAAGGCTGAAATCATGATATTTGGTCCAAACTGTACTAATAAGGCCTCTAACATTGATCTGGGCTCTTTGCTTTCCTATGTTAAATCCACTGTTAAAAATCTGGGTGTAATAATGGATATGGATTTTAAACTTAAACAGATAAACTCTGTAGTCAAGTCAAGTTTTTATCAGTTAAGGCTTTTATCTAAAGTTAAGCCTTTTTGACATTTAATGATTTTGAAAGGATTATACATGTTTTTATATAATCTCGTTAAGACTATTGTAATGCACTCTTTGTTGGTGTCAACCAGGCCTCTCTCTCACGCTTGCAGTTAGTGCAGAATGCTGCAGCTCGACTTTTAACACGAACACGTAAACGGGAACAGTTTCGCTGCATTCATTGTCCAGTTTTTGATCTGAAGCGTGTCTTTGTTTGATGAAGAGCTGTGATAAGATCAAGCAGTCGGCCACAGGGACCAAGAGGAGGGTGTTTGTGGTGGAGACTATGGGTGGATTCTGCGGTTATCTGGCAACCACCACGGGCATCGCTGTCGGCGCAGATGCCGCTTACATCTTCGAAGATCCTTTCAACATCCATGACCTCAAGGTAGGGCTGTGCGATATGTATCGTCTACGATAATATCATAATTATTGTTTTAACAATGTGCCAGCTGACATTATGGAGTCTGTCATTCGCCAAACAAAAACAGGCCTTGAGAGTAAAACAGTTCAATAAACCATAAGTTTACATTTTCCCAACGCTCCTCACATCTACACATAGAAGAATAAACTGTTTTTCTGTTGGTGTGACACTTTTTTAGACCAATGTGGAGCATTTGACGGAGAAAATGAAGAAGGACATTCAGAGAGGTCTGGTGCTGAGGTAATGAGTCAGTCTGTCCACCGTAACAACACAGCTTTGGCCTGCAACATGTATTTTAGGTTCCTAAATTATTTGATAATATTCTAAATTATTGGAACATAATCATAAATAATAATTTATGATGTATGAAAAAAGCTTCCCTGATTGCAGCAACTTCCATTTCTACGACAGATATTTCTTTCGTGCCAATTTCCCAGGAAGAGACTATTTTGTTCTCTTGGAACATATGGAATGGAAATGTTTTATTAACAAATGTTTCTTGTGATATTCCAATTTTGAGCACGAGTTATATTTGCAACTTTGGATGGAAACGTAACTACTGCACAGCAGCTTAAAGGTGCAGTGAGTGATTTCTGAGAAACGCTGTTGAAAGTGGAGCGCAACACACTTGTAGCCAATCAGCAGTAGGGGGTGTGTCCACTCATGATGGAGGAGAGAGAGTGAGCCAATCAGCAGTAGGGGGTGTGTCCACTCATGATGGAGGAAGAGAGAGAGCCAATAAGCAGTAGGGGGCGTGTCCACTTTTGATGCAGGAGGAGAGTGAGCCAATCAGCAGTAGGGGGTGTGTCCACTCATGATGGGGAAGAAGAGTGAGCCAATCAGCAGTATGGGCTGTGTCCACACATGATGGGGGAGGAGAGAGAGTGAGCCAATAAGCAGTAGGGGGTGTGTCCACTCATGATGAGGAAGAAGAGTGAGCCAATCAGCAGTAGGGGGTGTGTCCACTCATGATGGGAGAAGAGTGAGCCAATCAGCAGTAGGGGGCGTGTCCACTCATGATGGGAGAAGAGAGAGTGAGCCAATCAGCAGTAGGGGGTGTGTCCACTCATGATGGGAAAGAAGAGTGAGCCAATCAGCAGTAGGGGGTGTGTCCACTCATGATGGGGAAGAAGAGTGAGCCAATCAGCAGTAGGGGGTGTGTCTACTCATGATGGGGAAGAAGAGTGAGCCAATCAGCAGTAGGGGGTGTGTCCACTCATGATGGGGAAGAAGAGTGAGCCAATCAGCAGTAGGGGGTGTGTCCACTCATGATGGGGAAGAAGAGTGAGTCAATCAGCAGTAGGGGGCGTGTCCACTCATGATGGGAGAAGAGAGAGTGAGCCAATCAGCAGTAGGGGGTGTGTCCACTCATGATGGGGAAGAAGAGTGAGCCAATCAGCAGTAGGGGGTGTGTCCACTCATGATGGGGAAGAAGAGTGAGCCAATCAGCAGTAGGGGGTGTGTCCACTCATGATGGGGAAGAAGAGTGAGCCAATCAGCAGTAGGGGGTGTGTCCACTCATGATGAGGAAGAAGAGTGAGCCAATCAGCAGTAGGGGGTGTGTCCACTCATGATGGGGAAGAAGAGTGAGCCAATCAGCAGTAGGGGACGTGTCCACTCATGATGGGAGAAGAGAGAGCCAATAAGCAGTAGGGGGCGTGTCCACTTTTGATGCGGGAGGAGAGAGAGTGAGCCAATCAGCAGTAGGGGGTGTGTCCACACATGATGGGGGAGGAGAGAGAGTGAGCTAATAAGCAGTAGGGGGTGTGTCCACACATGATGGGGGAGGCACTCATGATGGGGAAGAAGAGTGAGCCAATCAGCAGTAGGGGGTGTGTCCACTCATGATGGGAGAAGAGAGAGCCAATAAGCAGTAGGGGGCGTGTCCACTTTTGATGCGGGAGGAGAGAGAGTGAGCCAATAAGCAGTATGGGGTGTGTCCACACATGATGGGGGAGGAGAGAGTGAGCTAATAAGCAGTAGGGGGTGTGTCTACTCATGATGGGGAAGAAGAGTGAGCCAATCAGCAGTATCGGGTGTGTCCACACATGATGGGGGAGGAGAGAGAGTGAGCCAATAAGCAGTAGGGGGCATGTCCACTCATGATTGCACATCAGACAGCTCACGCAAGTAAGGATGAATCAGCTGTGATTCAACAACAACAAGCGCATATCTTGGTTCTGTGAAACATAGCAAAACCAATGTTACAGAAACAAAGCTATCTGAACGTCTGTTTTCAGGCCTTTCTGCTCTCTAACGTCTCTCCTTCACTGGAGAGCTTTTCCAGTATTAACGCTGGTCCTAACTTCTTTCCAGTTATATTCCTTTGACCTTTTCTTCTTTGGTAAAATCTCAACCATCTCTCTTTCTACAAATGTCTCCATTGCTCACTCTCACTCCTCCCCCATCATAAGCGGACACGCCCCCTACTGCTGATTGGCTACAAGAGTGTTGTGGTGCTGATCGGTCCGATCCACTTTGTTTTTTCTCCTATTTACACAGTCAGGACTATATGCAAACACAATTTTTTTTCCAGCACACACAGAGTTTGGGTGTTCAACAGCGTTTCTCAGAAATTGCTTACTGTACCTTTAATGACATTGAGTGTAAAACTGCTCTGTTCACAGGAATGAGAAATGCCATGAGCAATACACCACCGATTTCATCCATAAACTCTACTCAGCAGAGGGGAAAGGCGTGTTTGACTGCAGGGTCAATGTCCTGGGACACCTGCAGCAGGTACAGACTCATGCTTTATGACTCACCAATTTAACAACTGGGCTGCTGTGATGTCTACTTCTAAGGCAGCATCATCACTGAAAGGGAACCTCATGAGTGACACATGAATAGTGTTCTTATGAGCTTCCCTTTCAGCATCTCACTTCACAGATGATTTCACACACAAATACTCTAATTAGTAAAAAATGGTCTATTTCTAATAAGTTTCAATATATGTTGAAATGTAATACATGTATATTTTCTGATATTTTGTCTCGGATGTTTGTAGGGTGGAGTGCCGACACCCTTCGACAGAAACTACGGCACTAAACTGGGCGTTAGAGCCGTGCAGTGGCTGACAGAGAAGATGGCCGACAATTTTAAACTAGGTGAGAGGATGTTTAAAATGAATATAACTGTACAAAACATCTCTGTATAAATCAAATATTTCAGACTCTAAATTCACATCAGGTGAGACAAGTAAATGGGTTTTGGACATAAAATGACTGTGGTGATTTCCTGCTGATGTCAAAGCTATTTAGTCACATGACAATTAATTCCCAGCAGCAGTTTAGACTGTAAATGTCTGCAGAAGATGAGAGGATTGGGAGTAAAGCAAGTGTGTTTGTGTCTGTCAGGTCGTGTGTTTGCTAACACCCCAGACTCGGCCTGTGTGATCGGCCTGTATAAGAAGGTTCTGACCTTCAGTCCCGTCACTGAGCTGAAGGACCAGACGGACTTTGAGTGAGTGACCCTAACAATTACACACAGTACACCAGGTTTAATAGTCTTTTCCTAGTGATATCAATGGCAAAAAGTGTCCCAGTCAAGCTGACTTCATAATACATACATGTGATGTAATGTAGAGAAATATTTTTCCTTAGTTCCTCATCCCTCTTGCAACAACAAACAGACAATGAATTAAGTACATACGCACACATAATAATAAAAAAAATATATAATTAAATATGATGTGAATAAAATAGAAATAAATAGAATAGAATAAAATAGAAAGTAGAATATAGTAGAGAGAAAATGAATAAAGTTGCATATATTTTATGCAAAATATACAATGTAAACAAGCTGTACAGTGTGCAAATTTTATTATTTTTTAACTATGCATACTACATAATTTCACAACCAGTTGTGCAGTAATAATATCTTAACAGTTTCTTTAAAGGATTAGTTCACTTCAGAATTTACTCATCCCCAAGATGTTTATGTCTTTCTTTCTTCAGTCAAAAAGAAATTAAGTTTTTTGAGGAAAACATTCCAGGATTTTTCTCCATATAGTGGACTTCACTGGGGTTCAACGGGTTGAAGGTCCAAATGTCAGTTTCAGAGCAGCTTCAAAGAGCTCTACATGATCCCAGACGAGGAATAAGAGTCTTATCTAGAGAAACCATCGGCCATTTTCAAAAAATAATAAAATTGATATACTTTTTAACCAGAAATGCTTGTCTTGGGCAAAAAACTCCATCTCATTTTCTCCTCCAACTTCAAAATCATCCAACATTGTTGTTTAACCTTTTTTTGTAAAGGGAGTTTGACTTAGTCTTTGCACGTTTGCTTTGTAGACACTGGATCGGTACTTCTGTCTACATCACTCGTGACCTTTCCAACGTGATTACGTAATGTGTGGCGTATCGCAGAGTAAGATGAGCATTTGTGGGTAAAAAGTATATACATTTTTTATTTTTTTAGAAAATGGCCGATGGTTTCTCTAGATAAGACTCTTATTCCTCGTCTGGGATCATGTAGAGCTCTTTGAAGCTGCACTGAAACTGACATTTGGACCTTCAACCCGTTGAACCCCAGTGAAGTCCACTAATATATGGAGAAAAATCCTGGAATGTTTTCCTCAAAAACTCTTAATTTCTTTTCGACTGAAGAAAGACATGAACATCTTGAATGACATGGGGGTGAGAAAATTATCAGGAAATTTTAATTCTGAACTAATCCTTTAAGTTTTTATGTTGAATTAGGGGGACATTTTTTAATTACACTGCATACAATGCTTTTCCAGTTCTTAAGGCATTTTACAAAAAGTAATAGGCTGCATCATACCATACTGCACCAATGCATAATGACAGGACTAACTAGTATTAATAAACACCCTGCAGACACCGGATGCCCAAGACGCAGTGGTGGCTGAATCTCCGACTGATGCTGAAGATGTTGGCAAAGTATCAGACGCCCTTCAACGAGTATGTGACGGGAGAGATCGAACACGTGACCCGTCGCTCTCTCAGCATAGACACCGGGTTTTAAAACGACGTACTGCCAGTGCCATCTTTCAATCAACACACCCGACTGCCACTCCTCCGTTAAAACGGGTAAATGCCTGATTCTTTAGTGAGTAAAGGAGGGTAAAACTCCAGACTTGTGCCTAAACCTGATTTTCCTCTGCATTGGAGGTCTGTATTTGCACCATCTTTATGCTGGACTGATGCAGTGTGTACCAAACTATATCACTCCCATTGTAATTATTAGAACTATGGATACATTTACATTAATCCATTTGAAAGCATTTCAGTTTTGAAACACTCTCCGTCCACACTGAAACGTCTGAAAACGCTTAAATTGTCTTACTGCACATGCATGAAACATAATAAAAGCTCACTGAGATGATACCAGATGTATTAAAGTCCTCAAACTATTCTTCTGGCACGATTATTTTATTAGCAAAATATCTCTTCACTGACTGCTGCTTCCAGTTCGCACTCAATCGCCATTCCATGTTTGGTCTAAAACACAACTGTCCTCAAATGTTTTGCCGCAGCAATTGTGAGTAAATTTTCGGTCATCTTTCCAAGAATATAATATGAAGATTGTATGAAGTAACATTTATTTTTAACATTACGAAAGTAAATAGCTGGCACAACAATACGGGCGTTGTGCTGAATTTTGACCCCCCCTGCCAAATTATTACCCTCCCCGTTGAAGTCACTACCTGATTGCGTAATCTTAACCCCACCCCTAATCCTAACCCCTCCCCCACACCTACTCCTAAACCTACCAATACTAGGGGGGGTAATAATAATCTGGCAGGGGGTCAGAATTTGGCACAACACCTGTAAAAAAAAAAGATATCAATGAGTACAGTATGTGTCACATGACTAAACACACATAATTTTCAAATACCTCCATTTTCACCGTTTTCACGCAACAAAGCAGAAACAGCGTTTTTATATTTATCCACTTAGCAGAGCGTCTTCAAGAAGCTGTTTTCGCAGGATAAAAATGCGTCAAAGCTTATAGAAAAGATGTGTTTTCAAATGTGTCTGGATTAGTGTAGCTGTAGCCTATTGAGTACTGCAAATATTTTTGTTTACAATTGTCACGTGTGAATCTATTGCTATAAACTGTATTCGTTATATATTTGAATCACTTCAGAACATTTCATCAAAGCCAGCTTGTGATGTTTCCGGTCTTCTAATTAAAATCACCTTGTTGTTAACTATATGTATACGCAACTGTAGCAAAGCCAACATGTAAAGTTATTTTGCTGTTCAAAAACAACTAATGCAAAGTATTTTTCCTGGTGCAATGCAACACCAATCACTTCCAGTGTAGACACTGTGTTATTCTTTATACTAAACTGCTGCTGTTCACAAATACTTCTTCAGCTAAAAAGTTTCTGCAGAATTCATTGTTGTTTCCTGGCAAATCTTTATTCCACCAGTTTTTCCATGAGGGAAATGGTTTGATATATCGTGATGAAGTACATCATGAGCAGTTAAAGGTGGAGATTTTGAACCTGGTGCCGTGATTGTTAAACATTTGAACAGGTAGTTTGTGGTTGTGAGCTTAAGTATTGTGTCTGTGATATTGTGATTAGTGTAAAGCAATAGACAGTTCTAGTGCAGCATGTTTTACATCTCCAGTATTTAATACTCTACATTGACATCCATTTCAAATTCTAGAAAATAATGAACCAGGTATGAGAGTGTAAATGTAACAGGTGAATGAAAGTACATAAAGCCTATTGAGGATTTTTTGCTCTTTTGACATTATTTTTGTACACACACTAACAATGTTTTGCATTGCAGTAAAAAGACTTTTTGTTTATTGTCATGAAAATGTCACAATGCAAAAATCATAATGATCCTGAAAGTTTCATTTTCTTTTTGCAAAATGTAATTTTTCTCTTGATTTTAGGGCTGAAATATGGTCTGCTTTGGCCAGTTGCATAAACGACTTAGACTAGTCTTAAAAGTTGTCATATAATTTTATTAGTCAAGACTGGTCCTAACTTTTTAAAGTCAGATACATAAAAAGATAGATCAGTCTAACTTGAACAAGACTAATTTCCTCTTATCTAACTGCTACTTGGTCAAACTAGTTCTTAAGACGCTGTATTAACGTGTGTTTATGCAACTGGACACATGTTCTTGACAGGTGTTGTTTCACCTCAGATCATTTCATTTGCATATGGGCCTTTTTATATTGTATTACTGTAAACAACTATGAAATGGCTATTTTTGCTGAAATCTACAAAACTTTAAGGCTCGTTCACACCAAGAACGATAACTATAAAGATAACGATGTAGTTCTAAAAATAAAAGAATAGCACTGTCTGTCCACACCACAGCTATAACGATAACGACACAGAAATTATATCGTTGGGATCACTTTCAGAATTAGTTTTTCCTGCTGTTGAATGATAAAACACTGACAGCCAATCAGAATCTAATTTAAGGGCTCGCGCATTTAAAATGGCGGACGACATTGCGGAGAAGTTAATCACCGAGGTTCCAGAAAAAGCCACCACTTTTTGACACTTCAAACCCCCTTTTCAAGGATACTTTAAAGAAAATGGATATATGGAAAACAATCGGTCATAGTCTCGGACTAAATGGTCAGAAGTATTATCGATGAGATCATTATGCCAGGCTAGCAAACAGTTTAACATAAAATTTACCTCAGGTATCCAGCGCTAGTTTTTTTGCTTCCTTTCAAGTTGCAGTGAAAGACGTTGTTTTTATTCCACTATATTGACTTCCGTCAGCTAAATTCGCTGCTATTCACTCCAAACATAGCATGCTGAGGACATCTGCTGATTAAAGCCGTGTAAATGCAACAACAACAGCAAAAACATTGTTGTAAACGCTTTGAAACAGCAGCGCCAGAGATTAGAATGAACAGACCGTTATCGTTTGTTGGTGTGGACACAAATATAGTTATCGTTATAATTATCTTTAGTTATCGGTCTGTGAACGGGCCTTTATGCAGTAATTTTTTCACTGTTTCAACTGAATGTCATATTAAAAAGAATGTAGTCATTTAAGAAAAATATAAATATATTACTATATATATATATATATATATAATAAAAAAAAATATTTAAAAATACTTGGCTGTGTTGTTAGTAGCAGGAAAACAATTAGAAATAGACTTTTTAGTGTTGTTATATTTTCAGTTAAATACATTTAATGAGAACATTCAGAAATCAAACATTCCTCTAATTTTCTATTAATTATAATGCATGCGTTGTAGTATAAACATATTCAAGTGACCTCTGTAAATAAGTTATATTGAATCATGTTGAGCAAAGTAAAATTGCAGCGGTAAACTAAATCTGCAGTAAATAATGCTGTATGTATCTGCCATAAACGCTTCTCCTCACTTCATATAGTATAGAATAACTTCAACAAACTCTAACAGACATTGAACACATCTAAGGATAAGATCTATGTTTATGAAGTTATAATTTTCCAAAGCTGAATGAAAAGGGAAAGGAATCAGCATGTCCTGAAGCGTCGTGTGTGGAAGAGCTCTTCTGAGGGCTTTCTGTCCCGAACGAGAAGGAAAACCCCTCTTGACGACTCTCGGCTTCATCAAACAGGAAACCTTGTATAGAAATAACAGCGTTACTTTTGATTTGCCATGAAAATGTCAAAAAAATATAAGACTATTTTATGTACAAGTAGAACCATTTAGTCTTCTTAACGCAAAATATAATTTCTTGTTTTCTATGTGAATCTATCTTATGATGTAATTTATTCCTGTGATCAAAGCTGAATTTTCAGCATCATTACTCCAGTCTTTAGTGTCACATGATCCTTCAGAAATCATTCTAATATGCTGATTTGCTGCTGTCTTTGAAAAACTTAAGAGGAAACTTGAATTATTCCCAACTTTTGACTGGTAGTGTAGAAATTACTTAAAAACCGCACTTCACCTGAGAACTTGGGTGCTGATCCTGGTGACTTCTGTTACCAGATATACAAAATCAGCTTTCAAACATCCAGACATTAAGCACAAACATCCATATTTCTCCAGAAATACCTTGTCGCTGAAATAGGAGCTTGTGAAGGTAAATGGAGATGCCTACAACACACACACAAACAAAATGATGAAACTCTCTTTGATGAAACAATGCATGTGTCAGTCTTCCAGCTTCTGAAGTTTACCTCTTCTGCTGCTAATCCCATGTCAAAGCCACAGCCCATCTTAGAGAACGCAGGTGTGCTTGGACCAGAATTCATGGAGAAGACAAAAGCAGGCGACTTGGTGTCTGAGATCTCCTGTTGTCCAGGTGAGCAGCTAGGACTGTTGCTGTTAACAGATCGAACAGTAATCACTCTCAAAATAGTACAATGATTCATCAGAGCATGTTAAAGCAAATAAATGTACTGATAAAACATTGCCTCTAAATCCTTTTCGGTTGATATTCACAATCCCTTCACTTAAAGACTAGTTTAAAAGACACTTCGGGCCCTATTATACACCCAGCACAATGTGACGCAAGTGTTTTTGCTAGTTTCACCCCGACAGAGTTATCATCTTCACGTCCAGTGCCACGTTGTTTAAATAGCAAATACACTCAAGCCCATCTGTTCGCCCATGGGCGTGCTGGTCTGAAAACAAGGTGTGTTCTGGTGCATTGTTAGCGTGTTGTTATTTTGAGGAACTGAAAATAGTGCAGTATTTTTTTGTTATTTAAAGAGCGTGTTAGTAATATGTGCCTGTAGGCAGGTGCACGATGCGTGTACACTGCTTATTACACACACGGGCACGCAGCAGAACACAAACATGCCAAATATTAAAAATATTATTTTTATAAAAATTGTGTACATTAAGATAAAAATGCCTACATGTCATAATAGATAGTCATTGCACGTATCAGAATTATCTATTTGCAGTAATGACGAATGAAATTGGCTAATTATTTGACCAATCATGGCAATACACACATGTATTTAAACTGATTCGTCAGGTTGAAGGTGTCTATATTCCGACATGTAAATAGCGAATCCGCCATGGCGTGAGCGCACCTGGCCTTTAAAGGGAATGTGAGATAAGACTGATTGGTTTATTGCACGTTACCCCAAAACACACCCATGACTCATTAAGAGACTAGGTACAACCCTTTTGGACCATTTTTTCATCATTAAACTAGCAAAAGTGGATTCGGAAACACCTTTAGTGCACCTGCGCCATGCGCTTCAGACCATGAGCTTAGATCATTAAAATAGGGCTCTTAATATTCAATAATATTATCAATTTGGCTGCACTGACACTATCAGATGAGAACAAAACTTAAACTGACTCAAGCTGAATAAGAACACTATTATCTTCTGTAGAGCTGCTTATAGCTGAATTAAGCTTGTTTCATAATGTGATGAACTTTAGTTATTGAACTGAACTGAATCAACATTGATCTGAATTGAGCTACTTTTTAGAGCTGTTTTACAGCTGAATTTGAATTTGTCTCATTTGATTAAGTTTGCATTGATTCTGTTATTTTCCTGTTTATTACTGTGAAGCGTGAAGTATAAAGCGCTATAGAAATAAAGCTGATTTGACTAGTTGTGCACCACAGTTTGGGCGTATCCCTGAAAAATGCATGCAGTAAAATGGGTTGCAAATAGTGTTTCATGTGGATTTTAGAGTAATGTAAGTGACAGATGGCAGCATATAGAGGTACAGTACGCTCCATCATAAACACTGCTGAGTCAGGTCGTACTTTAGGGAGAAGGTCGGGGTGGTCGGTGTGGCTTGAATTCTAGCCGGTGAGGGAGGAGGGCAGATGGGACCCTCAGGCGCTGTGTCCTCCTGAGAGTCTGCTGTAGTCACCTCTAAACGATCTTCCTCCTCCTCCTCTTCTGACATTTCCACCATGAGCTCAGGAGCACATGACACATTCCCCTGCTGCAATCATCCAAACAGATATTATAAGAATATATACAGTACACTACTGGTCAAACATTTGGAATAATTAGGATTTTTTTTATGTTTTTGATGTCTGTTGTGCTCGCCAAGGCTGCATTTATTTGATCAAAAATACATTAAAATTGTGAAATATTATTAGAAGTAAAATGTGTAGCTGTAAAACAGCTGTTTTCTATGTGAATATATAGTAAAATGTAATTTATTCCTGTGATCAAAGCTGAATTTTCAGCATCATTACTCAAGTCTTCAGTGTCACATGATCATTAGAATCATTCTAATATGATGATTTGCTGCTCAAGAAACATTTATGATTATTATCAATGCTGATTTATGCTTTTATGCTTCATATTTTTGTGGAAACCAAGATACACTACCATTAAAATGTTATTAATATTAATATTAATAGAAATTAATACTTTTATTCAGCAATAATGCATTAAATTGGTCAAAAGTGACAGTAAAGACATTTAACATGTTATTTGTATTTCAAATAGATGCTGTTCTTTTGAACTTTCTATTAATCAAAGAATTGTTAAAAAATATTAATCCGTTTTTGACACTAATAATAATAAGAACCATTATTAATAATTGAGCAGCAAATCAGCATATTAGAAAGATTTCTGAAGAATCGTGTGACACCAAAGACTTTGATCACAGGAATAAATTAAATTTAAAATATATTCAAATAGAACACTTTAAAACAGCTATTTTAAATTGTAATAATATTTCAAAGTATTACTGTTTTTACTGTATTCGTTACAAAATAAATCAAGCCTTGATGAGAAGAGACTTCTTTCAAAAACAAATGATTTAAAAACCTTAATTATTACAAACTTGATCAGTACTTTATATTTTAATGTATATTTTAATCATTAAAAACCAGTTGTCTGTATTTTAACTATACCGGTTCATTCTGACTCTGATCGCCTTCTTGCATTTGATCTAAAATGAAAGGAATACTTGATTGTGATTGGATAATCTCTGTGCTTATTGTGGTTTATCTTGTGATGCTTTCAAAGTATTAATTCAGTATTAGTTTCTCTCTTTGTCCACAAGCTGTGGTGAAATGTGTCCATTTGAGATTCACTTTCTGCAGTTTTATCCTTATTCTCCTCAGAAGGATCTTCAGCAGCCATGTGTTCATCAGGCTTCTAGAAGTTACAGAACTCACAATAAGTTTTCAAAACAAGCAAACCATTTTAAATATTTTGTATGCAGTTTCAGGGCAACAGCTGAAGTACCTGCATTATGGGCTCTTGATGAGGGACCATTTCATCAAACGACTCGCTGCTTTCAGTTTGTATGCCGTCATTGTCTGGACACTTACTGTTTTCACAGCGATTTCAGAAAAAGTTAATTAGACGAATGCAACAAGCCTCTGATCTGCTGTAAAGATAAAATACCTGTCAGCTCTATCAGTGACTGGCTCCTCCTCACCTGTCAAAACAGAAGAAGATCTGTGTTGAAGGAATTATTTCTGTGTTTGGAACAAGACGATTTTTTATTTTTTTTTAATGAACTGCTACTTTAATTTAACTGTTACTTTACCTAGTGCTGCTGTCAGTTCTCTCTCTTTCTCCATTATTTGTTCTTCTATTACTCTGATTCTCCTTTCGATTTCCTCATTGTCTGCTTGAATCTTCAGCAGTTTTTGGGCCAGAGAGTTCTGAGAGTATCGCTCCTTATACTGCTGAAACACGTTCCTGTAGCTCTCGATTCTCTCCTGGAACATTTTCCTTCAAAGACCAAGCATCTTTAAAGGATTAGTTCACCCAAAAATGAGAATTCTGTCATTAATTACTCACCCGCATGTCGTTCCACACCCGTAAGACCTTAATTCATCTTCGAAACAAAAAAAAATACATTTTTGATAAAATCCGATGGCTTAGCGAGGCCTCCATTGCCAGCAAGATAATTTACACTTTCAGATGCCTAGAAAGCTACTAAAGAAATATTTAAAACAGTTCATGTGACTACAGTGGTTCAACCTTAATGTTATGAAGTGACGAGAATACTTTTTGTGTGCCAAAAAAAACCAAAATAACTTTATTCAACAATATCTAGTGATGGGCGATTTCAAAACACTGCTTCATGAAGCTTCGAAGCTTTACGAACCATTTGTTTTGAATCAGTGGTTCGGAGCGCGTATCAAACAGCCAAAGTCATGTGATTTCAGTAAACGAGGCTTTGTTACGTCAAGTGTTTCGAAACTTTTAGAAATTTCAGTGGTTCACGTGACTTTTGGCAGTTTGATACGCACTCCGAACCACTGATTCGAAACAAATGGTTCGTAAAGCTTTGAAGCTTCATGAAGCAGTGTTTTGAAATCGCCCATCACTAGATATTGTTGAATAAAGTTGTTATTTAGTTTTTTTGGCGCACAAAAAGTATTCTCGTCACTTCATAACATTAAGATTGAACCACTGTAGTCACATGAACTGTTTTAAATACGTCTTTAGTAGAAATATCTTAATTTGTGTTCCGAAGATGAATGAAGGTCTTACGGGTGTGGAACGGCATGAGGGTGACTTATTAA
>CM074438.1:2575522-2595522 GCA_037101425.1 Elopichthys bambusa
ATTTATAATAACAAGAACAAGAATTGATCATTAATAATAATTGAGCAGCAAATCTGTGATAATACTCTTATTCCTCGTCTGGGATCATGTAGAGCTCTTTGAAGCTGCACTGAAACTGACATTTGGACCTTCAACCCGTTGAACCCCAGTGAAGTCCACTATATGGAGAAAAATCCTGGAATGTTTTCCTCAAAAACCATAATTTCATTTTGACTGAAGAAAGAAAGACAAACATTTTGGATGACATGGGTAAATTATTAGTGGAATTATTCAGCTAAATTCAGTTCCAGTTTTGTTCTCATCTGATAGTGTCAGTGCAGTTAAATCGATAATATACTGAAAATTAATTGTCTTTGTCTTAAAATAGGAAATACATTCTGTCTCATTCTAAATTAAATGTCTTGACCTCATTAGGTTGGGCTGTGCCTCCAGATAGTCGCTATGTGACGCTCACAGGGACCATCACGCGTGGAAAGAAGAAAGGTCAGATGGTGGACATTCACGTCACGCTCACAGAGAGAGAGTTGCGCGAGATGGCGAGGTCAAAGGAGCGTCTGGACGCCGAATGCGACGCTCGAGAGGGATCGAGCCGCTCATGCGGTTTCGGCATTTCTCAGGGTCCTCACGTCGTCCTCTGGAGTCTCTCCTGTGCTCCCGTAGTCTTCGTTCTGTCCTTCATCACCTCTTTCTACTACGGCACTCTCACTTGGTACAACATTTTCCTGGTGTACAATGAGGAACGGACGTTCTGCCATAAAATCACGGTCTGCCCCTTCCTCATCATCTTCTATCCCGTGCTCATCGTGGCGCTGTCGCTGTCGCTGGCTCTGTACTCGGCCGTGGTGCAGGTGTCCTGGGCCTTCAGCGAGTGGTGGATGTCTGTCAGGGATTTAGAGAAAGGTTTTTGCGGCTGGGCTTGTGGGAAGCTCGGTTTGGAAGACTGTTCACCCTACAGCATAGTCGAGCTGCTGGACTCAGACACGATCTCTGGGAGTCTGCAGGGAAAGTCGCTGGAAACATCCTCTGTGTGAATAGAAATCAGGTGGGATTTTCTCAGCTGGTTATCAGTCCTGTTTATTGCCACTTTGCAAGTATTAAAGGGTTAGTTCACCCAAAAATGAAATTTCTGTCATTAATTACTCACCCTCATGTCGTTTCAAACTTGTAAGACTTTCGTTCATCTTCGGAACACAAATGAAGATATTTTTGATGAAATCCAAGAGCTTTTCCTCCATTGACAACTACAGAACTACCACTTTCAGCCCCAGAAAGGTAGTAAAGACACCGTTAAAGTAATCCATGTGACTCCAGTAGTTTAACCTCAATTTTTGAAGCATCACAAGTGCTTTGTTTCCACACAAAAAACACATAATTTACCACTTTATTTACAAAATATTAAAGGGGACCTATAATGCCCCTTTTACAAGATGTAATATAAGTCTCTGTACGTGTCTGTGAAGTTTCAGCTCAAAATACCCCACAGATCATTTATTATAACTTGTCAAATTTGCCCCTATTTGGGTGTGAGCAAAAACACGCTGTTTTTGTGTGTGTCCCTTTAAATGCAAATGAGCTGCTGCTCCCGAGCTTTAACAGCTCGCGCTTCGGTTGCTCAACAACAACAAAGCTGGAGAATCTCACACAGACAAAATGAGGATTGTTAGTAACGGTGTTCAGCCTTACATTGTTCAAACCGGAGTCGGACGCTGATGGAGAGACTTTTCTGAATGGTTACTGGATAAACTAGAGTCACATGGATTACTTTAATGATGTCTTTACTACCTTTCTGGAGCTTGAAAGTGGTAGTTGCGTAGGCTGTCAATGGAGGGACAGAAAGCGCTCAGATTTCATTAAAAAGATCTTCATTTGTGTTTCGAAGATGAACGAAGGTCTTACGGGTGAGGAATTAATGACAGAATTTTCATTTGCTTTTGAATTTCAAACTTTTGTTTTGTTTTACCTATTTAGTTTTTTTGCTTACCAACAAAGTTGTTTTTTTTTCTTCTTATTTTCATACTATATGTCAGACTTTCATAAGATGTATATTTAAAATATTTATTCTTTGCTATTGTATTTATTTAGTAACGCTTTACATTAAGGTCCTATTACTCAACATTAGTTAATACATTTACTAACAATGATAATATATTTGTTGCATTATTTATTAATCTTTGTTAACACTGGGTAATAAAATGCATCTATTAATTGTTAGTTCAGGTCCATTAAATAATATTAACAGATACAACTATTGATTTTAATAATGTATTAGTAAATGTTGAAATTGACATTAACAAAGTTTAATAAATGCTTTAGAAGTATTTTTCATTGTTAGTTTAATGTAGTTAACAAATGGAAATTTCTTGTAAAGTGTATACATTTATTTGAACAGTTTGCATGTTTTTTTCTTTTTCATTAAACATATTTTTTTGTAAACCAGAACAGGGGAGTGTATGCTTTTCATAGCCTCCTGTAAAATTAAGCCATATATATGCAATTAAACTGTGATTGTTTGTGAGATTGTGAGAGCCCTGCATACTCTTGAAGTAGTTTTAATTTGCTCACTAACGACGAACCCTAAAGTGAATTTATGTGAAGAACGTTTGTGTGTGTGTGTGTGTGTGTGTGTGTGTGTGTTTATGTTTGTATATGGGGCAGACCAAAGTTATTCCAAAAATGATGTTCATAACCAGTTCAAAGATTGTATCTTGGGCATCAAAAGAACATTTTAAATCATGTTATAGAAAATGCATCATGAGAAATGTATGTTACTTTTAACATTTGTTTGGTTATAGTTTGGTTCAATTTTTTTTTTTTCCTCAAAGGTTTGTATTTTTTCCATATGACCTTACAGTTTGCACTTTCATTGTGCAGTAATGCTCAGAAGAGACAATAAAATTCATATTCCTGTATTTTCATGTCAGGTTTGTGTATCTGTTGTGATCTACAATACAAGACATTTTGAAAACCCTTTGCAGAATTTATAATTTATAATTTTTTCAAATGACTGAAGATGAAAAAAAAGTGTTGTAGGAAAGTTATACACACACGCACAAGGAAAATATATTTTGATGTTTTCTTCACAAAAAAGGCAGTTTTTGTGTGTAAGAAAAGAACTGACCTTTGTTAAACTCTTAGTGTATAACCATTTTAATGAACATATAAAATAACATGCTATAATGAATCACGATTTCTCCCAGAGTAGAAAACATTAGTTCGGTTTTTGTTATTGTCTTCATAAAGTTATCCACAACAAGTAAGACATGTTCCTTGATTTACATATTTAGTTGATCCTGGATCAATTACTCGCTGAAAACATAGCCTTAACCTCTAAACCCATCCTAAAATAACAGTGATGTAAGCCTAAACTTGTCCCTCATATCTGACTGGCTGATTGAATGTTGTTCCAGGATCAAATCAAATCACATTCACCCACAACAATCACATCCAATTTCAATACATGCATGACATTGCATGTCTATCCAGCCATGTGATTTGCCCTTTGTCTTGTTCATGTTATGACTGGATGTGTGAATGTATAGGAACACGTTTGACCCACACAGAACATGTTTCATCTTGTGTAAGAAGACTCCTGCTTCAAACATTGATAAGCACTACTGGTTACTACAATGTTTTGTATAATCCCTGAGGGCTTCACTTTTACGGGTTGAGGTCAGTTATGACACCTTTTACGTTTACTTAAAGTTTAAAACTGTGTTTTAAATTATGTTTAAATGATATTAAATCATCATGAAGTGTCCTGGAATATATGGACACAAACGTTTTGGTTTTTTTTTTTTTTTAAATCGTTTTGTTTCGCGGTCTGAGGCGGAACCTTGTATCATCCGCTCATTTACTCACCCGGAACAATAACAGACGGAAACCAGCAGAGATGGCGCGAGCAGCGAAGGTAATTCAGTCATTATTGGCCACCATAATCAAAAGCTTGATTTATTATTAATAAAGAATGTGACTTAACTTTTATGAGACACATAGTACATAAGATAGACTCACCATCTGGTTTGTATTTATGTCCGTACAGAAAGTTTCACCCACTTACTCTTAAAATGTACAAAATAAGTGTCATTCTTGAGTTATTAAAGCAGATTTAAGTATCACTGAATATTCAAATTTATCAAAAACATCCGTAGGATAAATAAAAATATATATATTTATACATACAAAAAGAGAATAGAGATATAAAACTTATGTGGATGAGCAAAATTAGTTACTCATTGGAATATTTAATGAAAATGTTTCAGTTTATATTGAGATCTTGAGTAAAATCTTACTCATCTTACTGCAGACTTTTGTATAAAATTTGAGCACAGCTTTTCTGAAGCTCTAGAAGAGACACGTAAAAAAAAAAAATATGTTTTTCATATATGAGGCACGTTCATCAACATTCATAGTTTAATGATTAAAGTAATGGTTTATTGATAATTACTTTAGCTTGTTTGTCTTTTCCTCTCTTTCTAGTCAGCGTTGGTGCTGTGCATGGATGTGGGTTTCTCCATGAGCAACTCTGAGCCTGGCCAGGAACCGCCTTTTGAACAAGCCAAAAAAGTCATCCAGAAGTTTGTCCAGCGGCAGGTTTGTTCTTAATTTATTTATAACATATGTTTGCTATTACACACAATGTCGATCAAGCTCTTGTTATGTTTCAGGTGTTTGCTGAGAATAAAGATGAGGTGGCTCTGGTGCTGTTTGGTACTGATGGCACTAAAAACCCTCTGGCCAAAGACGGGCAGTATGAGAACATCACGGTTCACCGTCACCTCATGATACCTGATTTTGATTTGCTGCAAGAGATCAAGAATGAACTGCAGCCTGGTGGTCAGCAAGCAGACTGTATCCTTCCTGTTACTGTTACTGTACAATTGTTGATAAGATAAGACAACACCACACTATAGATCACATGAGACAATGTTGGTCCAATTCATGGACCGTTTTATGTATTTTGTATATGTAAAATATATGAAACAAAAAAACACAAGCTAGAAAACAAATAATTTTTGTTTTTATTTTATTTTCTAATTGAGGGTTTCCAAACTAGTGTTCATGAGGGAACCACAGTGGGATTGAGAGTTGATAAAAAGCTAATAATTATTAAAATTATTTCCCACATTGGGGAATCGTGAACAATTTCTTTATATTCTGAAACATGTTTTATTATTTAGTATATATAAATACTAAAATATATTTCATAATTATATAAATATAGTTTTATATTTAAACAAATAAGAATTCTTCCATTTAATTTGATTATTTTTTAATAAAAATAAAATTATTTAAAATAAATAATTGTATTATCTAATTGAGGGTTCATGAGGGAACTGCTAATAATTATTTAAATTATTTTCCATAGTAAGGAATCATGAACAATATTTTGAATTTTATAAAATATGTTTTATTATTTAGTATCTAAATGTATAAATAATAAAATGTATTTTAGAATTATTTAAATACAATTTTAAAAAATATATATTTAAATAAATAAGAATTATTCGATTTAACTTAATTATTTTTTTAATAAAAATGAAATAATATAAAATAAATAAAAAGGTGTTCATCAGGGAAATGCAGTGGGGTTGATAAAATGCTAATAATGAACTAAATCATTAAAAAATATTACATTGAAATAAAAGCGATTAATTTTTATTTTGTTTATTTTATTTGTTTACCTGCTTGTCATGAGACCATTAACCACATTAGAAAATCACAAACAATTTCTTTATTATTTCTATATTATGAAATGTTTTATTATTTGTTTTGTTTTATTTATTATACTTATTAATATAAATATATGTAATAATTATATTAATAAATTAAAATGAATAAAGTTATATTAAAAAAATATATTTTTTAATAAAAAAATATAAAATGATAATTTTATTATCTAATTATGTTTATTTTATAAGAAGTATTTTATTTGTTTACCTGCATGTCATGTGACCATTAACCACATCAGAGAATCGTGAACATATGAATGTGTTGTTAAATTATTGAAATATTAAATCTCAGGAGGGACTTAAAGGAAATATTTCACGTCAAATTGGTTCGGCTGACAAAAAAGTTTGGGAATCTCCGATCTAACTTAATAATATAATTTTTTGTATACATGTTACTATGTGAAGTCCTTGACTTATTTATCAGGGCTTGATGCTCTTGTGGTTTGCATGGACCTTCTGCAGAATGAAACCATGTGAGATCATTTGTCACTCATTTTCTGTTTGTTTGTTTTTTAATGCAAGTGAGGGGTTTCACTGCTGCATTCACACTTTTGACTTGTTTTTTAGGGGGAAGAAATACGAGCGTCTGAACATCGCCCTGCTGACGGATCTGAACATACAGACTTCGGAAGACCAGCTGGACATTATCATCAAAAACCTGAAGAATGCTGGTATCACCATGCAGTTCTTGTAAGAAACATGCACTCATAACTGATTAGACAATACGTTTTTTTTTTCTACTCTCAGTCCAAAGGTTTAGATCTCTTGAAAAAATAATGTATATTTTATAGTTTCATGTACTTTATGTATGTCACAAACATTAATCATGAAGGTAGCATCAGTCAGACGGTCTCTTCCTGTGTAAGGGGCGGTTCTCGGTCAAAAGTAAGATGCAAAGTGACCCAGATTTGATGCTGTTAGTCAGATTTCTGGTTGTGTGAGACTAATTCTAAACAGTTTATTATTGGTAGTCCTGCATCAAACTCTGCACTGATAGGCATTTTGATCCGTTCAGTTTACCGTTCCCTGTGAATGAAGAGGACAGAGCGAGTGGTGAAGGGGACGGACCGGGACCGTCAGCGGCTCCACCCCGTCCAGGAAAAGGCTTGAGCAGACAGCAGACACAAGGTCTGGAGATGGTCAAACAGATCATGACCAGCCTAGAGGAGGAGGAGGGCCTGGAAGAGGTCTACACGTTCAGGTATAAATTCACATCAGCAAGTGGAAAATATAGTTAGTTTATTATAAAATATATTTTATTTAGTATGAAAATAAAATGTATAATAAATAAGATATATTTCATAATTTTAAACAATAAATAATTTTTATATTTAAATAAATTAATAAAATATCTTAATTTAATTTAATATTTTTAATAAAAATGAAATAATATACAATAAATAATATATTATATAAATTTATTTTTACTATAGAATATATATAGTATAAAAATGTTTTACATATATTTGTGCAAATTGGTTTAGTTTTTAATGATTTTTAATATTAAAATGTATTATGAAAAATAAGTGTTATATTTAAATAAATTAATAAAATATTTTATTTTAATTATTTTTAATAAAAATTAAATTATATACAGTAAATTATATTTTACATATATTTTATAAATGTATAAAGAAAATGTTTTACATGTATTTGAGCAAATTGGTTTAAATGTTTTTAAAATAATTTTTAATAATTATAGGTTGTTAATATAATTTTACTTCTTAATTTAAAGGGTTAGTTCGCTCAGAAATAAAAATACAATCATTATTTACTGATTCCAACACTGTATTAGTAGCTGTTAGAACGTCTGAGGCCACTACATGAATCAGTGATTCAAATAACACACAAACACTCACTGTTATGCACATCAAGCAAGGTACTTAAGCCCATGTTACTCACTCCAGGGGCCGTAGGAAGTGAACTGTAAAAGCGCAGACACTATTATTCAGAGCAACTGAATAACTAAAAAGAGCTTTGATTTTCTAAGGGGAGCCATTTAACTGTCAGGAATCAGACTAACTAAAAGCCTGATATTTCCGAAGTTCATGGAAATGTCAGGAAATTTGAATAGTGTGGTCTTATTTAAAGTCTCTTGTGCTTACTAAGGTTGCATTTATATAATAAAAATACAGTAATATTACAATTTAAAATAACTGTTTTCTATTTGATTATGTTTTAAAATATAATTTATTCCTGTGATCACATATCTGTTTAGTGTCACATATCTTATTTGAGTTTCATTTGTGCTCTGATAATAATCGTTTAAATCTATTAACTCACATGATTAGTACCTGATAGTACAAATTGGAAAATAAATCATTGTGAAGTGTTAGACGTTCATTGGTCAAAAAGTGATTGTGTTGATGTGTGCTGCAGCGATGCTCTGGAGAAGCTGTCCATCTTCAAGCGCATCAACAGGAGGCCGATGGCTTGGCCCTGTCAGCTGACCATCGGCAGCTCACTGACCATCCGCATCATTGGATACAAAGCTGTGAGTTCCTGACGGAGTATGTTCAAAGCGTTCCTCAGAATCCAGTCTAATCAAATTTGGTCTAATATTGTGTTTGGTGGCCGTAAGGTGACAGAGGAGAAGGTGAAGAAGTCTTGGGCCGTGGTGGACGCTCAGAGTCACCAGCGAGATGATGTCAAGAGGGAAACGGTTTACTGCCTGAACGATGATGATGAAACTGAAGTACAGAAGGATGACACTATCCAAGGTACAGAAAATATTTCATCCACTGTGAATTTACCTAACAATATCAGATTTGTATGGAAGCTTGTTTCCGCCATGAAATAAAAAAAAGTAATTGTGACATATCTCACAATTACTTTTTTTCAGAATTGCGAGATATAAACTCAGAATTGTGAGATATAAAGTCAGAATTGCGAGATATAAAGTCAGAATTGCGTGACATAAAGTCAGAATTGTGAGATATAAAGTCAGAATTGCGTGATATAAAGTCAGAATTGCGAGATATAAACTCAGAATTGTGAGATATAAAGTCAGAATTGTGAGATATAAAGTCAGAATTGTGAGATATAAACTCAGAATTGCGTGATATAAAGTCAGAATTGTGAGATATAAAGTCAGAATTGCGAGATATAAAGTCAGAATTGCGAGATATAAAGTCAGAATTGAGAGATATAAAGTCAGAATTGAGAGATATAAAGTCAGAATTGCATTATAGTCAGAATTGCGAGATATAAACTCAGAATTGTGAGATATAAACTCAGAATTGTGAGATATAAAGTCAGAATTGTGAGTTATAAAGTCAGAATTGTGAGATATAAAGTCAGAATTGTGAGATATAAAGTCAGAATTGCGAGATATAAAGTCAGAATTGCGTGATATAAAGTCAGAATTGCGTGATATAGTCAGAATTGCGTGATATAAAGTCAGAATTGCGTGACATAAAGTCAGAATTGTCAGAATTGCGTGATATAAAGTCAGAATTGTGAGATATAAAGTCAGAATTGCGAGATATAAAGTCAGAATTGTGAGATATAAAGTCAGAATTGCGTGATATAAAGTCAGAATTGCGTGATATAAAGTCAGAATTGCGTGACATAAAGTCAGAATTGTCAGAATTGCGTGATATAAAGTCAGAATTGCATTATAGTCAGAATTGCGAGATATAAAGTCAGAATTGCGAGATATAAAGTCAGCATTGTGAGATATAAAGTCAGAATTGCATTATAGTAAGAATTGCGAGATATACGTGATATAAAGTCAGAATTGCGTGATATAAAGTCAGAATTGTGAGATATAAAGTCAGAATTGTGAGATATAAAGTCAGAATTGCGAGATATAAAGTCAGAATTGCGAGATATAAAGTCAGAATTGCGAGATATAAAGTCAGAATTGTGAGATATAAAGTCAGAATTGCGTGATATAAAATCAGAATTGTGAGATATAAAGTCAGAATTGTGAGATATAAAGTCAGAATTGTGAGATATAAAGTCAGAATTGCGTGATATAAAGTCAGAATTGCGAGATATAAAGTCAGAATTGTGAGATATAAAGTCAGAATTGCGAGATATAAAGTCAGAATTGTGAGATATAAAGTCAGAATTGTGAGATATAAAGTCAGAATTGTGAGTTATAAACTCAGAATTGTGAGATATAAAGTCAGAATTGCGTGATATAAAGTCAGAATTGTGAGATATAAAGTCAGAATTGCGAGATATAAAGTCAGAATTGCGAGATATAAAGTCAGAATTGCGAGATATAAAGTCAGAATTGCATTATAGTCAGAATTGCGAGATATAAAGTCAGAATTGCGAGATATAAAGTCAGAATTGCGAGATATAAAGTCAGAATTGCGAGATATAAAGTCAGCATTGTGAGATATAAAGTCAGAATTGCATTATAGTCAGAATTGCGAGATATAAAGTCAGAATTGCGAGATATACGTGATATAAAGTCAGAATTGCGAGATATAAAGTCAGAATTGCGAGATATAAAGTCAGCATTGCATTATAGTCAGAATTGCGAGATATAAAGTCAGAATTGCGAGATATACGTGATATAAAGTCAGAATTGCGAGATATACGTGATATAAAGTCAGAATTGCGAGATATAAAGTCAGAATTGCGTGATATAAAGTCAGAATTGCGAGATATAAAGTCAGAATTGCGTGATATAGTCAGAATTGCGAGATATAAAGTCAGAATTGCGAGATATAAAGTCAGAATTGCGAGATATACGTGATATAAAGTCAGAATTGCGAGATATACGTGATATAAAGTCAGAATTGCGAGATATAAAGTCAGAATTGCGAGATATAAAGTCAGAATTGCGTGATATAAAGTCAGAATTGCGTGATATAAAGTCAGAATTGCGAGATATAAAGTCAGAATTGCGAGATATAAAGTCAGAATTGCGAGATATAAAGTCAGAATTGTGAGATATAAAGTCAGAATTGTGTGATATAAAGTCAGAATTGTGAGATATAAAGTCAGAATTGTGTGATATAAAGTCAGAATTGCGAGATATAAAGTCAGAATTGCGTGATATAAAGTCAGAATTGCGTGATATAAAGTCAGAATTGCGTGATATAAAGTCAGAATTGTGAGATATAAAGTCAGAATTGCGAGATATAAAGTCAGAATTGCGAGATATAAAGTCAGAATTGCGAGATATAAAGTCAGAATTGCGAGATATAAAGTCAGAATTGCGAGATATAAAGTCAGAATTGCGAGATATAAAGTCAGAATTGCGAGATATAAAGTCAGCATTGCATTATAGTCAGAATTGCGAGATATAAAGTCAGCATTGCGTGATATAAAGTCAGAATTGCGTGATATAAAGTCAGAATTGCGTGATATAAAGTCAGAATTGCGAGATATACGTGATATAAAGTCAGAATTGCGAGATATACGTGATATAAAGTCAGAATTGCGAGATATACGTGATATAAAGTCAGAATTGCGAGATATAAAGTCAGAATTGCGAGATATAAAGTCAGAATTGTGAGATATAAAGTCAGAATTGCGAGATATAAAGTCAGAATTGCGTGATATAAAGTCAGAATTGCGTGATATAAAGTCAGAATTGCGAGATATAAAGTCAGAATTGTGAGATATAAAGTCAGAATTGTGAGATATAAAGTCAGAATTGCGAGATATAAAGTCAGAATTGCATTATAGTCAGAATTGCGAGATATAAAGTCAGAATTGCGAGATATACGTGATATAAAGTCAGAATTGCGAGATATAAAGTCAGAATTGCGAGATATAAAGTCAGCATTGCATTATAGTCAGAATTGCGAGATATAAAGTCAGAATTGCGAGATATACGTGATATAAAGTCAGAATTGCGTGATATAAAGTCAGAATTGCGAGATATAAAGTCAGAATTGCGAGATATAAAGTCAGAATTGTGAGATATAAAGTCAGAATTGCGTGATATAAAGTCAGAATTGCGAGATATACGTGATATAAAGTCAGAATTGCGAGATATACGTGATATAAAGTCAGAATTGCGAGATATAAAGTCAGAATTGCGAGATATAAAGTCAGAATTGCGTGATATAAAGTCAGAATTGCGTGATATAAAGTCAGAATTGTGAGATATAAAGTCAGAATTGCGTGATATAAAGTCAGAATTGCGAGATATAAAGTCAGAATTGTGAGATATAAAGTCAGAATTGCGTGATATAAAGTCAGAATTGTGAGATATAAAGTCAGAATTGTGAGATATAAAGTCAGAATTGTGAGTTATAATTTCAATTTCTTAATGGGAGGGCAGTTTTTACCTAGGAAACTCTTATTTACGATAATTCCGAGAGCACGTGAAGGCAGCATAAGTAGGCCTACATAATCAAATATTACACCGTTTTTGCATTATTAAAAACAAATACTGGTTGACAGAAACGATCTTTGTCATAGAATACACTGTTTGTTCACATTGAGCTCACAGTTTGAATGTTCTCGTTTCCCTTTAGTTTATTTTCAAGATCTGAGGTGAATTATGCATCGTCGCTTTCATTGTGGTCACGCAAAATGATATACAAACCCACATTAGACGCTTTTAATAATAAATAAAGCACATAATCAGAACTTGAGAGATTCTCATTGTCATACGTCGTGTGTTATATTGTTCCAGTCGCGACGTCGTAAAAATAGAAACCGTTTCACTCGTCGCGTCGCGTCTTGAACTATCATTTGTTTATCTGTTTATGCTCTCTGTTTCCTATAGGTTTCCGTTATGGAAGCGACATCGTTCCGTTTTCTAAGGTGGACGAGGACCAGATGAAATATAAGTCTGATGGGAAGTGTTTTGCTGTGCTTGGCTTCACTAAACAGCAGCTGGTAAGATGCTGTCCAGCAGATGGCGCTCTTTTCAAACAAGTCATGGAAAACCTGAACTATAAGGGGTTTTTTACAAATTGTACTTTCTATAGTGACTACAAGTTCTTCTTGTGCTCAGCTCTAAAATATTTCATTAGATTTAAGAGAGCAATATTTATAAAATAGCTTTGCTACAACTTGAAAATAGGACATAAGAGGAAGCTGCTGATAATAAATTGTGTTTTTACTTAGGGAAGTCCGGTGAGTAGGACATTCTCCAAAATACAACATTTTTCTGTAAAATTATTTGATTTGTGTAAATGTAAACACTTTGTACTGTACTGTGCCTCCCTTTATAATGTACAGTGATGCAGATTGTTTGTCATGCAGATTCGGCGTCATCAGTTTATGGGAAGCCAAGTTGTCAAAGTTTTTGCTCCCAGAGATGATGAGGTGAGCTTTACAACAAATTTTGTCCACTATGATATTATGCTGGAATTTGCTTAATTTTAATAATTAGTTTAATAATTGTCAATAACTGTGATGTCTGAATGCATACAGTGGTGGTGACCAAAGGTTATAAAATAATATAAACACACATAAAATATTTTCATTTCAACCTGGAAATTAACAAAGTTTTAGGGTTTTGAAAAAAGCAAAATAATGTGAAATTAGGAAGAAATGTACGATTCTGCACTATTTATTGATGACTAATCAAATGTGACATTCTTATGTTCATTTTTCACTCAAATTATGATGCTGATGATAATATATTTCGTAATTACACAAAATGTAAAAAGTTTAGGGTCGTTATGATGTTTTTAAATGTTTTTGAAAAGTCACCAAGGCTGCATTTATTTAATCAAAGATAACCGTGATATTGTGAGATATTATTTATTTTAAAATAACTAAAATGTAATTTATTCCAGTGCTGGAAAAACTGAACCTTCAGTACATTTCTTATTTTTATCAATGATGAAAACGGTTGTGTTGTTTAATATTTTATAAGGGAAACCGTGATGCTCTATTTCAGAATTCTTTGATGAATAGAAAGTTCAAAGGAGCAGCATTTATTTGAAAAAGAAATCTTTCGCAACATTATAAATGTCTTTACTGTCACTTTTTGATCAATATAATGCATCCTTGCTGAATCAAATTAATAATTTATTTTAAAAAAAAAAAAAAAGCCTAATTAAATTGACCCCAGACTTTTGAATGATAGTGTAAATATTTTGTATCAACAAAAAAAAGCAGCATAAAGCATCTTAACTAGAGACTTTTGACTTCGTATATTCCTATCTTTTGTGCATGTGTTTTATTGTGTGTGCAGCATGCAGCAGTGGCTCTGTCTGCTCTGATTCATGCCCTTGACGGTCTAAAGATGGCAGCGATTGTGCGTTATGCTTACGATCGGCGCAGCAACCCTCAAGTGGGCGCCGCCTTTCCCTGCATTAAGGAGAAATATGAAGTATGTGGATTATATAGAGCAAAAACACACTTTAAATGTTTTATCTTCAGTATGTTGCACACCAGAGTCACTCCTCATGTCTCCTGTCCTCAGTGTCTGCTGTACGTACAGCTGCCGTTTATGGAGGATCTCCGACAGTTCACTTTCCCAATGTTGGAAAACAACAAGAAGTTCATGCCCTCAGGTGGGACCTCACATTACAAGAGCTAGTTTCTGATAAATTCTGCAGCATTATCCTGGATCAGATATTTCTTTGGTCTTCTGAGGCACATATAGACTAAAGGAGATGCATATTCATGTTTTTGGTTTAATGTAGTTGTCTTTGTGTGAATGTCTCTGGTCAGAGTCTCAGCTGTCAGCCGTGGACGCGCTGATCGACTCCATGATGCTGGTGGAAAAGGATGAGGATGGAGACAGCGTGGACATCTTCAAAGTCAACCACATACCAAACCCTCAGTTCCAGAGACTTTTCCAGGCATGATGGGAATGGGATATCAATATCTGATTCTCTCATAGTAGTCAAATAGATTCAAAATGTTTAATGTAAGAAGTAAAATATGAAATTTTCCCACCGGTTAATCAACATAATCACCTGTGCGCATTTTGGTGCCAATTCGGGCCAATTCAATTACTTGAATGAAGGGTTCGTTATTACTCTTCATGAAATACACAACAATGAAACAGTACAATGACTATCTCGCTTGAATAAGTGCTTTTACGTTTCACTTTGAAACCAAATCTTCCGCCATCGTCTTGTCAGTCAGAAAAGTGAGGCGAAATGGGTGAAATCTGACTCCTGCTGCTGGTCTGTGCTGTGACTCTTGTTCGGCTCACGCTGCATTGAGCAGACCCGTTCAGTTTTTAATTGTAGTGTTTGTTCTGTAACTGAACTAAATAATTTTGATTGCTATATATATATATATGAAGAGTTCAGATGCAAAAGCGGCTAAACGCCACCTCCGTCAAAAATTAGATAATGATATTGAGCGAATGCTCTCCACACATAGTATACGTTCATCAAATACTTTCGCTTCAAATCCGCTAAATCCCAGCGTCAGTCCATTCAGAAATACCGGTTTGTATGTAGACGCCACTTCCCTTTAACAAAAGCCTCTAAGTCCACAGAAGAACCAATTGGAAGACGCGAATCGAATCATATGATTTCAAGATGAATGACTGTGTGTATGAGCTGCTTTCAATTGCCGAGCTACAAGTTTTTATCATGTTTTGTCCATCGTTACAGTGGCAATAAAAGGATGACAGACTGACAGAAACTGACATTTTACTGTCTTGTTGTCCAAAGAGGTGCAATTTTTGCAAATAGGCCTGTCACGATAACTACTTTTTGTTGTGCGATATATTGTTCCAGAAATAATTGCGATAAACGATATTAGTCATTTTAAGACCATTTTATGCCACTGAATATATAATTATAATATAACAGAATAATAATTCAAGTAGGCCTACACGCTTTCAAATGACAACAACCATTTAATTCTTTAGATCATGGAAATGAAGGATCAAAAATTCTAATATCCTAAATAAAAAAAAACTTGAATAAATGGTAAATATTTTGTAAAGTGCAAAGCAACAAGAAGAAAAAAAAAAATGCAAATGCACAAAAGGCACTATGGAGATTTTCCATTTGCAGATTTTTCTCTGACCTTTTTTTCATGATGTTTTATTAACCCAATTCGGGAGGAGCACTTTCAAATGATCCTTTCAATCATCACGTCATTCCAACCAGCTGTCAGCAATCAGTAATCAACATGTCTACCCAATCAGCATAAGTGGAGAACACTATAAATACGCAGTCGACTCACCCATGTTCCTCGACAGTTTTTCAGCATCCCTCCACCACCCCGTCTCCTCACACTCGCACAGTTATCTTCCTAACCAAATCTCGCACTCGCACGGTTATCTTCCTAACCAAATCTCGCACTCGCACTCGCACGGTTATCTTCCTAACCAAATCTCGCACTCGCCTGGTTATCTTCCTAACCAAATCTCGCACTCGCACGGTTATCTTCCTAACCAAATCTCGCACTCGCACGGTTATCTTCCTAACCAAATCTCGCACTCGCACGGTTATCTTCCTAACCAAATCTCGCACTCGCACGGTTATCTTCCTAACCAAATCTCGCACTCGCACGGTTATCTTCCTAACCAAATCTCGCACTCGCACGGTTATCTTCCTAACCAAATCTCGTACTCGCACGGTTATCTTCCTAACCAAATCTCGCACTCGCACGGTTATCTTCCTAACCAAATCTCGCACTCGCACGGTTATCTTCCTAACCAAATCTCGCACTCGCACGGTTATCTTCCTAACCAAATCTCGCACTCGCACTCGCACGGTTATCTTCCTAACCAAATCTCGCACTCGCACTCGCACGGTTATCTTCCTAACCAAATCTCGCACTCGCACGGTTATCTTCCTAACCAAATCTCGCACTCGCACGGTTATCTTCCTAACCAAATCTCGCACTCGCACTCGCACGGTTATCTTCCTAACCAAATCTCGCACTCGCACGGTTATCTTCCTAACCAAATCTCGCACTCGCCTGGTTATCTTCCTAACCAAATCTCGCACTCGCACGGTTATCTTCCTAACCAAATCTCGCACTCGCACGGTTATCTTCCTAACCAAATCTCGCACTCGCCTGGTTATCTTCCTAACCAAATCTCGCACTCGCACGGTTATCTTCCTAACCAAATCTCGCACTCGCCTGGTTATCTTCCTAACCAAATCTCGCACTCGCCTGGTTATCTTACTAACCAAATCTCGCACTCACACGGTTATCTTCCTAACCAAATCTCACACTCGCACGGTTATCTTCCTAACCAAATCTCGCACTCGCACGGTTATCTTCCTAACCAAATCTCGCACTCGCACTCGCACGGTTATCTTCCTAACCAAATCTCGCACTCGCCTGGTTATCTTCCTAACCAAATCTCACACTCGCCTGGTTATCTTCCTAACCAAATCTCACACTCGCATGGTTATCTTCCTAACCAAATCTCGCACTCGCCTGGTTATCTTCCTAACCAAATCTCGCACTCGCCTGGTTATCTTCCTAACCAAATCTCGCACTCGCACGGTTATCTTCCTAACCAAATCTCGCACTCGCACTCGCACGGTTATCTTCCTAACCAAATCTCGCACTCGCACGGTTATCTTCCTAACCAAATCTCGCACTCGCCTGGTTATCTTCCTGACCAAATCTCGCACTCGCACGGTTATCTTCCTAACCAAATCTCGCACTCGCACGGTTATCTTCCTAACCAAATCTCGCACTCGCACGGTTATCTTCCTAACCAAATCTCGCACTCGCACGGTTATCTTCCTAACCAAATCTCGCACTTGCACGGTTATCTTCCTAACCAAAGTTTAACTTCTTTTAACTTAAGCGCCAAATGATTATGATGCAGCGTTATGAATGAGATGCTGCAGAAGATGCAAGCACAAAGGTCAAACGTGTCTGTTTACATAGAAAATACAATTGAAGAACTGTGCAGTGGAATGCAAAAGACGCATTCTCTGTGAAAATGAACTCTACGCTCTCAACTGCCATTGTGAAATGGCCTTGACACTAACTGTTAGTGTGAACTATTTTGCACTGTGACATTTATATTTGCACAAGAACAGTGGATTGCGGCTTTGAAATCGAGAGCATTTGGACTTGTTCTTCCAAACTGTCTGTAGTTGTCAGGAAAACACTATATTGCATCAAATAATGCCTTTTTTCACCTGTCGATGACTGCTCTGTGTAGGAACTGCAGATGATTGGCAAAATGTTGATGACATTCATTATCATGTAAACATAATGACCGATATATTGCGTCACCAAAAATTATTGAGATTGAGATCATGTACATATATTGCGCGATAAGTCGATATATTGATTATTGCGACAGGCCTATTTGCAAAAAAAGCACACATGGACATAGCTGGTTTTGAAGCAAAAGACAGTCAAATTTGTTAAATACCAATGAATTGACTAAAGTGACATTTTTGAAAATAAGCCATTTCAGTAAACTGACTAATAACCTTTTCATTGCCATTAAAGTGAAAATTACTGAACCTAAACTTAAAAAACTGCTCATTTAAAAGAAAACATGTCAAGAGTTTTTGCATCTAAGTTTATATATATATATATATATATATATAAAATGCATATATAAAGACTTCAGATGTATATATCTACTGTTCAAAAGTTGTTCTTAAAGGTCGGTAAGATTTTATAAATGTCTTTGAAAGAAGTTTCGTCTGCTCACCAAGGCTGCATTCATTTGATCAAAAATACAGTAAAACCAGTAATATTGTGAAATATTATTACAATTCAAAATAATTGTTTTCTATTTGAAGGTGTGTTAAAATGTAATTTATATCCTGTGATCAAAGCTGAATTTTCAGCATCATTACTCCATTCGTCAGTGTCACATGATCCTTCAGAAATCATTTGTAATATGCTGATTTGCTGCTCAAGAAACATTACTGATTATTATCACTGTTGAAAACAGTTTTTATTTGAAATAGAAATCTAAATGTCTTTACTGTCATTTTCGATCAATTTAATGCATCCTTGCTGAATAAAAGTATTGATGTATTTCAATATGCACACACATACTGAGCCCCAGTGTTTATACACCCTCACATCTCCTCTCTTTGTCCTTCAGTAATACAGTGATTCAGGTGTGTGACATTGGCTGTGAAATCCATGTTGTCTCAGGTCGGTGTCTCTGCAGTAGGTCTCATTGATCTTTTCTTGGCTCTCGTCCTCAGTGCTTGCATCACCGCGGTGTGAATCCTGATGATCCCCTGCCGTCCGTCGAGCCCTGGCTGAAGAGGGTCCTAGAGCGACCCCAGGCCGTGTCCGCCCGCTGCCAGGCACCTCTGCAGGACGTTAAAACCAAGTTCCCCTTGAAAGTGGTGCTGAAAAAGAAAGAGCAGAAGACAAGCGCAGACGTGTTCGGCAGCAGGTGAGAATGGATCAAATCAACACTGGAGCTGAGGATGAAATCAATGAGAAGTGCTACATGACTTCCAGCATATTGGGATAAACGTACAGATTGTGGTAGACATATTTGCACAGCTATCCATGGACGGTTTTTCATTAATTACATGTGAGCGCAATTAAGAAATATGCAGTAATGCAAATTGATGTGGGAGGGGTTTATTTTGCAATTGACCAATTGGAATGAAGTATTTCAAAGGAATCTCTAGTGTGTGATATCGACATACTTTTAAAGGGGACATATCATGAAAATCTGACTTTTTCCGTGTTTAAGTGCTATAATCGGGTCCCGGGTGCATCTACTAATCTAAAAAATGTGAAGAAGGACACCCCCAGTTTTGGTAAGCCTTTCTCTGCAAACGTGAAAAAACAAGCCGCTCAGATTTTGCTCCCCTAGTGACGTAGGAAGGGGATGTTATAAGATTCCCGCCCCTTAATCTGCATGTTTCCGCCCACGGCGCCGCCATTTTGTTTTCGCAAGCGAAAACGATGTAGCAGTTCTAACGCCATGGCAAAAGTTGGAGCAAAGCATGCTAATTGTTCTTTCGTTGGCTGCACAGACGAGCGCTGAACACTGTTTAGAGTCTCGTTAGCTTAGATAGCCTGCAAGTTGACCCTGGCAAGCTTGATTGCTAAAAAAGTAGCATTTCTGTCCAAGCGATATTTTGGAAAATATATTAGACCATTCACAGCATTTGATAGCAGTCATAAACGTTAGCCTGGTGTGTATGGCTCTGTTTAGCAAACATGTACGCTATGTATAGTGGGCGCCCATACAGGTTTTGCACAAAAGATTAACATTACGGCACATGCTAGTCGATGAGTTGAATCAACTCCACAGCAACTGCATAAATTTATCCACTAACCATTCAGAAACGTCCAGTTTCATTCTAAAAGTTGTAACTTCTTCCTGAGTCTCTCCATCAGTGTCGACTCCGGTTTGAACAATGTAAGGCTGAACACCGTTACTGACAATCCTCATTTTGGCTG
>CM074438.1:2600522-2848022 GCA_037101425.1 Elopichthys bambusa
GTGAGCAGAAGAGACTTCTTTCAAAAACATTACAAAAATCTTACTGACCCCAATCTTTTGAACGGTATGGTGTATATATAGCTTTATTTCAATGCATACGAATTGTGCATGTGTACAATTCCTTTATTTCATTGAAAATTTTGGACTCTGTTTACCCCTGACCACCTGAGACAGATGGCAATTGCTGGTGTAAACGTGGCCTGTGTGTGGCATCGTTTATGCAACAGATGTTGCATTTTCATTTCTTGATGTCAGTTTTCAGTGTTGAAGCATTTTAATGAGTACATGTGCTCAGAGCATCAGTGCATGTGCTTACACACGTCCCACTGCGCCTGACCAGAATCTCCCAATGACATTTACTCCATCAGAGCGGAAACGCAGAGCTGTTCAACAGTTACATGCAGTCCCTGAAGAGGAGCGTTCCTGACAGGAATCTTCAGGAATTCTGGGACATGCTCATGCAAGGTAGAGGACAGGCCTTCTGCTCATGTTGAGCTGAAGTCATCATGCCTTCAACATGTGCCTTTGTTTTCAGATGCCCTGACGCTGATAAGCAAAGATGAAGTGGATGGAAGCACCGTCTCCAAACAAGACGCAAACCAGGTACTGCTGCCATGGAAACAATCCACATAAGAGTAACATAATTGTTATTAACATCTGTTTAAAGGTGTCCTATGATGCTGTTTGAGCATGAAAAATGTTTACAAAGTCCCTCCAGCGGGAGTTATTCTCTATATCACTGTTTCTGAACTCCATGAAACGCCTCCATTGTAGTCTTGAGTTTACTTCCGGGAACGAACATGTCACAATATTCCTCATTTAAATAATTCCTGCCCAAGACGTATGCAAAATAAAGGGGCGGGGCCTGGTTGAGTTAGTTAGTAGTGTGTTGAAACTGGTGGTTATGGTAAGGGGCGGGACATTTCCAAAACACGCGCAAAGCGCTTGACCAATCACAACACACTGCTCTAGCCGACCAATCAGAGCACCTTGTGCTTTTCAGAAGGAGGGGCTTCATAGAGACAGGAACTAAACAGAGCGTTACTGACAGACTGGGAAGAGAGGAGCTGCAACAATGGAAAATATGAGGAAAATAATCATCATTCAAGCATGAAAACCTGTTATAGCCCAAAAACAACATCAAGACTTTGAAAATGGGCACTTAATATGCAGAGGTTGTTGCTAAAGTCTGTGTTAACTCTGTATTTGCTGGTTTAGTTCCTGGCGTTCGAGCAGAAGGAGGAAGTTCAGGCGGCTCCAGCACAGGAAGACACTGGAGATGTAGATGATCTGGTGAGTCTTTCATGGTTGTTTGCTTGTTTTGATGACAAGCATATCAATTATTATAATGTGTGTGTGATTATGTTCTGAAAAATACTTCACTGGTCTGTTACACTTTATTAGAGATTTCAGGCATTTACTTTTGATGACATGCTAAGTTCTTGACTGTTTTTTTTTTTTTTAATGCAGCTGGACATGATGTAACTCCTGACTCCCAACTCCTACGTCCATCACCTTATGCAACTCTCCATTAGGTGCCATTTATTTGTGAAACTCAAATCCCCAAAATGAGTTAAAGTGTTTTAATTAATCGTCTTCTTTTGTACTGAATGTTTTTGTACATCATAAAGGCTACAGCTTTGCATTTTGGAGCGATTATGTTGCTAGAGTTTGATTACTTGAATGTCTCACATATTGCACTTGTTGGATTTTCTAAAGAAAAAGTAAATGTTCATGTCCATGTACTTTATACAGCAGCCAGTGATGCTTCAAATAAAAGTCTAAAACTTATTCCCTTCAGTCTTGAACAAAAAAAAATCACATTTTGAAGACATGAGGAGAGATCATAAATTAACCTACCATCTTATTCCTGTTGGAACAGCAGATCATGATGTGGATTATACATGCCTGCATTTAGTTTTATTATTTTTAGTGCATTTAATATGTCACACCAACGTCCAGTTCATTGAAACAAATAGTTCGAAAGAACCGATTCACGGAAATGAGTCAAACTTCCCATAATTAATCAGCTGGGAGGGATCTGCCAGGATGTTTGATATGCACACGTTCATAATCCACACACATAAACCCTCGTTTTTTTATGCCAGCCTGTGATGAATGGTAGCGTCTCTTTCAGGGCTGATGATCTCAGTTTGCTGAGAGCACGTAAGCATCTCAATCCTCCCCCGGATCTCAGAAAACGCACACGCTGCAGTTTCACGCCACTGTCTCCTGGGTCGAGCAGCTCGAGCTGGAGGCTCCGTCTAAACCTGCTAAATCCAACCGAGGTGTAGTGTCGAAATAAATAAGACAGAAAGATGTTACGGATCAATGGGAACAGTGTTGAGGTGAACACCAGGTCACATGTCACCCCTAAAATCAAGTATAAAATCACCTATAATGCCCCTTTTTACAAGATGTAATATAAGTCTCTGGTGTCCCCAGAATAAGATTCAAGTATTCCAGGGAACATTTGCTGCAAGCTCTATATCTTTCCCAGAATCCTGCCAATCCCACAAGGATCTACATCTCTCATCTTTTCAGAAGGGTCCGTGTGAATTGTAGTCACGTATCTGACTGTAATAGTTTCTGTGTAATATGGGTGTCAGAGCTCAGAGCATTCGATTAAAAACCGTGGCAGGGGATCGCACTCATTTCTGACGCGCCATTTTGATGTTTCCAGATTGAGAAACTGCAGCAACTTGTAATGACTGTCATTTCAAACTTCAAACAGGAGCCGGGAAGCAATCCGACAACCTTTTTTCCCTTTCCACCGAGAGGGAAGATAAAAGGAAACAGGCAGACGAGAGGAATGAATTTCATGCTTTTCTGATCACAGTGCATTTCAGATCTGTGTGTCAGCAGAGCTCAGCACTTCTGTTCCGGAGGTACAATCCCATTCATTGTTTTCCAAAGAGACATTGATTTTTAACAATAATGTATAAAGCTTTCAAGACAGATGTACCATGAGTTTCTTCAGATGATATATGCTTCTGTAGATCCAAAAGACACTACCCATAATTCTAAGCTGAGAGTGACCAATCAGAGTAGCTACTTTGGCCAAAAAGTTTGGCAGTTGCAAATATATACCCTTCCTAATATTGTGTTGGTCTCCTTTTGCTGCCCTACACCTCAAACTCATTGTTGTGCTCCTCAAACCATTCCTGAACCATTTTTGCTTTGTGGCAGGGCGCATTATCCTGCTGAAAGAGGCCACCAGGGAATACCATTTCCATGAAAGGGTGTACATGGTCTGTAACAATGCTTATGTAGGTGGTACGTGTCAAAGTAACATCCACGTGGATGGCAGGACCCAAGGTTTCCCAGCAGAACATTGCCCAAAGCATCACACTGCCTCCGCCGGCTTGCCTTCTTCCCATAGTGCATCCTGGTGCCATGTGTTCCCCAGGTAAGCGACGCACACGCACCCGGCCATCCACGTGATGTAGAAGAAAACATGATTCATCAGACCAGGCCACGTTGCTCCGTGGTCCAGTTCAGATGTTCACACGCCCACTGTTGGCTCTTTCGGCGGTGGACAGGGGTCAGCATGGGCACCCTGACTGGTCTGCGGCTATGCAGCCCCATACGCAACAAACTGTGTATTCTGACACCTTTCTATCAGAACCAGCATTAACTTCCTGAGCAATTTGAGCTACAGTAGCTCGTCTGTTCGATCAGACCACACAGGCCAGTCTTCGTTCCCCACGTGCATCAATGAGCCTTGGCCGCCCATGACCCTGTCGCCGGTTCATCACTGTTCGTTCCTTGGACCACTTTTGATAGATACTGACCACTGCAGACCGGGAACACCCCACAAGAGCTCCAGTTTTGGAGATGCTCTGACCCAGTCGTCTAGCCATCACAATTTGGCCCTTGTCAAACTCGCTCAAATCCTTACGCTTGCCCATTTCTAACACATCAACTTTGAGGACAAAATGTTCACTTGCTTCCTAATATACCCCACCCACTAACAGGTGCCGTGATGAAGAGATGATCAGTGTTATTCACTTCACCTGTCAGTGCTCATAATGTTACGCCTGATCGGTGTATTTTATTAATGACTATAAGTTAAAAGGTTTACTGTCTATATATATATATATATATATATATATATATATATATATATATATATATATATATATATCCCTGGAGAAACTGAATGGGGAAAATACTGGAATCAAGACTGCAGAACAAGCCTGTGGGTTTTTAAAGTCTGTTATTTCAAATTTCTCCTCAGGCTAGATATGGAGCTGCTGCTGCTTCTTTTTTGATACCTGATGTTTTTACCAAAGACCCAGATCAGCTTTGAGTCTTGAGATGTCAACATTTATTTAAATCGTACCGCATGGGCAATGATGCAATTCAAACCCAAACTCACTCTCTTACAATTAAACTCTGCGTGACCTAGAGACACTCTTTTATTTATTTATTACTTTTTGTGCTTGTTATGTAGATGGTATCACAGGGAGGGACAGCATTTGATTGGATGAATATTTGTGTATTTCAGGTTTATCTGCTAAAAGTTCATTTAGTTACCTTTCAGTATAGACATGAACTAGACATGTTTTGATATCATTGGGTGTTTAAACTTTCATGCTCTCTGTATATATCGACCCATGTCTGCTGAAGTGGAAAGGTGCTGAATTCAGGAGAAGTGGAGCAGATGTATTCATGATGAACTCTGGGATCTTCCCACAGGCTGACTTATTTTAAAGTCCCCCTGTGGTGAAAATCAAGTTTTTAATGTTGTTTATATGTCTATGTGGTGTTTTCAATATGCTTTAATAAAAACAACGTGCAAATTCATAAGTCAACACTACAGCTGGGTATTTTCTCTTTAAAACCGCAGTGATCTAAAAACGCAGTTTGAAATCGCTAGTGTTTCTTACCTCACAACCTACCTTGTAACCAATCACATCAACTGCTTGCTGCCTTTAGCATATCATTAACCATGCTGCGAAGCAGAGAAGCCAGGTTAATCTGGTATATTTTTCTGTTGCTAATAAAAATCGATAGATTTAGCAATATAGCAGGTGCATGCTGTATATTACGATGTTATGATGAACTTTCTCCACTGACGTTCTGAGTTGTTCAAAGCGTTTCTAAAGATACTGATTTTTGGACTGGCGAACAGGAACATGGTTTGTGTAACATTAGCAACACATTATTAACTGTTTGATAACAAGCAAAAGGCTAATCATATTAATTACAGTTCTGACAACAACTTTGTAAAAAACGATACCATTGTCCAGCGTTTACCTCAGTAAGTTGACCAAGTGGATCTCTGAGCTCGTGCACGTGAGTGGAGGTGGGGCTAATTAGCATATTCATAGATCCAAGTATACTGAGTGTAGACAAAGGCTGCGTCCGAAATCGCGTACTGTTGAGTAGGTACTACATTTGAATTGAAATTTACTTCATGACCGTTAAAAAAAGTATGTTCTATATAGTACGAATGAGTGTGGTATGAATGAATTAGGACGTACTACATTCGCTATGTTTTTACTGTCACATGACCTACTAGTACTTCAGAATCTCGCCGGAAGTAGTAAGTCATCCGGGTACTTTTCGCCTACTGTTTTTTTTTTTTTTTTAAACTATGAATTCGGACATATTACTCTGTTCGTATACTGTTTTTCACGTACTATATAGTAGAGTAGTATTCGATTTCGGACGCAGCGAAAGTCCTTTTAAGTCTGTTCACTCGGCGGCCATATTTGCAAGGCCTCCGGGCAGCTATTTCAGGCATCCAAGACCAAGGGCCTTATTTATAAAGCGTGCGTACGCACATATTTGATCTTAGAGTGTGCGTACGCTTAAATCCACACCAATGCTCATATTTATAAAAGCGATCTTTGACGTGGAAAAGTGCTTAGAGCCACGTCAGGGTCTGAGCAGACGTACACACTTTTCATTGTCAGATTACTGCAGGTTTTTGGAAATCTAAGCTATTCTTGCAGCTCGCTAAGGACTTGGATGATGACTGTTGATCCTTTATATGTAAATGACATTAATTAAGTGTTGTTTAAAACGCGAAGAACTGAAACCATTCAGCTGCGTGCAAGTTCAAGATCATTTGCGATTTATAGATTTCACATCTGAAAGAGAGGCATACGCTCATTTTCTGTGTGTACGTTCACACGTACGCACATCTGATCGTAAGATCAAATTTAGGACTGATTCTGCGCAACATTTTATAAATAAGGTCCTATTTATTTGAATGGGGGAATCCTGACATCTCAAAAACTGCTTGCTGATATCACAATTAAATAATATATTTCAAATCAGCAACAAAATCTGACATGAACTGTCCCATAAATGTTGTTTCTTATGTTCAAATAGAGTTAAAAAGCTTATTTTTCAGGCTAGACCAGCCAATGCGCATGTGCATTCCTAAGCGCGAGTCTCAGGTTTCTGTGAAACCGAAACTTATAACGGCAGCAGCAGTGATGCGATTACTGTACCAATCAGCGATTGGCTCTTTTACTTTAGAAGGCGGGACGTATTCCGCCATATTTCGCGTTGCAGTTTCTCCCATTCACAAGTAATAGGAGTGAACCGTCTTTCTGTAGAGTTATATTCAAGCTATTTTAAGACATTAAGATTTTTTTTTTTTTTTTTTCACAGGAAAAATAAGTCATTTTGGTGATCAAAGATTTGTTCTAAGGGATAAAATTGACTACAGGGGGACTTTAACACTTCTTCATAATAGCAGCGCTTCATCAAATGAATTGTTCGGAGTTACCTGACATCCTACAGGTGCTGAAACCTTCCTCTGTCCTCCATCATATGAGACTTCAGACGCTTCTGATTCCAAAGATGAGTAATATTTTAGTAGTTTCATGCTGGTGTTCGTCATTTTATACATTAATTTTATTTCATTAGGTATGAAATGGCAACATGACAAAAATATGGATCTCAGCACACCATGTTGAAGTTGATATATTTGATAGAAATATATGGCAAAACAACTACGTCAGCAGGGAGTTTTAAAAGCATAATTCATCCAAAAATAACAATTTTGTCATCATTTACTCGACCTCATGTTGTTCCAAACCTATGAGTGGTTCGAACATTTTCAGTGGACTTTCATGAATACTTTTATGACTTGATTTTTGCTATAAATTATCCTGAAAAATCAGCTTCAATATTCTACTTAACATATTTGTTTTCCACAGAAGAAAGAAAGAAAATAACATGAGGGTAAATATTGTAAATGATGACAAATTTTGAGTGAACTAGTCCTTTAATAATCAAACCCAAAATATCTGGCCTTCACATTCTGGTCAACTGTCTGTGGGATAAACAGATGGTATTTGTGATTCGCTCACATTAATTGAAGGGACAATTCTCCTGGTGTTAAATTCAACATGATACACAGTTTGCAACATACCTTACTTCCATTATGAGATGTTTTTCCATTGAAACCAAATGTTAAAATAAATAATGCATAGCAGGACTTGATTTTTATCCATCGGGAATTGGTTGGATTGTAAAAATTGATTGTTTCAAACAAGAATCAGGTGGTTGGAGGGGCTTAAAAATAATAGAGATTTGTGAAGGAAAGTTATTTCAGAGGCAGAGCACGATATTACATTTTGATTAAAGATTTAGACGAACATTTGTTTTCTTTAGAAATAAATAAGACCTAATGAAAATAGTTTCATGTTGACTTTGTGCTCAATGGGGAAATATTCACCTGGACGTCCCTGTTACATGATTTGAGATTATCAATATCCTCACAAAGGTTGTGAGAATATGAAAACATGCATTACCAGCAAGCATGAGAAGAACAGAGAAAAGCAAGAGAAAGACAGCTTGTGCTTTTCAACGGATTGAGCTGCAGTCCTGAGTGGCATCTGTCAAAGTGATGATTGACAGCTGTCACTCATTATTCATGGACAGTGAAAGGGTCATGGGTTGATCCACGCGCTCCGTTTAACGTCTCTGTGGCGGCACCGATAACGTTAGTGTAAACATATTCATAATTTCCCAAAACTACCATCAGCCTTTTAAATGAATAGTGCACGTTCATTTTTCAAATGCTGAGTAAATATTATCTAAATATAAAGGAATAGTCCACCCAAAAACAAAAATACTCTTATTATTTACTCACCCTCAAACAGGGTTTTTATCATTAACTAAAACTAAAACCATACCAAAAAAAAAAAAAAAACATTTCTCATTTCTAATTTTTAAAGTTAAAGTAGCCTACTAAAATAACTAAAATCAAAACTGAAATAAAATGAGAAAAACAACAAAATTACTTAAACTTTAAAATTAAAACAGAACAATATGTGTGTGTGTGTATGTATGTATGTATGTATATATATATATGTATATATGTGTGTGTGTCTGTAACTCACTAATTCATAATATGAAAAAAACAAAAAAAACTATATTCATAGTTTTCACATGACGTCACACCCTTACATTAACGCTTATCCAGAGGGCAAAACGAGGCTTTCTTCCGCTGCCCACCAGTCATTTTTACTAGCTTTGTAGTAAGTACTAATATAGTAAGACAGTGATATTAAAAGATCAAATCAATATACAGCTTATTAATGATGCATACTATGTGCAGGCAAGCAGATGAACTTTTAATATAAAAGCAATGCACAGTTTCTCATCCGTTTTTCAATAGAAAACCATTATAAGTAAAACACTTCACCAATTAGCGCATTACGTTCATACTGCACTCAAAAAATTAATTGTTGGATTTACTTAAAAAGCAGCGTCAAGTGGCTCCACACAACTATATTGAGTACAAATATCAATTTAGTTGTGTGAACAAAAGAAATTCAAGTATAGCTGACCAAATGTATAATTTGAATTTGTCACTGTTACGTAATATTTATATGTGCAGTTTACTTTTAATAGTTTATTACGTCATGTGAACACATTTATTGACAATTTACCTTATTAAATTAACTATTTTCTCTTGCAAAGCATGCTGGGAACTACGGATCTACTGCCTAGTTAGTTATATCAACATTAGATTTGTGTGTTTCACTCAGCAATGTTAAGTTGACTGAACAAACACTTATTAAGTAAAGGTGACAATACTCATTTTTAGTAGAAACAACTCTGTTAAATTAAGTTCATGTAGTTAAATGAGTTTTTTAAGTGACGTGAACAAGGATGGTTTGAGTTAAACTAAATCTGCTCACCTCTATCTAGTATGCATCATCAGTAAGGTGTATACTAAATTTGATCTTTTAATATCAGTGTTTTAGTACATTAAGGCACTTTAAGTTTTTCACCGCAGCAGTTGCTGTATGATCACAACAACTGCCTAAAACTTGCATTTTGTTCACATATTTTTGTTTTTCTTCTTTTTGAGGTGATCTAAATAGTCGTGGCTTGAAACAGATCTGGTTCTATGGGTGTCTCCGCGCCAGTCACATGACTGAAAACTATGAATGCGTCTTCGGGGCATCATGAGGGTGAGTAAAGAATGACAGAATGTCCATTTTTGGGTGAACTGTCGCTTTCTGTCAGTTCTGTCAATTCTGCTCTCTGGAATTAAAAACCCATATTGTTCATTATCAGCATCTATTAAAGTCATGGATAATCCAATCCAACAGTTCCAACGCTGTGCTTATCGTCTATCTGTGCTGAAAGGCGTTTCAAGTTTCCATCTTAAGGCCTCCAGTGGACGCGTGTGTCCTCAGACGGTGGTAACTCTCATCACCACTTCTCTAGGTTTGGTGGTGTTCGTGCTGATGTGACTCGGCGGGCTCCGTGGCTCGTGTGGCCGAAGATGGCTCAATAAATTCAGAAGGTTATACGGACAGTGTTGGTCAGGCAAAGCCGGGCCGTCAGCGTGAGCGTCAGTGCCTGTAGGGTCCTGCGCGACCGCTGTGGTGTTTGTCGTGCCGCCGGCCGTGTCGAGCGCTGGCGTACCAGCAGCAGCCATGAGTGACGACGGTGAAGGAGAGACGTCCACTCCCACCGGCTCCCTCTGGTGGAGCAGTGTACGGGTCAATTCCTCGCTGTTCTTCAGCTCCTCGCTGTCTCTCTTTTTGTCGTAATTTAAAACTTTCCACTGCTGATTGACGGCCTGCCAGCGATGGAAGATGCGGAAGACAGACGGGCCCTCGTGGACAATTAGAGCTGTGGAGAGATTGATTCGGGTTATGTTTCTGCAATGTTTTAATAATTCTGATGCAATGACTGAACAACAAAGTTTAAAGGGTCACATCACTAGGTTCACAAACTATACATCTCAGCATAAAAGCTCCCAATAAATTGTTATTAAAGCAGCTACGTTCGCAAACCACTATAATTTGGTGAGTGGAATCAAATTTGAACACGTCTGATTGGCTATTGCATTCAAGAAATCAACAGATATGTTTGTGATTGGTCACATTGCTCAACGTTGCAAAACACGTTGTAAATAGAAACCTTTGACGCTCTCAAGAGCGCATACACCAAATCTGGTTTGCCAATATGCTATTATTACGGAGAAAACTGATCCTAGACCAGCAGTTACAGCCATTTCTTCCCTCTAAAAGCAATCAGAAGCAGCAGTCAGTGATAAACTGAGTGAGAAAAGACTAAGCCTTGCCCAGCCTAACATGTTAACAGATACAACTTTTGATCTTAAAAATGTATTAGTAAATGTTGAGATTAACATCTAAGTTCACAAACAGGTCCACTTTAGACATTCTGCTAACTATAAGTAACTTTGCAACTACATGTCAACTAACATCATTAGAGTATTAGTAGATGGTTAGGTTCGGGTTAGTAGAATAAGCTGACATGTAGTTACTTCTAGTCAGTAGAAAGTCTGTTGAGAGAGAATCAAAATAAAGTGTTAGCTGATATTAAGAAGACAGTGAGTTGCAAACAAAGTGGACTATCGAAATAAAGTGTTACCCAAAAGCCTTTTCCAACATTAAAAACTATCAAAATGTATGAGGTGACATTTTAAGAAAGTCGAACAATAGACCCCTGAAAATGCACATCATTGCGTTTGCAACCTGTGTTAATTGAGTGAAAAAACCCACGGAGCAGTTCGCAAACTCAGAGTGGTTTAAAATCAAAACCACAAACTATATACTAGTTCTACTAGTGATGAATAAAGCCTAAGATCTAATCCTTTATGCTTGGTGATTCAGAAAGCTGAATGATTCTTGAAGGACACTAATTATGAATGTGTACTATATATTCTGTTGTATAAATCATTATTAGAGGAATTTAAAATAAGATTAACATACACTAAAAGTTCAAAAGTTTGAGGTCTGTAAAATTTATGTTTTTTGAAAGAAGTCTCTTCTGCTCACCAAGGCTGCACTGTAAAAAATTATTTTCATGATTTATCACATTTTTTCTTTTGTCAAATCAACTTAATTAATGTGGTTCAGTTAACATAATATTTTGAGTTTCTGTTGATTAAAACCAAAGTCCCTTTAAGACAAGTCATTTCACTTCGATCTCTTTGAATGGGGAAACATCAAATTCTCCAAAACTGTCTGACTGTTTCTATAGGAACCGGAGCTTCTAACGGCCACTGCAGTCACGTGATGACTTTACCAATCAGCGATTGGCTCTTATTTAGAAGGCGGGACTTATTCCGCCATATTGCACGTTGCACTTTCTCCCATTCAAAACAATACGAGTGACGCGTCTTGTGTTATTCTATAGTCTTTGTTAAAAATCAATCGCCTTCATCGTATTAACTCAAATTTTTAATTTCAATGAACTCAAGATTTTAAGGGTAACCAGATAACTTACTTAAGTTAAACCAACAATTCTTTTTTTACAGCGTGCATTTATTTGAACAAAAATACAGTAAAAACAGTAAAATTGTGAAATAATATTACAATTCAAAATAACTGTTTTCTATGTGAATATATTGTAAACTGTAATTTATTCCTGTGATCAAAGCTGAATTTTCAGCATCATTACTCCAGTCTTCAGTGTCACATGATCCTTCAGAAGTCATTCTAATATGCTGATTTGCTGCTCAAGAAACATTTCTGATTATTATCAATCTTGAAAACAGTTGTGTTGCTTCATATTTTTATGGAAACTTTTTTTTTTTCAGGATCCTCTGATCAATAAAAAGTTAACAGAAAGAACAGCATCAATTTGAAATATTGATCTTTTGTAACATTATAAAAGTTTTTACTGTCACTTTTGATCAATTTAATGCTTTCTTGCTGAATAAACGTTCCTACGTTTTCTTTCAAAATGGTTTTTTTTTTTTTTTTTTTTTTTTTATAAATCGTAGACCCCAAACTTTGGAACGGTATACCTTGTATATGAAAGCAATTGCCTTAATTGTTTGGAAATCTGATCAGATAAGTCAAGAGAGAGATGTTAATATGATGGTTGATGTTACTTCAGTTGCATTATGGGATACATTATTCTTTACAGTGTGTTTTATTATATACTGCACAGTTAGTTAAATGTAGTAAGTGATCTGAATATTGTTTGCATACTGTGCCCAATAATAATGGAAGAATGAACACAGTTCATGTATCATTTCATACTAATGACTCCTAAATCTCAGGATCCAGGCGGATGCACCGGGAATCTCATCTAGTGTTCTGTTTGAAGAGACACTAAGCCAAAATCCTGGAGTTTCTTTGTGATTCATGCCTGTTTCCATCTAAGTTTAAAGTGGAGGTGATATTATTGGAGGCAGACGGCTGCGTCTGGCCCTGTTCCTCATTATCTGAAACTCTCTTTCTTTCCATGTGTTTATCCAGGGTCATCTGACTCTAGGAGATGTTTGTGTCCTTACATGTTCTCTGCAGAAGCTTGATGACTCCTCCTGGCTGCATTACTATGGCTACATTCACATTGGCAGTATTTAGGATTGACAACCGCATTTACCAGTGGTGGACAGTAACTAAGTAGTTTTGTACTTAAGTACATTTTTCAAGTATCTGTACTTTACTCGAGTATTTTTATTTTGAGCAACTTTTGCTTTTACTTCACTAACGTTACATTCCAAAGCATAAAATCGTACTTTTTACTCCACTACATTTAATAAAACATATCGTTCTATTTCCTTTCGCTCCAGACCGCCAGAGGCAGTGCTGAAAGCACTAGTGGAAAACTCCTCGTGCTCACGCTTGAACGAGAAACGAGTTGTGACTCGTGATGTGCCTTGAACTATAATAACCCCTTAGCACGTCATCTCGACCTCTTTCTCATTCTCGCTTGTTGAATTGAACGTGACGATATTTTGTGCAGCTTGCTGCTGAAGAGATCTTCAAGATATATCGTGAGCTGTTTCGTCTTAATTACATTGCTTTAGTATACCGATTGTTGGATTTACACGCATCTCGCGGCGCACCACGATCGTGATATACGGATTGCATCACGCAAGAGGCTTCAATCTGCTGGATGCCGGCAAGTTTGAATGCTTCTGTAACAATATACACTTGGAAGCCCTGGCTGCCTTGGCTGAGAGCGTATACGAGCCTGATCGTGGCGTGAATCGCTAACGCTTGCCAGATTTATCGACTTTAGGGTGTGTATCGATTTACATGGATGCACTTCAATGTTCTGTGTGCCCCAGTGTAATGGATATAATGGATGGACATCCCCAATGTCCTGCTTGTTTTGGTATGGACCATCTTAGAGAGGCACCGACTGACCCGTGTCCAGAATGTTCCATTATGCCGCTCGCCGTGTGTCACGCTCGTCTAGCGGGTTTAGAATCTGCTTCGGATAGTTTGTTACAGTTGATCAACTGTCTTCTGCAGTAGAGCTGTTATTGCCACTTCTGTCTAAAGCTCAGTCTAAAACGGATGTATGAGAGAAAGTTCAGCCTGAGTTATGTATGACATCCTCACTAATGATGCATACAGGACATGATTTGGATGTGATGCCAGTGGTTGCCACTGACTCACTTTTTGAAACCATTCCAGATGTTACTTCAGGTGCTGAGGAAAATCTGCCTGAGGATCCATTGCAGTACTCTGGCAGTGAGACCGTGTCTGTGAAATCAGGTGGATCATCTTCAGTTGTTGCATCCCTGGAAGGAACATTAAAAGCTATGCTTGCCCACATCAATTTAGATCCTCCTCAACCAGCAGTGGGGTCTGAGAATATTTTTCTGCGTCGTGCACAGAGAAAATAATTTACAATGCCTCAGTGCAATGACTTTACGTCTGTATTGGTGTCTGCATTGCAAAATTCAACAAAGGTGAAACGTTCAGATCAGTTAGCCCGCACACTGGCTGTAATGCATGACCCAGAGATAGTAGGACTTGGTAGCATGCCACCTATGGAATCTAGTGTGGCAGCGCTTATTGTATCTCCTGATGAGGCGTTTCGTGAGAGTGTACGCTGCCCTAATGTTGAGTGTAGGCATACTGATGAGTTACTGTCTCGTGCATACAATGCTACAGCGAGCCATGGCCATGTTTCTAATTCCTTGGTGCACATGCTTGTGGCTCTACACTCCTCTCTGAGAGAAACTTCGTCTGACCCATTAGTGACAGACTTAACTGAACTTACATTGCAGACCACGGGTGTTATTGCCAATCACTGTGGAACAGCCTTAGGTTCTCTTGTACAGGCTCGGCGGCAAGTTTGGTTGGCCCAGTCCTCTTTGCTGGAGGTATGTAGGAACAATTTGCGGAGATTGTCGTTGGTACCTGGTCGAATTTTTGGACCAGCTGCACAGGAAGCTTTGGATCGGCGTGTGTCAGTGTCTGAAACTCGCTCCTGTCATGTGGGGACTGCCCCAGGTCCCAGACCTTCTTTTGCAGCCTCTGGTGCTCATTTTCACAATGTTGGTGTAAGACCCAATTCTAGATTATCCCAACATTTCCACCATCGAAACTCTCAGACTACTCCACCACCTCCTCCACCTCCTCGTCGTGGCGGGACTCAACCACGTGGTCATCAGTCTCATATCCACCCCCATGTCCCCAACGCCCACCCCCCCACACCTCTACAGGAAACTGCTTGCAGGAGCGGTTCCTTCGATTTGCCATAGGGGGTCAAATATTTCGGTTCAGGGTTCTTCCGTTTGGCCTGGCTTTGGCACCAAGAGTTTTTTCGAAGTTCATCCAGGCAGCATTGGAACCACTCCAGAGGACCGGCATGAGGGTGTTACCATACCTGGACGACTGGCTTGTCTGTGCAGCATCACCCCAGCAAGTAATGGATCAAGCTCATTACCTGCTGGAACACGTCACAGCTTTGGGGATCACTGTAAACTGGGACAAATGCAAGCTTGTTCCGACACAGTCAACCAGTTACATAGGCCTTGTTCTAAACTCTGTTACAATGTCAGCTTGCCTGACTCCAGAGAGAATAGGGTAGATTCTGAGAGATATAGAGAGGCTTCGGGTGGGTCACATTCAGCGCTATGTGGTTCTCTTGAGACTCTTGGGGAAGCTCACAGCAGCAACAGCAGTAGTACCACTCGGGTTATTGTGGCTCAGGCCATTCCAGCGCCGGCTCATCCAAAAACGACTGTGTCCGATACAAGACAGATACACAAAGATCAGAGTCACACATTGCTGCATGCAAGCCCTAGCACTGTGGTCACAGCAGCAGTTTCTCCTCACAGGAGTTCAGTTAGGACCTCCACCTGCTCGCTGGGAAGTCATAAGGACAGATGCCAGTCTTCTCGGCTGGGAGGGAGTCTGGCGCAGGAGGGTGTGAATGGCACCTGGAGAGGGGCTATGCACACAGCACACATAAATGTTTTGGAACTGACAGCGGTGTTCCTTACCCTTTTGCATTTTTAGACTGTTCTCAGGGGAAAGCATGTCTTGGTGCGCACAGACAACAAAGTAGCCGTTTTTTATATCAATCATCAGGGAGGCACAAGGTCACAGAGTGCGCTTCGGTAGCTACTAATCTGGGCGCAGACCAATCTGCTTTCCATCCGGGCAGCATACCTTCCAGGTCGACTCAATCATGCTGCAGATGCTCTCTCTCGTGGCAGGGTGTCGCAGGGAGATTGGAATCTACATTCAGACGTCGTGCAGATGATATGGAGAACATATGGGACTGCTGCGGTGGATGTGTTTGCATACAGTCTCACATCTCACTGTCCTCGTTGGTTTTCCCTGATGGACGAACCAGGGTCTCTGGATCTGGATGCGTTAGCCCACGACTGGCCAGACGTGATGCTATATGCTTTTCCCCCATTACCACTGATTTAGAAGACTCTGTGTCGGGTGTGCGACTGCGGGCACTGTCTACTGTTAGTGGCTCCTCAGTGGCCCGCAAGGCCATGGTTTCAGACACTTCTTTTGGTATTAATAGGGCCTCCTTGTCATCTGCCGAACAGACCGGACCTACTGAGTCAGTTAGGAGGTAGAGTTTGGCACCCACATCCAGAACGGTTGAAACTGTGGGTGTGGCCTCTGGGCCCACCGGGCCTCTCTTCACAGAGGGCCAGGGACACTGCTTTGAATGCGCGTGCTGCATCTACGTGCAAGTTGTGTTTATCTAAATGGAAGGTATTATGACATCGATCCATTACAGTGCTCTGTGGGATGCATTGTAGATTTCTTGCAACATCTTTTGGAGCTTGGACGTTCTGCATCTACACTTAAGGTGTATATGGCGGCTTTGTCAGCTTACCAGTCCGAGTTTGCCGCTTCTTCACTTGGGTCTGACTGGTTGATTGTTGCCTTCTTGAAAGGAGCTAATCATCTTTGTCCTCCACGGGCAGTCCAGAGTCCGACATGGGATTTGAGTATGGTGCTTAGTTCCCTGTATCAGCCCCTATTCGAGCCAATTTTGGAGTCAGACATTAAGTGGCTGTCATTCAAGACTGCATTTCTCTTGGCAATTACAACAGCAAAGCGTGTGAGTGAACTCCATGCATTGTCTGGGAGTGTCTCCTGTTTGCGCTGGAGTGCTGACTTTAGTAGTGTCTCATTGTGGCCTAATCTAGCATTTCTACCCAAGATCTTGTCTCCACATCTTATGAACACACCTATCGTGTTGGCTGCACTGCCATTAGATCAAGATAGGAGCTATGTCCAGTTAGGTCCTTGAGGACATTGATAGGACAGCAGCCTGGCGTAAGACGGACCAATTGTTTGTTTGTTTGTTGCACTTTCTAAACAGAGACTGGCACACTGGGTGACGCAGGTCATTCTACATGCGCATGAATCTGCAGGAAAGTCTGTTCCCTCATCTTTTCATTGTCAGTCTACACGTGCCTTGGCAACATCTTGGGCAGCGTTCAAAGGGGTGTCGCTCTCTGAAATTTGTGCAGCAGCAACCTGGGCTTCATCATGTACATTTTCACGTTTTTACAGATTGAATGTGACTCCCTTGCCAGCAGTATGTGCTGCAGTGCTTTCTGCCTGCCGGGATGCATCTCAGGGGGATCCCTTGTGACTGCGTAGGTATTCATCTTTCACTAGTGCTTTCAGCACTGCCTCTGGTGGTCTGGAGCGAAAGGAAATAGAACGCTGGTTACAAATGTAACTGTGGTTCTATGACTAAGTGGAAGACCGCCAGAGTCTCTGGTCACTCTGTATTGCGAGAATGATTTAAGAGGTCGAGATGACGTGCTAAGGGGTTATTATAGTTCAAGGCATGTCTCGAGTCATGAGGTGACAACTTTGTCAGTCGATTCTCATTCAAGCGTGAGCATGAGTTTTCCACTAGTGCTTTCAGCACTGCCTCTGGCGGTCTTCCACTTAGTCATAGAACCACAGTTACATTTGTAACCAGCGTTACTCCTTATTTTGAAATGAAGAAATCGTCACATGCTCAGAGACGTGCACGAACTGATTCTTTTCAATCATCGTGTTAAATCGGGTCACAAATCACATCAACAATTCATTCGCGAATTGGACTGATCGTATTGCAGCTGTTCTCGAGTCAACAACTCACTGATTCAATGATCCATTCAGAGCGACTCCCCAGTGAATGAATTTCACTGTCTGACTGAAAATTAGCCAAGAACTGGGGATCCTACTAATGTAAGCCTATTAATGTTAAATTTTAGGATGAATAGGTTGTTTGCACATGACGCTATTGCTGCACATGAAATGCGGCTGGAGGGCAAGGAGTGATTTTTTTTTTTATTTATTTTTATATATATATATATATATATAGGAATCCTATCACAAACTCAAACGTTTTGCGTCTGTCGCTGAAATGAATGTACAGGAAATAGACTGCAGCAATTAATATTTTGTCCTCTAGTAAATAATTATATGCAATTTTGTTTAGTTGTCTGTTGTTTAGTTGTCTTTTAGTTGTTTAGTTGACTCTAACACAAATAAAAAATAACGCATCCACTAATCTTTCATCCATACTGACTAGTGCTAGCTATTTGACAATTCATAATCATTCATAATTATTTTGAGGATTATATAAAATAAAAGTGGCCTATATATAAAATTACAAAATAAACATTCATCAATCAGTACTTTTTTTACTTAAGTACATTAAAAATTAAGTACTTTTGTACTTTCACTCAAGTAAAATTGAAAAGGAGCAGCGTCTCGAATACTGTCAGTATATACAGACCCAGTATATCAAGGTTTTTCTGCTTTTAAACACACATACTGTCTGTAGAGCTTGTATTAAAATTCTCCTTCATCTTTTCATATAAATATATTCATTATACTAAGAAAACTCTAACTTAAAGTTATGAAAAAACTTGTCCCCAGTGAAAAAAGAGCTGAACTAAACTGCATAACAACTTATCATATCGTTCTTTATTTAAACGAAACTAAGATGACCCTAACTTGACCACAAGCAGAACCTTACGTACCGATACAGACGACGTCCATGAAGCCGTACATCCCATAACAGATCTGAAAGAGCAGGTCTTGCCGTTGCCATTTGGCTGAAGGGCTGAGAGACGACCATACCAGCCACGAGATACTGGCGATGAGGAAGAGGGAGCCCAAGATGGCCGCCGCTATCTGGACCTTCTCTATGACGGTGAGGGAAATCGCTTGCCACTTCATTAAAAGACAAAGACAGAGAGAGAGCAGTGTGTTTCAGTGCTACTGTATTGTACTATTTATTGAGTGTCAAGATCCAGTTTTTATTTACAACCAAAATGCTAGCTTTAAATGATTCAAACATTCTCTGATTTGAAAACAAATGATTCTAATGAACTGATTCTTTCTAAACGACTCAAGAATCAGCCTCACTGATGATGTGAAGTTACAGATACACATTTGGTGTATTTCATTATTTTACTGTATTTTTGATTCAATAAATGCGGCCTTGGTGATCAGAAGAGACATCTTTCAAAAACATTTAAAATTCTTATCGACCCCAAACTTTTGAACATTACTGGAGGGGACTTTCCTCAAAAGTAAAATAATTATTAATAGAATAATTAAGAATCATTACCGTTCCTATCCCAAATTAAATTCAGGCCTTATTTTGTAAACAATCAGCAGTGGTTTTGTGAAGTTGCATCATTTTCTGTGTTGTACCTGCAGCGGGTTCTTGGTGCTGATGGCGATCACCTGATACTTGTAGTAACAGAGTTCACAGGTCCACGAGCCTCTCTCACTGATCCACTTGATGAGACATGGCTGATGAGTGCTGCGAACAGACCCGCTGCAGCGACACGGGCTCAGCAGCTCGCCCTGACACACACACACACACACACACAGAGAGAGAGATACACACATGAGCTGTGACATTCCAATTAATCAGGATGAGGAGACATGGGACACTCAGTAAACATGCTAATAACCCTGTAAAGTCTGGCATATAAAATAATTGTCTGAAAAACTTAAAAAAACTTAAAAACGGAACACTTTTAGACAAAATCTTGCATATGACGCAAAAGTTTCCGTGTGTTTTTTGTTGAGTATCATATTTGATGCATCAGACTTTTATGGCTCATACACTTTTTCTGGGTTGTTTTTCCAGTGTTTGGGTAGTTTTTGAGTTATCCAGCTCCTGGGTCAGACGTAACAACCCAGCGTTTGGGTAGTTTTTGTGTTACCCAGCTCCTGGGTCAGACGTAACAGCCCAGCGTTTGGGTAGTTTTTGTGTTACCCAGCGCCTGGGTCAGACGTTACAACCCAGTGTTTGGGTAGTTTTTGAGTTATCCAGCTCCTGGGTCAGACGTAACAACCCAGCGTTTGGGTAGTTTTTGTGTTACCCAGCTCCTGGGTCAGACGTAACAGCCCAGCGTTTGGGTAGTTTTTGTGTTACCCAGCTCCTGGGTCAGACGTAACAGCCCAGCGTTTGGGTAGTTTCTGTGTTACCCAGCTCCTGGTTCAAACGTAACAACCCAGTGTTTGGGTAGTTTTTGAGTTATCCAGCTCCTGGGTCAGACGTAACAACCCAGCGTTTGGGTCGTTTTTGTGTTACCCAGCTCCTGGGTCAGACGTAACAGCCCAGCGTTTGGGTAGTTTCTGTGTTACCCAGCTCCTGGGTCAGACGTAACAACCCAGCGTTTGGGTAGTTTTTGTGTTACCCAGCTCCTGGGTCAGACGTAACAACCCAGTGTTTGGGTCGTTTTTGAGTTATCCAGATCCTGGGTCAGACGTAACAACCCAGCGTTTGGGTCGTTTTTGAGTTACCCAGCTCCTGGGTCAGACGTAACAGCCCAGCGTTTGGGTAGTTTTTGTGTTACCCAGCTCCTGGGTCAGACGTAACAGCCCAGCGTTTGGGTAGTTTTTGTGTTACCCAGATCCTGGGTCAGACGTAACAGCCCAGCGTTTGGGTAGTTTCTGTGTTACCCAGCTCCTGGTTCAAACGTAACAACCCAGTGTTTGGGTAGTTTTTGAGTTATCCAGCTCCTGGGTCAGACGTAACAACCCAGCGTTTGGGTCGTTTTTGTGTTACCCAGCTCCTGGGTCAGACGTAACAGCCCAGCGTTTGGGTAGTTTCTGTGTTACCCAGCTCCTGGGTCAGACGTAACAACCCAGCGTTTGGGTAGTTTTTGTGTTACCCAGCTCCTGGGTCAGACGTAACAACCCAGTGTTTGGGTCGTTTTTGAGTTATCCAGATCCTGGGTCAGACGTAACAACCCAGCGTTTGGGTCGTTTTTGAGTTACCCAGCTCCTGGGTCAGACGTAACAACCCAGCGTTTGGGTCGTTTTTGAGTTACCCAGCTCCTGGGTCAGACGTAACAACCCAGCGTTTGGGTCGTTTTTGAGTTACCCAGATCCTGGGTCAGATGTAACAACCCAGTGTTTGGGTAGTTTTTGTGTTACCCAGATCCTGGGTCAGACGTAACAACCCAGCGTTTGGGTAGTTTTTGAGTTATCCAGATCCTGGGTCAGACTAACAACCCAGCGTTTGGGTCGTTTTTGTGTTACCCAGATCCCAGATTACTTGTAATATTTGTTAAATGAGCTTAAATGTAGGCAATATGTATTAAAAACGATATAAAATATGCTAAACTATAAAATATGATAAAAAATAAAGGAATTGTCACACAAACCAGTGGTTGTGTGGAGTAAGTTTAGAGGATTTAACTTAATCCGTAAACATTAATTCATGTATGAAGTAAAAAGAAGAAGCTAGTGTTATAGTAAAAATGAATCAACGCGTTAGGCTGGGTTAAATAATACACTTTTTCTGGGTTGTTTTTCCAGTGTTTGGGTAGTTTTTGAGTTATCCAGCTCCTGGGTCAGACGTAACAACCCAGCGTTTGGGTCGTTTTTGAGTTATCCAGCTCCTGGGTCAGACGTAACAACCCAGCGTTTGGGTCGTTTTTGAGTTATCCAGATCCTGGGTCAGACGTAACAACCCAGCGTTTGGGTCGTTTTTGAGTTATCCAGATCCTGGGTCAGACGTAACAACCCAGTGTTTAGGTAGTTTTTGAGTTACCCAGATCCTGGGTCAGACATTACAACCCAGTGTTTGTGTAGTTTTTGTGTTACCCAGATCCTGGGTCAGACGTAACAACCCAGCGTTTGGGTCGTTTTTGAGTTACCCAGCTCCTGGGTCAGACGTAACAACCCAGCGTTTGGGTCGTTTTTGTGTTACCCAGATCCTGGGTCAGACGTAACAACCCAGCGTTTGGGTAGTTTTTGAGTTACCCAGCTCCTGGGTCAGACGTTACAACCCAGTGTTTGTGTAGTTTTTGTGTTACCCAGATCCTGGGTCAGACGTTACAACCCAGCGTTTGGGTAGTTTTTGAGTTATCCAGATCCTGGGTCAGACTAACAACCCAGCGTTTGGGTAGTTTTTGTGTTACCCAGCTCCTGGGTCAGACGTAACAACCCAGTGTTTGGGTCGTTTTTGAGTTATCCAGATCCTGGGTCAGACGTAACAACCCAGCGTTTGGGTCGTTTTTGAGTTACCCAGCTCCTGGGTCAGACGTAACAACCCAGCGTTTGGGTCGTTTTTGAGTTACCCAGCTCCTGGGTCAGACGTAACAACCCAGCGTTTGGGTCGTTTTTGAGTTACCCAGATCCTGGGTCAGATGTAACAACCCAGTGTTTGGGTAGTTTTTGTGTTACCCAGATCCTGGGTCAGACGTAACAACCCAGCGTTTGGGTAGTTTTTGAGTTATCCAGATCCTGGGTCAGACTAACAACCCAGCGTTTGGGTCGTTTTTGTGTTACCCAGATCCCAGATTACTTGTAATATTTGTTAAATGAGCTTAAATGTAGGCAATATGTATTAAAAACGATATAAAATATGCTAAACTATAAAATATGATAAAAAATAAAGGAATTGTCACACAAACCAGTGGTTGTGTGGAGTAAGTTTAGAGGATTTAACTTAATCCGTAAACATTAATTCATGTATGAAGTAAAAAGAAGAAGCTAGTGTTATAGTAAAAATGAATCAACGCGTTAGGCTGGGTTAAATAATACACTTTTTCTGGGTTGTTTTTCCAGTGTTTGGGTAGTTTTTGAGTTATCCAGCTCCTGGGTCAGACGTAACAACCCAGCGTTTGGGTCGTTTTTGAGTTATCCAGCTCCTGGGTCAGACGTAACAACCCAGCGTTTGGGTCGTTTTTGAGTTATCCAGATCCTGGGTCAGACGTAACAACCCAGCGTTTGGGTCGTTTTTGAGTTATCCAGATCCTGGGTCAGACGTAACAACCCAGTGTTTAGGTAGTTTTTGAGTTACCCAGATCCTGGGTCAGACATTACAACCCAGTGTTTGTGTAGTTTTTGTGTTACCCAGATCCTGGGTCAGACGTAACAACCCAGCGTTTGGGTCGTTTTTGAGTTACCCAGCTCCTGGGTCAGACGTAACAACCCAGCGTTTGGGTCGTTTTTGTGTTACCCAGATCCTGGGTCAGACGTAACAACCCAGCGTTTGGGTAGTTTTTGAGTTACCCAGCTCCTGGGTCAGACGTTACAACCCAGTGTTTGTGTAGTTTTTGTGTTACCCAGATCCTGGGTCAGACGTAACAACCCAGCGTTTGGGTAGTTTTTGAGTTATCCAGATCCTGGGTCAGACTAACAACCCAGCGTTTGGGTCGTTTTTGAGTTACCCAGCTCCTGGGTCAGACGTAACAGCCCAGCGTTTGGGTCGTTTTTGAGTTACCCAGCTCCTGGGTCAGACGTAACAACCCAGCGTTTGGGTCGTTTTTGTGTTACCCAGATCCTGGGTCAGACGTAACAACCCAGCGTTTGGGTAGTTTTTGAGTTACCCAGCTCCTGGGTCAGACGTTACAACCCAGTGTTTGTGTAGTTTTTGTGTTACCCAGATCCTGGGTCAGACGTAACAACCCAGCGTTTGGGTAGTTTTTGAGTTATCCAGATCCTGGGTCAGACTAACAACCCAGCGTTTGGGTCGTTTTTGAGTTACCCAGCTCCTGGGTCAGATGTAACAACCCAGCGTTTGGGTCGTTTTTGTGTTACCCAGATCCTGGGTCAGACGTAACAACCCAGCGTTTGGGTAGTTTTTGAGTTACCCAGCTCCTGGGTCAGACGTTACAACCCAGTGTTTGTGTAGTTTTTGTGTTACCCAGATCCTGGGTCAGACGTAACAACCCAGCGTTTGGGTAGTTTTTGAGTTATCCAGATCCTGGGTCAGACTAACAACCCAGCGTTTGGGTCGTTTTTGTGTTACCCAGATCCCAGATTACTTCTAATATTTGTTAAATGAGCTTAAATGTAGGCAATATGTATTAAAAACGATATAAAATATGCTAAACTATAAAATATGATAAAAAATAAAGGAATTGTCACACAAACCAGTGGTTGTGTGGAGTAAGTTTAGAGGATTTAAGTTAATCCGTAAACATTAATTTATGTATGAAGTAAAAAGAAGAAGCTAGTGTTATAGTAAAAATGAATCAACGCGTTAGGCTGGGTTAAATAAACAAACCAATTTGCTGGGTAAAACGAACCCAACATGCTTTCTGTCTTATATTTACCCAGCCCTTGGGTTGAAAACAAACCAAATTGGTGTTTTTTTTTTTGTTTTTTTTGTTTTTTTTTTAGAGTGTATAGTATGATATAGTGAGAATATGGCGCTCATACTCAGAAAAACATCTCAGTTTTATTCAGAGGCTCAAACTGAGCAAAAATATGCAATTTGATGCAGATGCTGATATTTACATGGACAAAAAGTGAGATTAAATTCTTGTAATGTAAATTAATGAGATCTTTATAACAGTACAGCAGATACTTACATAAAATACATATATCAGTCACTCTATATCTGTCAATAATGTCTTAAGATGATATTTAATGCTTAGTTTTATGATCAAAGCTGTGTAGTTTTAAAACATATAATGCAATGCAGTGATGATTGAGAGATGAACAAATAAACCATCCTCAAAAGCTGATGGATTATATTTTATACTTTAACTATATTTTAACATGATTTTAAAAAATAAATAAAAAATGTATGGATAATCAAGTAAAATTAAGTTGCTTCAGTCCAGTAAATGTTCATCTTGAAATATTACTGACAATATAAAGTTATTCTTATGTTTACTTTATGAAAATCTGTAAAGATTCCACAGTAAAAAGACACGTGAACCATGAGCTGAAGAAAGTTTTTACAATTATACTTTTACTTGCTAAAAAAGTAAAACTATAAATCAGACGACAGAAGGAATGTAGTAGATCGTGTGCAACAGGTTTTACAGCAAGGTTTGATCATTTAGAGGCCTTAGAAAATCACACATCAAATACAATACAGTAGGTTTTATAGGGTTAATTAATTGTGGTGTTGTAGTGCACCAAAAATGTGAGACTGTGAGAATCTCCAGGTGAAAGTAAGTTGAATTAGTTTGCAGAACACATACAACACACTGATTTATTTCACCTGCAGAAAAGTATCTAATACATCCTTTAAAGGTGACCTATAATGCCTCTTTCACAAGATGTGATATAAGTCTCTGGTGTCTCCAGAATGTGTCTGTGAAGTTTCAGCTCAAAATACCCCACAGATCATTTATTATAGCTTGTCAAATTTGCCCCTATTTGGGTGTGAGCCAAAACATGCCTTTTTTTGTGTGTGTCCCTTTAAATGCAAATGAGCTGCTGCTCCTGGCCCCCTTTCCAGAAGAGGGCGGAGCTTTAACAGCTCATGCTTTGGTTGCTCAACAACAACAAAGCTGGAGAATCTCACGCAGCCAAAATGAGGATTGTCAGTAACGGTGTTCAGCCTTACATTGTTCAAACCGGAGTCGACACTGATGGAGAGACTCAGGAAGAAGTTACAACTTTTAAGCGTTTCTGAATGGTTAGTGGATAAATTTATGTAGTTGCTGTGGAGTTGATTCAACTCATCGACTAGCATGTGCCGACATGTTAATCTTTTGTGCAAATCCAGTGTAGAATTGACCCTCGTTTGTGTAAAATGACGGCATGACAACAACACTCTACTACAACAACTCTTCCTCTTCTCTAAAGCAGCCCAACATGGCCTCACCCCCTTTGTTGCGTGTTCTTAGGTTGCGTGTTCTTAGGGGTTTATGTAAATTTTAGGGTTAGTGATGTCATTAACCCAGGAAGAAGCTTGTTGTAGTCCCTACTAGTCATTTGTTGTAGTCCTTAAAAAGTGATTTCTGTAAAAGAAAATATCTCTCTTTGCATTGAACTTTGAGTGTCGTAACTTTGCAGATGTTGAAGATGTTCAAACAGCAACATTACACACTAACTAAAGTTAAAAAAGTGAAATCATAATCAACCAAAACCTTCAAAAATGGTCTATTTTACACAATATTTACGTGTGCTGTCTATATTAATGCTAAATTAGAGTATTGTGGCATTAGTTTAGCAACATACATTGAAAGAAATTGCTGAAGGATGTGCTTTGAAACAGTTCAACAAACAGTTTCACAAGGAAACAGCAAATAAAATCGAATCAAAAACGAAATTTTGAAGTAGAGAAATTTTTATAGTATTTTGTACTCCAATAGTCTTTGTTTTATTTACAATGTTGCAGTGTACTACCACCAATCCAATTTAGACTGGTTTAATCTGGTTTTTCTCAGTAGGCAGCTCACTGGGGTTTGGACGAGAGCCTCTAGTGTGTCGATTGTAGTATTTTTACTACGGGATGGTTATGTGTGTGTCATATTCTGCTCTACTACACGCACAGGACAGCGTTAAATGAATGCGGATGGATGTAGACGTCCTGACTGTCGTGTCTGTGAAGTGTAACTGAGGAGCAGACACAGGAACAGGTGTGGCGCAGTGTGAGCGCTCACCTTCCAGCAAACGCGCGAGCACTAACGCTTGCATCACACTGAGAGACATCGACACTCGCACACACAATGTGCCGCCTTGTTTCTCTCTGCAAAAGATGAGTGTATAAACAGAGCTTGAGTTAAATGTTTCAGAACCCAAAATCAGACCAGATAAACTGATGCATTCATGCTTAGGAGTTTGCTCATTCAAAGCACAGGACACATAATGGAGTACTGAGTTATCTTTTTTTTAGCAACTTTAAAGGGGTGGCTGATTATGATTTCACTTTTTTAGCTTTAGTTAGTGTGTAATGTTGCTGTTTGAGCATAAACAACATCTGCAAAGTTACGACGCTCAAAGTTCAATGCAAAGGGAGATATTTTCTTTTACAGAAATCTCTTTTTAAGGACTACAACAAACGGCTGGTAGGAACTACAACAAGCTTCTTCCTGGGTTGGTGACATCACTAACCCTGAAATTTACATAAACCCCGCCCCCGAGAACACACAACAAAGGGGGCGGGCCATGTTGGGCTGCTTTAGAGAAGAGAAAGAGTTGTTGTAGTAGAGTGTTGTTGACATGCCGTCATTTTACACAAACGAGGGTCAATTCAATGCTGGATTTGCACAAAAGATTAACATGACGGCACATGCTAGTGGATGAGTTGAATCAACTCCACAGCAACTACATAAATTTATCCACTAAGCATTCAGAAACATCTAAAAGTTGTAACTTCTTCCTGAGTCTCTCCATCAGTGTCGAACAATGTAAGGCTGAACACCGTTACTGACAATCCTCATTTTGGCTGCGTGAGATTCTCCAGCTGTTAAAGCTCCGCCCTGTTCTGGAAAGGGGTCTGGGAGCAGCTCATTTGCATATAAAGAGCTATTATTAAATGATCTATGGGGTAGTTTTGAGCTGAAACTTTCTGGGAACACAAGAGACTTTTAATTATCTGTCAACTTTGTTTCTCCTAAAATTTCTCCTAAAAAAAAAATGCAAATAGACACAAAGGATTTTTCACTGCAGACAAATCTCAGCACAGTTTGAGATCTCTAGAGGAGTAAAGTGAGATTTTTTTCCTCAGGATGAACATCTAAGAAACAGGGAACTTGATGTACTCCATTTAATCTCATTGCTGTCTAAGAGATATTAAAGAGATCTTGTTTGTGCTCATTATTTCCTCTGTGTTCCTCTGCGCTCTCGAAAGGATATTTTATTGCTCATCGGTTGCTCTTTCATAGCTCAAAAGTTCTCAGACATGTTTAATAAAAGTATTAACTTTATCTCAGATATTTCTCAAAGTTGTGTGGAAAAATAAAGGTAGCCGACTTTGGTGTCTTGTCAAATCTAAACACAGACATTGTTGACATCTCTAGAGGAGTAACATGTGAGTTTTCTGTCTTTTTCCCCAGGAGAAACATCAGAGAAAACCTAAAATTCTCCATTAATCTCTTTACTGTCTGAAAGTAAAGAGATCTCATTTGTGTTTCTTCTGCCAAAGAGTCGAGCTCTCCGTAAAAGCCGCCTCGAGCTCAACTTAACGTGAGTATTACATAAGCACGACCCCAATGCTCCTTCAGCCAAGAGGAGCGCTACCTCCGTCACAGCGTCGAGAGGAAATAGAAAGGGAGTGTTGGTACAGACACAGGCCTGTCTGCAGATGGACTTAGTGGGAGCGAGTTGGCCGGACAGTATGAGGAGAGCAGGAACAGCCAATGGGAGGAGGACGGCACAGGAGGAAACGGGGAGAGCGTCCAAACCTGCAGCCTAATCCACCTCCGTGTTCTCAGGGCAGCGAGTGAGCAGCACAAATCAGACGGCCATTACAACTGTGACAATCTGTTTCACTTAGAGCTGAATGCCGTTCATTTTGCTCCTGTTCTAATTCACTTCAGGTAGAGACAACCAAACTTACAATAAATGTGTGTAATCAATGTGAACAGAAGCAAACTGACTAGTCGCCATGAAATCAAAATAGACCATTCTTGTTTTTAAAGGAATATTGCAGTATTTATTATTAATGATTTATATGTGCATATCATTATTCTTTTTTTAAATTCATGTGCCTCGTTATCTTGAATTAGAATAACTTCCTCTCCCTCTTGCAGCGACATCTCTTCTCTGATGACGAGGGCGGGGCTACCTGTCACTCACATGAGATCCACCAATAGCAAACCACAACCATCCAATCAATTCCCCAAGACAAAATCAAGCCCCGCCCTACATTTGTTCTTGTTTGAGAAGCGTTTCACTCGGATATACGGCACAACAGGGAAGAAAAGGCGATCACAACTTAAGATTTTTTTTAAGGTAAATTAACAGCATTTGTGGCATAATGTTAAAATAATTTTAACTTGTCCCTCATTTTCTTTTAAAAAAAGCCAAATGCGTTGAGCGTGCGTGTGTGTGTGTGTTTTTGTGACATATCAGGACACAAATTTGTATAATGACATTAGGTATGACAGGTATTACAAGGACAGGGTGACTTATGAAGACATCACCCCATGTCCCCATTTTTCAAAAGGCTTATAAATCATACAGAATGAGTTTTTTTGAGAAAGTAAAAATGTGCAGTTTCCTGTGATGGGTAGGTTTAGAGGTAGGGGTAGTGTAGGGCGATAGAAAATACGGTTTGTACAGTATAAAAACCATTACGCCTATGGAGAGTCCCCACAATTCACAAAAACAAACCTGTGAGCGAGTGTGTGTTTGTGTGCGTGTTGAGTGTGTGTGTGTGTGAGTGAGTGTATGAGTGCATTATTCTATAACTTTATAATTGCATTTAGCAGATTAGAGCCGGGCGATAATGTAGTTACATTTTTAGCCGATATAAACATTAAGATTTACTAAATAGTATATGTTGCTTTATGTAAGTGTATGTATTTGAACAAAGTTGGATGTACTATATATGTATATATAGTTTAAATCAGTAATATTTCTTTCATTATAGAAAGGGTTGAACTTATTAGAGAGTTGCTGTAGAGCATTTAAAAACGTATAATGTTCCGTTTGAATTATGCAGCTTTAGACTGTATAAAAATCTGCATTTAAACATGGTCAGACGTGTCAAACAGAGCAGAGAGTAGCTAAAAGCGTGATCAAATAAGAATTAAAAATGGCACATCATATCAAAAAAGGTTTTACAGCTCTAATGCATTCCTGTGAGAAACAGCCATTCAGCTTGAAGGGTGTGAAAAAGCGTGTCACGGGGTAGTTTGCAGCACACAAAGTACCTTAGTCAGATTGTAACTCCCCTGTAAAACTGTGTCAGTCGTGTGCCGCTCTGAATTATGAATAAGTATGACTCAGAAATAAATAAACATCTGAGACGTTGCAGGGTGGAGGGGGACTCGAGGGGGATTCTCATAGCCAGACTTCAAGGATAGAGAGAAAGCGTGTCACTGATTGACACTCTTTAAATTAAATTAGCTGGCATGATTAAGAAACAGCCACTCCTGTCAGAAATGTGAAGCGCTTTAGGGTGTTTGATACATCTAACATTAAATTAATGTTAGAATTTGCATTAAAAGAGATATTTTGGCATATTTTAAAAGTCAGCTATTTAAAAATTAGTCAAATGTTTTGTAATTTTCATTTTTAAATACACTGTAGGATTTTTTTTAATACACATACATACAGAAACAGCATATGAATCTCAACAACGGTGACATGCTTCATGCCGCAATGTATCCTGGGAGCCACCATAGTATAAACCTCATGACTCCCAGCATGCATTGCGGCATGTCACCGTTGTTGAGATTCATATGCTGATTCTGTATGTCTTTAAAAAAAATCCTACAGTGTATTTAAAAATGAAAATGAATGTCTGATCTGTGCCAACAAAATTTTTGCAATAATTAAAACTTTATCATCTGATCGCCTTTGTTTATGGTTTTCTTTGCAACAAATTGTGCTTTGGCAAACACCATTACAAAAACCACAAACTGACAAATGTACCTATTTTACTCAACATAAACCTTTTGTGTGCAACCTTGTTTTCACCTACTACAAAACATGAAACATTCCTTATTAAAATTGTCATGATGAGAAAACATATTCATTTTCATTGCTGTTCATCAGACTCAAGATTTACTGTAAGTTTTTGTACTTTAATTTACGAGAAATATGCATTCATCCATTAAAATTAATTGACTGCATTTAGACGTGCCCCAAATTGATAAGTTTGCAAAAACTGCATACCTCATACAGAACAAAATAAAAGGTCTCATATTACCTCTAGAGGCTGATAAACATTTTCTGAAGGTTAAGCTCATCCTTGCATTAATCATTTGTACTCTATTCACAGAAAGTGCCAAATGCAGTCTTAAGTGTGTGCAGTCATCCATACGGAAATATCCATATCAGACCTACTTTTCAGATTAATGGTAAGTAGGCCATTTTAGTAAATGTGTCAGTCTGATTCCTTATTTGGTTCCATGTGAATTCAAACATCAGGATTAGACGTGATTTAATGTAAGTAATGTGCTGAAAACAACATTTTGTGGCAGCAAACTTTTGCAAGCACCACATGCATTGCATAGAAAGAAATTGAAAGAAAAAATGTTTTGCTTGCCGTACTGTCTAGACCAGATTAAATCCATTTCCGGTTTTCATGAAATAAAAGGAAACCTCTAAGTATAGCAACAAAGAAACCTGAAATAATAATATTGTGCTTAAATATGTGTGTGTCCTTTGCACTTATTCTTATTACAGCCATCTAAAGCCCTTTGAAAGCCCTGGCGCTCTGGTTTACAAACCACTTCCACTTTCCAGCAACATTCCCGCTGCTCTAAAGAGGCGAAATGAATTGAATCTGTCGTAAATAACAAAATATATGCCAGGAAAGGGGCTGCCTTTGACTCTTAATGATGCACGAATGTACCACACAACAAAAGGCGGCACATAAGCGCAGCCTTAAGCCGTTCTGAAATAGCAATTTCCATCACTGGCTCGCTGGAGGGACGTTGAGTATTTGGGCCTCCATTCAGTGTGATGTGAATGTAATGTGGCAGACCTGTGTTATTGTGAATGTAGAGAGCCGGCCTCCACAGGATTACTGCATGCTAAATAATGCGTCCTTATCCGGTGTGGACATAAAGGCATCTGTGCTGGGCATTTGTCTTTATGCTGCTTCTGAAGCTGTTTATTCCATGAATTGACTGTGTTTTCATTTCACTCTAAAAAGTGCTGGGTTAAAAACAATCCAAGTTGGGTTAAATATGGACAAACCCATCGACTGGGTTGTTTTGACCCAGCAGTTGGGTTAAATGTTTGGGTAGTTTTATTTAACTCAACTATTGCTATATTTATTTATTGCCAAGGCGTTTCTTGGTAAATTACCATCTTATATTACAAAACTTTTAGCTTTTTATACTAATGGTTATGGTACTAGATCGCAGCTGCATCTTCGACTAAAAGTCCCAAAGGTATCTTCTGAATTTGGAAAGCATGCTTTTTCTTTTTATGCACCTAGGGCTTGGAACGACTTACAAAATGTACTGAAACTAGAGTTTTTGCCTTCTTTGGGTACTTTTAAATGTATTTTGTATTCTGCTTTTAAAGAGTCTTGTAAGTGCTTCTCTTGACCTTTGGACTATTTGATTTGTTGGATTGTTTTGTTTTTTGTATGGAACTATGTGTGCTGTCGTTTTGACCAGGACTCCCTGGAAGAAGAGATTATGTGATATCTCAATGGGATCTTCCTGGATAAATAAAGGATAAATATATGGCTGGCTTAAAATAAAAAATCAGACATATAATTACTAGAGGCAAAGGTAATAATCAAAAGGTGAACATTTATTAATAAGCAATTTAATAAATGTTTATTGTTTAAATGTTATTAAAGCAAATTATTACAAATAAAAATATAGCTGCAAGCAGCAATTATCGGGGTTCAAACACTTTAAGGCCTTTAAGCACATGCGTAAAAAGGTATTGTTTTATTTAGCAAGCCTCTAACCATCTCGATCACAGATGGAAAAGACCATTTACAGCCAATACAGGCAATTTACCCTAAGAAATATATGGTTTTTAAAGCTTTTTAACGGTTATCAAGGTTGAGCCAAAAACCTAGGACTAGTTTGCCAAAGCTGTTTTTTGAAATAATCTCCAATATTTAACAAACGATTCGATGTCCTAGAGGCAAAGTTGCTCAGAATGAAGTGTTCTGCCATGTGATACAAATGTCGTGGGCGTGTGTGAAAAATCACCCAATTCATGATCTTTTATGCACGTGAAAATTGCGAAGGCGCCCCCCGGTGGCCAATTTCTTTAAAGTTTCTCACAGGCCTTCAGGGCCGTGAGTCAAACAGGCCCAGTGAATTTCGTTCCAATTGGCCTCCGTTAACCTTGTCCGATAGCTGCTCAAACTTCATTGGCCGATGGCGGACATGTTTTTTGAGATGCGTCAATGTCCTCATAGACGATCATGGCACCTCGGACAAAGACACTGCATGCAAATTTTCAAGTCAGTTGGACAAATGATCAAGTAGTTATAGCCATTTTCATGTTTTTTTCCCCTGTTATAGCGCCACCAAGTGGCCAGTCGCCGCATCCTTTTTCACGCAACCACAGAATGAGCTCTTGCATAGGTGTGCCAATTTTGGTGGAAATATCCCATTCCATTTACGAGTTATAGCCATTTTAATAAAAGTGGCTCCGCCCCCTTTGAACTTTTTGGTGGCCCTTAGGGACTGTGAATCGAAATATCAACTTTTTTTTATAATTATTGACAATCAGACTCTGGAGAATCTTGCTGCCCTGATTTGGTTCTGATCAAAACCAAACCTAGGACTAGTTTGCAAAAGTAGATTTTTCAAAAAATCGAAAATACCCGAGAATTTAGACGAGATCAATAAGCAAACTTTTCACCGCTGTAGCACCCCTGTCAGGCCAATCGGGGCGAAGCCTTGGTGACGTTGTAGACGGTGTGAGCACTACCAGCCCTCAAAGTTTCTGGTCTCTACGACCTACGGTTTGGTCTGCCTGATCACTTTTAGGGGAGAATGCTGATCCTTGGAAATGTTATCAATTACAATAAGAGCTACGCACTTGAACCCCTAACAATCGACTCCAAGCACATCTACGCAATATGCTTACAAGATATTTAATAAATGTTTGGTAATAAATGTTTTTAATAAATGTAATATTCAAACAAAGGGTGAAGATGTAAATTTTCCTATGCTGGACATCACTTTTGGACACTACTGTTTGTAGCTGTCATTTTTCACGTACCGTAAAAATGTAATCCTTGTGTTGTTACAAATGATGGAAGCAGAAACACTCCTGCATGTGTTTCTGCCTCTCAAACACAGTTTAAGTCTTCCAGGGCTTCCTCATAAATCTCTCCGTCTGCTAAAACGGCAGTTCGAATGCTGAAGTTGAGGCTCTGTGAGTGTTGATGTGTGTGAGCACACGTACTGTAATACTACAGGGATCTCCACAGCAGATTGATTCTGTGACTGTACAACTCTCTCTTCTCAATCTGTGCTCCGCTGCTTAGTGAGCGTCACAAATGAAAGAAATCTTCTGGGTTCAACACAAGTTACAAGTTAAAAAATCACGGTTACAGTAAGGCATAGAGCCAGTGTTCCCGAGGGTTTTTATAAAAGCAGAATTGTGAAGCTTGTGTTTTTGTTAAAGCACTTGCATTAATTATTCAGTAAAACTGTATTTACTTTGACATAGCAAGTGTAGGCATTGTTCTTTTTGAGATGGGACTACTTTTCTAGGTGCATGAACTTAGTGTTACTGCTGCTGGTCGATGCTGAAACTACATCAAAAACAAGCAAAGATAACAGCACACTTCTGAGGGCTCATGCACTGGCCAAGAAACTGCCATTGAGATGCATGAGAAACAGATCGCTCTCTTTAGGTATTAGAGACCTCATTGGTTTGCTAAATGTGAACAGTCTCTACACTGAAGAAAAAAAATGGTGTAGGATTTCCTTCCTTACAGTAAGGTTCTATGACCTATTAGTTAAAGGTACACCTATGTAACTTTTGGCCCTTTAGCAGTTAAAAAAAAACTGCATGCATTTTGTGAAAGAACATTATTTTGGTTGTGCTTCAGCTCTGCATGACTGTGTGGATGAATATGAGCCTTCAAAGATAATGCTTTACAATAAACTCTGCTAGAGAGCAACATGTGAATTTATCTGTTCAATTAAGTACCTTATTCACCTGTTGAGTAATAAAAACGGCATCTCCGCGTCACTTTTACAACATTTCAGAAGTTCTCGGCATCTCCGAAAAGCCAAGCTAATGTTGGTTCTTGTTTTATTACGAGCTCTGTCGCGTTCTCTTTTTGCCAGCAGACTCTCCTCTGTTTGGCGGAGGATTTAGCTGCTTCATGTCAACCTTTCTCACTCGTATCGACAACTAACCCATGACACACCCACACGTGTCAAAGTAGGCAGAGCAACTTTTCTCTGTTTACAGATATGAAGAGACGCGCAAGGGCGAGCGACGCAAGTACGCAATTTCCCACGAAAACCATAGCTGCGTTTAACTCCATTTTTAGACTCTGGCTGCATCCGAAATCACATACTTCCCTACTATATAGTAGGCGAAAAACAGTATGTGATAAAAGAAGTATGTCTGAATTCATAGTACTCAGGAAAGAGAAAGCAAAAAAAGTACCAGAATGACCTACTACTTCCAGTGAGATTCTGAAGTGTGCATACGATGGACACTTTACTATCCCATGAGGCCACGGGAGAGAATTTATGAAGGGCAGCGAAACGACCCAACGTTGGTAGGTCACATGATAATGACAACATGGCGAATGTAGTACGCTTACCAGATTACATTCATACTATATAGAACATATTTTTTTAGTGCTCGCAAAGTAATTACTTATTCAAAATAAGTACCTACTCAAGAGTAGGGCTGGGAAAATAAATCAATGCATAACAAATCGAGAAATGATTCTGGATCGATTCTGAGATTTTCCAAATGCATCGTGATTGAAAAGCATTCTATGGTGCAAGTACATAGCTGAACGCACGAGCGCTCTTCTTCGTGAGCATGCGGTTAAAAACTAGCCTAGAGTGCCATCTGCTGTTTAAAAACTAGGCTCAAGAGAGAATTGCGATGCATTCGGAAAATCGATCCATGAATCGAGAAGAATCAATTTATTGTCCCAGCCCTACTCAAGAGAGTATGCAATTTCGGACACAACCATACACTCGCGAATTTCCCTAAGCACTTCACCTCTGGGGAATCCCCGCCGCCATTTTGAAGTGCGTTCATCTTTAAGGATCCTTATTGATCCTTAACTAGAGCATAATGCAACATGATTGTAAAGCACTGATTTTACCCCCACCCCACACAACTCTAGTGTATGAAGTTATTTTAAACATTTAACCACATAATACTTGTAGCTACCACCTAAAGATGACTTTTTTGCGTGTTTATGTAAGAAAAATATCCATATTTAACAAGTTATAAAGTAAAATATCTAGCTTCTGCCAGACCGCCTTCCATATTCAACTTGCAAAGAAAGTCTAATGCCTCTCGCAGTTCAAAACGTGTATTTTTCTTACACAAACACATCGCTTTGCTTCAGAAGGCCTTTAATAACCCCCCGGAGCCGTGTGGAGCACATATTTATGATGGATGGATGCACTTTCTTGAGCGTCAAACTTGCCCCCGTTCATTATAAAGCTCAGATGCATCAGGATATTTATTAATATTTCTCTGATTGTGTTCATCAGAAAGAAGAAAGTCATATACACCTAGGATGGCTTGAGGGTGAGAAAAGTTTGGGCTAATTTTCATTTAAAAATGAGCTAATCCTTTAAAGAATATTAACTGGTACAACTTTTGATTGCAAAAAATTTATTAGTAAATGTAGAAATTAACATAAACTAAGATGCTTTAGAAGTATTTTTCATTGTTCATTTTGATAAATAACAAACGGAACCTTATTGTAAAGTAACACATTGAATTAAACATGAAATATTAAAGTAGAAAAACTGAAGTAGTGTTTTCTTGAAAAATCAGTTTTTAAAGTGCATATTGTGAAAGTTACTGGCTTTACCAGCATTGTGTGATCATGACATTGAGGTCTGAGGTAAAACTGATACAGACAAGGTCACTAATTCTATACTAGTTTAATGTGAGCACTTACAGTGTGATGTTTAAGTCTTTTGAAACTGTACACTTCCATTGCAAATGCTATAGAGCTGAACTTGCATTGAACCCAGAACTCAGATCTAGTCGAGATGCATTTGTGAAGATAAAGATGCCTGGATAATGCAATGTGACGTGAACAATCATTACATTTAGAAACAATACACCAGTCAAAGACATCTAGAAGATGCAACAACACAGTACAGAGCGCTATTACTCAGTGTTACACACTTAAACAGGATGTTTTTTCAAAGCATCTGTCAGCGGCCCAATGAACTCCAGCGCTGAATCAGCAGAAAAACAGCCATGAATCAGTCAGAGAATGATAAAAGACAGAAAATCAAAGTGCTGCCCTTCACCCAGACACGTCTTTCCATCATGCAGTATCTGTAAGACATCAGTTGTGCTTCATCTCTACACACAAAAAGCACTCTAACTGGAACAATCGTCTGAAATCATTCCCTCGGGTGTGCCTGCGCTCACATTTCTGTACTTTACACTTACAGCAAAGCTTCTCAAAGACATCCTGCTGCTCGCTTTGGGGAAACAATCTTATAATTGCACAAGCACAATGGGTTTGTTTAACTCTGAATTCAAATTGTGTCATTATAGAGCGGTTAATCAAAACACTGAGCGCCTCGGAGGAACTTTCTCTGATTCATAGACGCAGTAAACACAGATGCTGCTCTCTTTATGATATGAGCCTAAAACTATTGAACGTTTCTTGTTATTGTCCAGGAGGAAAAGATACGATTCCTTTAACCCACACTGACATTTTGTGACACAATGCCTCTAGTAGGGCATGTTGTCACAGTGGAAACATGCCATTAGAAAGCTTATTTAAAAACAAAGCAAACGTACAAAATCTCAAATCATTGTTTTGGTCAACAGATACAGAAACTTATTAACTGAATTAAATAACTAACGATTTATGAACTAAAGTCTTTGTGTGTAATGCATTATATAGGTATTCATAATGCTCGTTATAATGCATTATATCTTTTCATAAATAATTGTAAAGTTACATGCATTATAATATTATTATTTTAATATATTAGTGCTGTCAAATCGATTCATCATGATTAATTGCATCTAACATAAAAGTATGTTTACATTATTTATATATATATATATATATATATATATAGTATATATATGTTATGTGTGTATATACACACACTCACACACATACATGCATACATACATATATATATATATATATATATATATATATATATATTAGTGCTGTCAAGCGATTAAGCGTTTGTTTACATAATGTGTGTGTATATATATATATATATATATATAATTATATTTATATAAATATGTCTGTGTATATGTATATATATATATATATATACACACACACACACACACACACACACACACATATATATTAGTGCTGTCAAATGATTAATCGCGATTAATCGCATCCAAAATAAGTTTGTGATTACATAATATGTGTACTCTGTATATTTATTATGTATAAAAAATACACACATGTATATATTTAAGAAATATTTACATATATACATGTATTTATATATAATTTATATTATATATAAATATAGATATTTTATGTATAAATATAATATATTTTTGTTAAATATATACATGCATGTGTGTGTATTTATATATACGTAATGACAGTACATACATATATTATGTTAACAAACTTTTATTTTGGATGCGATTAATCGTTTGACAGCACTAAATATTATGCGTTATAATATTTGCACTTGCAAATTCCTTGTTACATCTAAAGTTGGTTGTTTGTCATGTGTTTAATGCATTATACTTTTTTAAAAATGAATAGATAAAGTATTATAATGTATTATAACTGTGGTTACAATTATTCATGAGAACACACAATGCATTACAAAAGACTTTTATAATGCATTATACAGTATATAAAGGTTTAAAGTAAAGTGTTACCCTATTTCTCCCATATTATAGTAGTGTGACAACTAGCCCCGGTCTCCTCTATAACTAGTGTTTTAAGGGTTTTGCTCTTTGCTTATAACCCTCTCAGGAGTAAAGTAATGGATCTGTCTCTGCTGACTTGGCTCATGTTTCCTTCGTTCGGTACAGGTGAGGCTCATCTCAGGTAACATGGCAGTTACTTCAACACTCGCCTCACTCCTGCAGTTTTTCATTTACTCTGTCTTGGCACAAGCTTAAATGTATCAGTGAAACAAGTGTGAAATAAATGTCGTTCTGTTGTAAATTCTGGTGAATCACCTTCCCTTTGGGTGAAGATGGTGCAGAGGTTTTTGAAGTGGAAACAATTTGCATATATTCATGAATAATGTATGAGACCTGCTCTGAGCTACAGTTTTCCTACTAAAACAAGAAGCATTAAGAAAAGTAAATACTCCTTTGGCAACGGCAGGGCCGTGACCTTACAATCATGAGGTTAATTTAAACAGGGCTCCTCGGAAATATCAGGGAATTCAATGTTAGCGGTAATGGAAATGAATACAAATCTTGGACATTTATATAGACTATAGGGAATAAAAACTTTTTTAGTTATGCTCAGCAAATTTCTCTTTGTACATGCGATCAATTTAATAGAACTTAATAAAATTGTAAAATGATTTCATTCCCATGACATTTTAAAATGTTACTCATTTCTATGACTTGCCTGGTTGTAACACATAAGGATTTATTTGAAAATAAAAAATAAGTCAAATCATTGAAATTCATTGGTCAAAAGTTTAAAACTTTGTTTGGCCTACTGAAAGTTTTCTTATCTTCAATGTTTTGAATCGTGAATTTGGTCCCAAATACATTTTATGTAAATTGCTCTGATTCATTTTAAGTAGGTTTTTCATTTTACTAAATAATATGTGCTTTTAATATGTCAAAATTATGTCAATTAACTAAAGTATATCGTAAAAAAAAAAAGAGAAGTGCTGTCTGCACATCTGCGCATTGGGGGAGTGGCCATTGGATCTTGCTCATGAATATTTAATTAAATAGGTCCAGGCAATGAATGGAAGTGTGGACTTTAAATAGTTGTTGATAGTAATTAATATAGATTTTTGTGTGTGTTTACAGATCTGTTTACTGCTGCCAATGCTGTTTTGTATTACACTAGATTGTTTTTCTAATCGTGTTCACATGCAAATGTTGTTTTTACGTTTATGTATGTTTAGTCTATGTCATGTTACACTGGGTTAAAATGCTGGATTAAAAACAACCCAAGTTGGGTTGAAAATAGACAAACCCAGCAATTGGGTTGTTTCGACCCAGCAGTGTTGCTTGCTTAAAATGAACCCAAATTATGTTGGAAATCAACATTTATTAATATGTTTAATAAATGAACATATTCAATGTTTAATGAATAATAATGAAACCATAAACATTTATTAAATTGCTTATTAATAAATGTTCACCTTCTGATTATTATTGTTGCCTCTAGTGATTATGTGTCTGATTTTAAGCCAGCCATATAGTCATTTTTAAACAACAGTTGGGTTAAATAACGTTGGACAAACATTTAACCCAACCGCTGGGTCAAAACAACCCAATCAATGGGTTTGTCAGTTTTCAACCCAACTTACAAATCCATTTGTTAGGTTGTTTTGACCCAGCGGTTGGGTTAAATGTTTGTCCAACGTTATTTAACCCAACTGTTGTTTAAGAATGACTATATGTCTGGCTTAAAATGAACCCAAAATAGGTTGGAAATTAAAAATCAGACACATAAATGAACACATAATTTTTTTAAATGACTTCACATAATTGATTAATAATCAAAAGGTGAACATTTATTAATAAGCAATTTAATAAATGTTTATTGTTTCATTATTATTCATTAAACGTATTAATAAATGTTCATTTATTAAACATAATAATATAAATGTTAATATCTATTAACATTAGATATTTTCTATTTTCAACCCAACTTGGGTTCATTTTTTTAAAAGATGAAAATGTATTTTGTTTTTTTCTTGGTTATATGGGATTACAGACTGCACACAGTCCTAATGTAAAATTTTAATTAGGCTAGTAATGAAATGAACATAATTAAATGGATAGTTTGTTCACTTTACTCAATACAATTGAGCTGATATTGATAAATCAGTTTCATACAACCTCATAAAACTAGTAAGATCAAAACTTTTTAGTATGATTAAATGACTCAGCTCATTCCTCATTTATCATTAGTATTGAATTAGGGTTGTTGTGTACCTGTTCCGGCCCTTGGAAGCATATCCTGCACACCGGGGTTCCTTCTGCATAGCTGATGAAGGAGAATCGGTCGTCCCTCCGGTCCTTGGAGAACTCATCCGCCGCGGCGCCCGTCCACCCAGATCCGTCCGCGGCTGCCTCCGGCCCGGCAGCGTCCTCTGTGGACGGGGTACTCCAGTGCCGGAGCCGGTGGGCTCGTAAGGTATTGTTGTTATCTGAGGCATAAGGGCTGATTCTGGCCGTTTGTCCGCTCATGGGGCTTGTATGAGCCTGTGGCCCGAGCAGAAACACCTTGAGGTCACTGAAGAGAACGCAACAGCGGCTCTTCAGCATGCCGTGACCGCGCAGCATCCGAGAAACGGGAAGAATCGACACTGTCCGGGATCAACTACTGCAGGTTCCCTTCCAGTGAAGAGTGAATATAAGCCATGATATTCCACAACCTATTAAATTGAGAACTTAAATTGAACTGGTGCCTTACAGTCGCAACCTGTACAGTGAGTTCATTGCACTTTTTGAATGTGTTGATTGCAAGTTAGAAAGATGATATTTGAAGTGCCATTATCAGTCAGTGATCTATATCTCGTCCTGAATTAGGTAGAAAATAATAGAAAGGCAGTAAACAGGTGTCAGATGCCATATGATCGATTTATTCCATTGGATTTGTGATCGGTATTTCCTCCAGCAATGTAAAAGCATGCCACATGTGTTAAAGCGTTCCTCGGCGGTGTGAAATCATCCAGGTCCAGCTTCAGGTATCTGCACCTAAAGGTTAAAGCGATGCAGGTGATGTTTGTTCTCGCGGACGCGCGTGTCTTTGGTCGGATCTGTTATTCTGCTGCAGTTTTTGAATCTACCGTCGAGTTCATGTCATCATTCAGTTGATCGGGGATGTGTAATCCGAGCTCGCCGTGAGTTCTCCTCCTCTGGACGGTGTCGGAGTGGCTCCGTATGGTTGATGCTGCGGTTTCAGCACTGTGATTCCCGGGACAGCGACCGAGCACACGTCACACGCGCGGAGTGATGCGGGAGGAGGGAGAGGGACATGATGATGAAGATGATGAAGTTGCCCATCAGTCTGTTTTTTTTTTTATTATTGACTCTGTAAACTGAATTATTTACACAATGACAAGAAATGAACATGATAGAAATAAAGGTGCTAATGTTGTAGTCGACTTGAAGTTCCTTTTAATTTTTCTTTACCATATTTGGACTTTTTAATAGGTTATTATCAAAGTTTTGTGTAATTTTATCCAGCAGAATGATTCTTCAGAGAGGAAAAACTAAAAATCTATCTATCTATCTATCTATCTATCTATCCATCCATCCATCCATCCATCCATCCATCCATCCATCCATCCATCCATCCATCCATCCATCCATCCATCCATCCATCCATCCATCCATCCATCCATCCATCCACCTACCTACCCATCCATCAGTTCATCTGTCTGTCTGTCTGTCCATCCATCTATCCATCCACTCACCTATCCATCCATCCATCCATCTATTCATCTGTCCGTCCGTCCGTCCATCCATCCATTCATCGTCCGTCTGTCCGTCCACCCACCCACCCACCTATTCATCCATCCACCCACCTATCCATCCATCCATCTGTCCATCCACTCACCTATCTATCCATCCATCTATTCATCTGTCCGTCCGTCCACCCACCCACCCACCTATCCATCCATCCACTCACCTACCTATCCACTCACCTATCCATCCATCCATCCATCCATCCATCCATCCATCTATTCATCTGTCCATCCGTCCGTCTGTCTGAACACCCACCCACCCACCTATTCATCCATCCATCCATCCGTCCATCCATCCATCCATCTGTCCATCCACTTACCTATCTATACATCCATCTATACATCTGTCCGTCCGTCCATCCATCCATTCATCGTCCGTCTGTCCGTCCACCCACCTATCCATCCATCCACTCACCTACCTATCCACTCACCTATCCATCCATCCATCCATTCATCTGTCCGTCCGTCCGTCCATCCATCCATTCATCGTCCGTCTGTCTGAACACCCACCCACCCACCCACCCACCTATTCATCCATCCGTCCATCCATCCATTCATCGTCCGTCTGTCTGAACACCCACCCACCCACCTATTCATCCATCCATCCATCCATCCATCCACCCACCTATCCATCCATCCATCCATCTATCCATCCACTTACCTATCTATACATCCATCTATTCATCTGTCCGTCCGTCCATCCATCCATTCATCGTCCGTCTGCCCGTCCACCCATCCACCCACCCATCCATCCATCCATCCATCCATCTGTCTGTCCATCCATCCACTCACCTACCTATCCATCCATTCATCTATTCATCTGTCCGTCCATCCATCCATTCATCATCTGTCTGTCCATACACCCACCCACCCATCCATCCATCCATCCATCCATCTATTCATCTGTCTGTCCGTCCGTCCATCCATCCATTCGTCCAATCCATCCATCCACCCACCCATCCATCCATCCATCCATCTGTCCGTCCGTCCGTCCATCCATCCATTCGTCCATCCACCCACCCACCAACCCACATATCCATCCATCCATCCATCCATCCATCCACCCACCCACCCACCCACCCATCCATCTATCCATCCATCTGTCCATCCACTCACCTACCTAACCATCCATCCATCCATCCATCTATTCATCTGTCCGTCTATCCATCCGTCGACCCACCCACCTATCCATCCATCCATCTATTCATCTGTCCGTCTATCCATCCGTCGACCCACCCACCTATCCATCCATCAACCCACCCATCCATCTATTCATCTGTCCGTCTATCCATCCATCGACCCACCCACCCACACACCCACCTATCCATCCATCAACCCACCCATCCATCTATTCATCTGTCTGTCCGTCCATCCATCCATTCATCCGTCTGTCCGTCCATCCACCCACCTATCCATCCATCCATCCATCCATCCATCTATCCATTCACCCACCCATCCACAACAAACCTTAAACCTTAAAAATACTAAAAATAAATAAATCTTTAAAAACTTCAAAAGAAAACCTTAAAAAAATATAGGGGTGAATTCAGGTTGATTGGGACACTTTCTTTCCAGTCATCTCAGTGGCAAAAAGTGTCCTACCCTTAAAAATAGTCATGGAGTAGGGGAGCGCGGGGCACAAACTAACGCGGGGTTAGTATAAACACGCATAGTTTAAATACTTCCACACACGCTAGCATGAAGAAACTTAGCATATTTACTACTTGCCATATCGACAATATATAGAGAAAAAATTGCGCCAAAATTCAGAAATATTTGGAAGATATCACTGAACATTTATTTAACAATAGCAAAAATACATTTCTTACTTAAGCTAATTTTTCATCCATATTTTTTGTGTTTATTTAAAACACAAATCTGATATTATTTTAAACTCCAATCTGTTGTTTAGCAGTTTGGGTAGTTCTTTAATGCTTTACTAACTAGCAGAAGACACCAGGTTTAAATTTCAGTTGCGCAGATAGGGTTTGTTGTAACACTGCGTTACAATGTGCCCCCCTATTAGAACTATGCTATTCTGTACAGTTACGATACAACTGGCATAATCAACTTTTATGAATGTCTGTTGAGAAACCATAGAGAAAAAAAAAAGGTGAAAATAGACCGAGAGGAAGAACCTGAACATTCAGAAAATATTATTTCAAGAAATTTACAGCATTTGTACTGGCTCGTCTATTTATCTCGTGTTCTGTGAGTGTTCACTGTCAAACCACAAAACTATTTAAATTTGAATTTCTAAAAAAAAAAAAAAAATGCCATTATTTTATATGAAAAAAATAATAACAGTCTTTTATTGACAAAATATTTTAGTTTGTCGTGTATATATTTTTTTTTAATTAAATCAGATAACATTTTTGTCACGTTGTCACATTTCCCTTCCCTTCTTTCGGGGTAAATAAAGAAAAAAGTATACACTGTATTAATGAAACAAAGACACATATTTGTACCAGACACGTGTGAAATTAATGTGGAACAAAAGAAATTCTCTGAACCCTAAGTACATTTACACAAAGCGTTAGGTTAAGTGTGACAACTCACTCTTGTATAATAACTATACAATTTAATTAACCTGTTTCTCTAAGCAACTGTAACAAAAGAGCATAATTTCGCATCTTTTTTAATTGTAAAGCGCATTTACCAAGAATGTTATTATTACCATATCAAAATAAGCGTGTTGACCCTTAGTCCCGCCCATCTGTCACATCTCGCCTCCCCATTTGACAGCGTAAGCGTCCATCACAGTACGACCAGCAGCACTAACGTTACGTCTTTCCGTCATATCCTCTTCACCGCGTCGTTTGAAGTGGATGGTAAAGTTTATCTTCATAATGACCAATAATAATTAATCATATTTTTACGCGTTTGCTAACATTATTCCAAAATCTAAACATTATACAACTCGTATGTAAATTCAATAACTTGATTTGTCTGTTAAACCCTCTATGGTTTGAACTTTGACATTTAGAAGCGACAGGATCAGCATAAACAAGATCGCACGAAGACTAAGATTTCAGCTGGATATATCTCTTCTGTGTTATGCAACACGTTGATATATGAATATATGTGAACATTTAAACTACGACATGGATGTGTTTTGCTACTGTACGTTTTAGGAAGAGACTCATAAGCCTGTTAGGCTCAGTTTTAATCACTAACAGCAGCGATGTCTCTGAGTCTGACTCCAGAACAGCAGCGGAGAATAGAAGAGAACAGACAGCGCGCTCTGGCCAGAAGAGCTGAGAGACAGGCTCAACTGACCACTGGATCTGCCCAAAACAAGCACACACAGCCCCTCTCTGCAGAGTCCGGTGCCACAGGAGGCCCAGCAAAGAACAGCCAGCTGTTTACATCTGATCAGGCACATCCAGGGGCACCTGGTCGACAGGTGGGCACCAGAAACTGCTCTGTCTGTCCGGCACACATTTCTGAACTCAGAAACGACTCTGATATAGTTTATTTTTAAGCTTAAGTGTCACATAGTCTCTGCTCAATAACTTAAAGGGATAGTTCACCCCAAAAATGAAAATTCTGTCATCATTTACTCACCCTCAAGTTGTTCTAAACCTGTATGAATTTCTTTCTTCTGCTGAACACAAAAGAAGATATTCTGAAGAATGTCAGCAACCAAACTGTTGATGGGCCTATATATTATATATATATATATATATATATATATATATATATATATATATATATAGGCTATATATATATATGTTTTGGGGGTATGTCTTATGTTTGTGCTCATTTTTACAGACTCAGCCCTTAGACTCTAACGGTCCCTGTACAAAGACTGCACCTCCAACTTCCAACACCGCTTCTCCAACTTGTAGCTTTTATGGACAGGCGGGCAAACCGACCACAGGAGAGAAGCGGCCATCGACACTCCCAGAGACAGGAGGAAATATTCCTGCAAAGAAGCCGGCGGTGTCCATAAAAGGGAGATGTGTGTCGCACACAGAAAATCGTTTCCGAGTAGAAGTCGGCTACAATGCAGACCTCATCACGGTATTCAAAAGCATTCCCTCCAAAAACTACGGTGAGTACAGACGACGTGTCATTATTTATAGAGTTTGCATATGTATGCTAATTAATCTTAAATGAAAATGGCTGATGGCCTATGATATTAATGCATTTGTCATTTATCTGCCGTCACAGATCCTGCTACAAAAATGTGGAACTTCAGCCTTGAGGACTACCAGATGCTGAGTATGTCTTCATGAACGTTACTTGAGTACATCTATTACTTGTACATCTATTTCCTAGCGCAGGGTGTAATGGTGTTGGGTTGTGTTTCAGTGGAGCAAGCAGCGAGTTTCCCCTCCGTCTCTCTCAAACCTCTGGCTGGGATGGAAGGGTTGAATATTTCTGCGTCCACCAGTCGCCCCAAAGATGCAGCAGCTCTGGCAGCTCTGATGCGGCTCTGTCAGGGTTGGCAGAAACCAGGTGCCACGATAAAGGGGAAGTGCATTTTAGTGTCTCGCTCTCGGCTGGAAGTCGATATTGGATACCAGGCCGATGTTATTGGGATCTTCAAGCAAATGCCGTCCAGATGTTATGGTGAGTGTAATAAATGTATTGACAAAAAAGTAAGGAGAAATCAAGTTTTATTTTCTTTTAATTTTATGAGGCAACTTTATAAAATTAAGTCTGGTAGAAGATTTTTAATTTCTCATAATAAAAATGAAAATGAAACCTGTATGTACACAATAGTTAAATGATTAATTTAAATGTTAGTACATAGTATTTAAAGACACCTAATATAAAATGGGGCCAAAAATAATCAATACATTAATTGAAAAAAAACAAACAAAAACACATTAGATTAATCGATCATCAAAATAATTGTTTGTTACAGCTCTAAATACAAGAAATTGTTTACATTTATGTATTTATTTTCAGCTCCAGAACACCGAACAGACATGTGCTTTGGCTCTTTTGACTCTGGCTGCCCATTCAGGCTTTCTCAAGCCAACATCAAAGTTTGTTAGCTTCTAGTTTTCCTTACTATACAGTAGTCAAGTGGTTGAATTTGATGAATACAGTCAACACTACTACACTATTTGTGTAAAAAATAGGAAATGGAATGAGAGAATTTGCCTTTCTTCATGCCGTGCTGTAGATCGATTCCAAATGATGTTAATTAAAATAAATTTTATATTGAAAGGTGACCTATAATGCCCCTTTCACAAGATGTAATATAAGTCTCTGGTGTCTCCAGAATGTGTCTGTGAAGTTTCAGCTCAAAATACCCCACAGATCATTTATTATATTGTCAAATTTGCCCCTATTTGGGTGTGAGCAAAAACACACACCGTTTTTGTGTGTGTCCCTTTAAATGTAAATGAGCTGCTGCTCCCGGCCCCCTTTCCAGAAGAGGGCGGAGCTTTAACAGCTCGTGCTTCGGTTGCTCAACAACAACAAAGCTGGAGAATCTCACGCAGCCAAAATGAGGATTGTCAGTAACGGTGTTCAGCCTTACATTGTTCAAACCGGAGTCGACACTGATGGAGAGACTCAGGAAGAAGTTACAACTTTTAGACGTTTCTGAATGGTTAGTGGATAAATTTATGTAGTTGCTGTGGAGTTGATTCAACTCATCCACTAGCATGTGCGAGGGCTTTGAATTGACCCTCGTTTGTAAAGCAGTCAGGCATAAAATGACATCACATTAGTAGTCTAAGCTGTTTTGTGGGTGAGTCATAAGTAACACCGATACATTTCTGTCAAACACAACTTCTGTTTGTGCTAGCATAAAGTAATAGAGCATATGGAGACTAAGGGAAAGCACATTGAAATTGAAGCTTCCTGAACCGAAGAAACACATTGCATTACTTAAAAATACTTACATGTTCTTCATCTGCAGCTTTGCTTCACTTGCAAAAACAAAATGGCGGCGCCGTGGGTGGAAGGTGCAGATTAAGGGGTGGTAATATTATAATAAGAACCTCTTCCTACGTCACTAGGGGAGCGAAATCTGAGCGGCTCGTTTTTTTACATGCTTGCAGAGAAAGGCTTGCTAAAACAAAGTTACTAGGTTGTCCTTTTTCACATTTTCTGGGTTTGTAGATGCACCGGGGACCTGATTATAGCACTTAAACACAGAGAAAGTCAGATTTTCATGATATGTTGCCTTTAAAATATATAAATGTATTTTATATTTTTATACTCCAAAAAAAACATTGACTTGTATCATCATGTAAACATTTGTTTGGTTATTATTAGACATGAAGACCAGAAAGTGGACTTTCCTTCTGGAGGATTACGGGAAGCTCAGTGAGTCGTTTTAAATTTTGTGCATTTAAATGAATTCTTTGTTCATGTACTTGTTCATGTTTTGGCCTCAATCATGTAAAAAGTTGAGTATCGTATTTTCCAGACTACAAGTCATACATGCCACTAGTTTCATTTTTGTATGTTGTTTTATATTTATATTTTTCATTCCTTTTGAATACCGTTAAATTTAAAGGATTTTTTTTGTGTGTGTGTGGAGTGAGGGGAACTAAATACTTGTTTATAGTGTTTGTTTGTAAATGTTTCGTTTTATTTACTGGTACTTTACATTATTTCTGAATGTCATAACAAAATATGACTTATACACTGATGCAACCTATTTATAATTTTTCAAATGCAATTCTGACCTTTCAGAACTTATTTCCCAGAACATTTAGTACATGTACAGTAGTTGATCATGATGTCTTATATGATGTAGTGGCGGATCTGAATGAGTTGTCTGCGGTGGAGATGGAGCCTTTACCTCACGCTGTGCTCCAGTCCTTCTGCTCTCAGTTTGAGAAGAGTGAGTCCGGAGCTCCAGTTCCTCCTGAGGCCGATCTCTCACACGTAGATCCACAGCTCACACGCAGCCTCATGCCCTTCCAGAGGGACGGAGTCAAGTAGGTCTCCATTACCAGACATTTAGAAAGTTAGTTGGTGCATTTTAACAGTGGAGCAGGGCCGATAGGTTTGATTCCCAGGGAATGCATGAACTGATAACAATGTATACTAGCTTGAGTGCAATGCAATAATTTTTAGATAAAAGCATCTGCCAAATGCATGAAAGTAATGTAATGTTTGCTAATGTCTCAGTTTTGCAGTGTCCAGAGAGGGCCGTTTGCTTCTGGCTGATGACATGGGCCTGGGGAAGACGGTCCAGGCCATCTGCATCGCTGCCTACTACAGGAGTGAGTGGCCTCTGCTGGTGGTCGCCCCGTCCTCAGTGCGCTTCACATGGGCTGAGGTACGCACACTTTCTTTTAGAGAGATGCTTTTTGGAGGATGCGTTTCGCACCTGTACTACTGTTTTTGTTCAAGGCTGATAAAAAATATGGTAAAAAATAGTGAAATATTATTAGAATTTAAAAGAAGTATTCTATTTGAATATATATTTATTCCTGTGATCAAAGCTGAATTTTCAGCATCATTACTCCAGTCTTCAGTGTCACATGATCCTTCAGAAATCATTCAATTCTAATATGCTGATTTGCTGATTATTGAAACATTTCAATTGTGTTGAAAACAGTTGTGCTGCTTTATATATTTGTGGAAAATTATACATTTGTTTTAGGATTCTTTGATAAATAGAAAGTTCGAAAGAACAGCATTTAATGTTACAAAATATTTCTCTGACATTTCTGATCAATTTAATGTGCCCTTGCTGAATGATAGTGTAGATAATTTTAGTCGGATAAAACTATCTAGTCGGATCTAGTCACCTAAAATCTAATGGGTTTAGTTAAACTGTAACGCAATAATTAGGAATTTCTCAAAAATTTCCAAACCCATTATATAGGCTACTCCTGGAGAAAACAACCTGTTAATATGAGTAATAAAATTTGAACATATTTAACTGCTGTGAGAAAACATTATCTTAAAATTAAATAAAACCACTTCTCCTAAAGCAGGTCTTCTTTTCAACGAATGATATATGCATTCTTTATAACAACTTTCATACAACATTATTCTTTCAAGCAGACATATTTATTTGTATAAATTAAATATAATTAATCCTCATTAAAGAGCAGTGAGTGATTTCTGTCTTTTGTTGTTTGATTAATATAAAGGGCACAGACGGCAGCAGTTTTATTTGGCTGCTGTCACTTTAAGACCGAATGCACGAATCCAATACACTGATGCACATCTGATATTCTCACAACTGTTGACGCAACTTAAGACATAACCGACTGTGTTTACGTGAATACTCCCCAAAACTGACATTTTGACATAATGTTGTGTGTATTTGTCCGTTCAGGCACGAAAAGACGCAAAAGAGAGCTCAATTCAGTACTCGTGCGCTGTCTAGCTTTCTGTGTTCTCCCAGACGTCTACATTTTTGAACGTTTTATCTGTGCATCTACCACACAGGGCGTCAATTCTGACTGGATTTCTTCCCAAATCGTCCTTCCTTAACATTCTCGTCTCATATTTATTCGTTGACGAAAATGTCAATAGATTTAGTCATAGTTTTTGTCATTCAAAACTGGTATTTATTTGGTTATCGTCTCGTTTTCGTCTGTGAAAAAATGTATTTGTTGACGAATATTATTCGTCAACGAAATTAACACTGGATCTGACCCTACTGGTTAAAAAAACAGCTGTTTTCAGAATACACCAGGAGCACAGCTAAAATTTGTCACATGTTTACCTAAGCACTAATAATCTTTATACATTATATTAAATTATACTCTTCTTGCATTTCAATATTTTAGAGAATAAAAGTAGAATGTCACACAACACTCCCATGCTGTTCGTGTAAGTAACATAATACACTTGTTTTCTACATTAGAATAGTCTTTTAATAGTCTTTTGTAAGAAATTTAGCAATTTTATTGTTTAGTGGTAGCTTACCTTTGCAGACACCAAAATATAAAAAAAAGATCTGTACACATTTGTGCTATTAATTATAAATGGCATCTTGAGTTTCTACACTCTTGAAAAGCACCAGCTGCCAGGTCATTTTTTATAAACGGGTGCCTGATGTGAAATCTGATTTATTAATTCATATTTTCCGTCACTGCACCCTTGAGGAAGGACAAATCCTCCTCTTCCCCAGCAAGGATTCATGATGGATGCTATATTTTAAAGTTTAAAGTGAATTGGTGGAGATTAGTGTTCCTTTGTAAGCTTTAGTCTTCCTTCTCAATATAGCTGAAATAGCAGAAAAAGTCCCTCAAAGACACTACGATTTCTCACCCTTTTCCCTCAGGCTTTCCGCCGATGGCTGCCTGCAGTGAGAGCCGACGGCATTAATGTGGTGGTGACAGGCAGGGACAGTCTCCGCTCCGGTCTCATCAACATTATCAGCTACGACCTGCTCAACAAGATGGACAAACAGCCGCCGTCCAGCCCTTTCAATGTGATCATTATGGTGAGAGCTGATTGAGAGCTTGTTTTCTAATCACTCTCATTTACTGACTGCATTAGTTAGTTGATTAGATAAGAACTTTAGTTTGTGCTTTTGTGAATGAGAGTCCAGGTTTGTGTAACTAATGCAAGTAATATTAACAAAAACTCTCATAGCAACCTAATTTTCTTAGCTTCATGGTTTTTTATAACATTTGAATATTCACTGCATATTTAGTTATTATGGAATTAAATATTTACTGATAGTTGAGCGTCTACTGTCTCTGACTTTAGCTTACAGAACCATGAAATTCAGTCACAATAATCAGAAAAAGTCATGATGTTTATCTGTCTGTTTACAGTTACACCACCATTCAAAAGGGACAGTAAGATTTTTTTTTTAAAAGAAATTAATACTTTTATTCAGCCAAGATGCATTAATTAATCAAAAATGACATTAAAGATATTTAGAACGTTTAAATTTTTTTTTTTAAATAAATAAAAAATAAATAAATACAAAAGCAAATAAATGCTATTCATCAGAGAATACTGAAAATAAAAATGTATCAAAGTTTCCACAAAAATATTAACCAGCACTGTTTTCAACACTGATAATAATCAGAAATGTTTCTTGAGCAGCAAATCATCATATTAGAATGATTTCTGAAGGATCATGTGACACTGAAGACTGGAGTAATGATGCTGAATATTCAGCTTTGATCACAGGAATAAGGAACAGTTCTTTTTAATTCTAATAATATTTCACAATATTACTGTTTTTAGGTTCATACAAGGTGCTTAAAGTGATTTGACATTTAAGTCCTGGAAAACCTTTAAAAACAGCCACACTTATGAAAAGGTACTTGAAAAGTGCTTGAATTATTGAAAGACAATATATATGAAATTAGTGTTTAATTTGGTAACATTTTATTTTACAGTGCCGTAGTTACATGTTACTACATGTACTTACTATAGTAATAACAGTAAATTATGCATAATTACAAGTAACTAACCCTAAACCTAACCCTAACTGTAACTTTATAGTAAGTATATGTAGTTAATTAATAGTACTCAGTACTTATTTGAGTAATTACAATGTAACGTGTACAGCACTGTAAGATAAAGTGTAACCGTTAATTTTATGGAAAAAACAATCTTTTCGTGCAAAATTAACGCTGCAGCCCGTCTGATATAGATATAGAGTCATTTCGCATGGCTATGAGCATGATATTGCTCGTATAAATATCCAAGTATATGATAGAGCTTTCATTTTTCAGGTCAATCATATATTCATGGGGAAAAATATCAGTTTGAATAAGGAAAGCGATATCTTTGTCATAGTATCCTTTCAATGGTGACTGTTACCAGAGTCACAGTCACTGCATGTGCTGCATTGTGTTTTATTAGTTTATTTTTATTTATCTATTTACATTTCCGTGTCGGAATGTCTCTTTGTTTTGGTCTGTGCGACTGGTCACGCTACCAGTTCACCCAATAGTGTTTCGACACCCTGGGTTGCCAGTTGGTGAAAAACACTGTGTATTGACGTAAAAAGCCTCGGCATCCATCTAAAAATCTCTATGAAAGAGAGCATGTCAAAACACGGATAAATCAACTCATCAACTTACAGTGTGTAAGTCTCCTTGGCTTTCATTGTCAATAGCGCTCGCTCCTGTTGCGTGTCCTCAAGCTGGCAACCCACGTGAGCATCGAGTCTGAGGTAGAGGAGGCGGGGCAAACAACTGTCTTCAATATTTTGAATTTGGACTGCAGTACCTATTTCGAACACTAGCTGTCAATCCTACATACCGCACCTTTAAGTAAATCGTGTGCACAATATAATAATTTGTTCCCTTGTTTTACTAAATCATGTGCACAATATAATAATACGTTCTCTTGAATCAAAACGAGGCAACGAATTAGTACACCGTTGCCACGGATTACTAAATCGAGGGAACGTTATTATAACATGCGCACGATTTAGTAAAACGATATTAGGTAACGAATTATATTGTGTGCACGCACGGTTTACTTTAAATGAGGGAACAAATTAGTAAATCGTGGCCACTATATACATCTCAAATAAATGCAAAATAAGAGACTTTCAAAAAATCCTTTCTAGTAACCACCCAGCATTCACTCAGCATCCCAGAATCCCTATATCCTTCAAATATCAAGACTTTTAAAAGCTGTTTGAGCTCTTCCAAGGTGGATGCAGTAGCAGGATGTTATCTGAATTCTTCCTGTTTTCTGTTTGTTGTTTGTTTGATTTTCTATAGGATGAGTCTCACTTCCTGAAGAACATTAAAACTGCCCGCTGTCGGGCGGCTCTTCCTCTACTAAAGGTTTGCTGCTTCAGGCTTGTTTTAGGCATCATTCATAAACACTGCGGTTTGGTTGATCCTGTGTTATTAAAGGATTAGTTCACTTCAGAATTAAAATTTCCTGATAATTTTCTCACCCCCATGTCATCCAAGATGTTTATGTCTTTCTTTCTTCAGTCGAAAATAAATGAAGGTTTTTGAGGAAAACATTCCAGGATTTTTCTCCATATAGTGGACTTCACTGGGGTTCAACGGGTTGAAGGTCCAAATGTCAGTTTCAGTGCAGCTTCAAAGAGCTCTACATGATCCCAGACGAGGAATAAGAGTCTTATCTAGAGAAATGATTGATCGTTTTCTAAAAAAAATAACATTTTATATAGTTTTTAACCACAAATGCTCGTCTTGCACTGCTCTGTGATGTGCCACGCATTACGTAATCACGTTGGAAAGGTCACACGTGACGTAGGCGGAAGTACCGCGGTAGGGTGAAAAACTCCACCTCATTTTCTCCTTGTTTTTTTGTAAAGGCCGTTTGACTTAAGTCTTTGCACTTTCTCTTTGTAAACACTGGATCGGTACGTCCGTCTGCGCCACGCCTGACCTTTCCAACGTGATTACGTAATGCGTGGGGCATCGCAGAGCAGTGCAAGACGAGCATTTGTGGTTAAAAAGTATATACTTTTTCCTGGAATGTTTTCCTCAAAAACCTTCATTTCTTTTCAACTGAGAAAGAAAGTCTTTAAAGTTTTAAGTCTGTCTAGAGTTCACAGACATTGGCTGTGAAAACCATAAAAGCTTTAAGGTCATAGTCATAAACATTAGTATGTTTATTTTACTTTTGTTCTGTAAAATACAATTATAATTATTTTTGTTGTTATTATTAATAATTATAATAAATAATCAATGTTATTTTTCAGTAAAATAGAGGTGATTCACAGCTTTTACTTCTTCTTTGTCCTTAGCTGATCACATACCTAATATCTGTTTTGCTGCATTTTTCACAAAGTTACTGATACGTTTAATATGAGAAGACTAGATTTGACCTGTACATATTGAAAGATTTCAGATGACATCATTACCTTGTTCTAGTTGTATCTGATGCTGCTAATTAAACATCTGTGTGGTGCTAATGGAACAGGCCGCTAAGAGAGTGATCCTGCTGTCGGGAACGCCTGCCATGTCCAGACCTGCTGAGCTCTACACTCAGATCCTGGCTGTGAAGCCTTCCCTTTTTCCACGCTTCCATGACTTCGGCACACGTTACTGTGATGCCAAACAGGTACGTCCATCTGTATACAGCTGTGTTCTTTCAGAGCTAGAAGTACAGTGTTGGGCTGCACGATTAATCGACATAAACAGAAACGGTGATATGGCTTAGTATGATGACGCTGCCCTGATTAAGTTCTATTAGGAAAAAGCAATCAGAAGTGTGAAAAGGGTGTACAGTGAAGGCGGATCTTTGACTGCAGCTCCCGTGGGGGTGGGATTACTCCGGCTCATCTCATCTGAGTGAACTGAAGCTGCTGCTCGAGGAGTCTCTGATGCTCAGACGGCTCAAATCAGAGGTGCTCTCACAGCTTCCTGCCAAACAGCGTAAGGTGGTCACTGTGACGACAGACGGCATCAACTCCCGCACCAAAGCTGCCCTCAACGCCGCTGCCAAAGAGCTCGCCAAAGGATGCCACAACGTGAGCGCAAACTACAATAAATCTATGAAAATAAGTCATATTTCAACATTTATTTAGAGGAAATTCTGTCATTATTTACTTCAGAAATTCTCCTTTTGAGTTACAGCATATGACAGCATATAGATTTGGAATGACATGCGAGTGAATGAATAATGACAGAATTTGTGTCTTTGTGCCCGTTACTGTACCAGACTCTGATGAGCTCTTCTGTGTTCATGTACAGAAGTCGCAAGAAAAGGAAGCTCTCCTGGTTTTCTTCAACCACACAGCAGAGGCCAAGATCCGAGCCATCATGTACGTTATGAACTCAAAGAAAACATCACAGGTCCTTCAAAACTTTATGGAGAAACATGCATTATTATTATTAAAAGATGAATGTACATTCAAATAGTTAGATGTATAAAATGAAGGCATTGTAAAATACACATTCTATATTAATGCATTAACCAGAAGCAGACCTTTATTAATAGATGGAAGAATTCTTCAGATTAATACCAATAACTGGTGTTTTTATAATGTTGCTGTTTCCATAGTGTTTTAATAAAATCAGTGGGCTTGAAGCTGTGTTACACCGATTTTACCTGTGTTAACTGTCTAATACACAACTTTACATAACAGAGTGTGTTCACTAACGCATATGATTAATCTAGGGTTATTATCGTCAACTAAAAGGGGCTGGTTACATGACAACGTCTTCAACCAAAAAACTGAAAACTTTTTTTTTGACCGTTCATTTACACGACAAAGAAATTTTGCGGGCCTGAAAACGCGAACTTTTGAAAACGGGGTTTCAAAGTGCAGATTTTGAAAACGATACCGTTATCGTCTTTGTGTAAACTACAAAAACTCGAATTTGTGAAAACAGTGATGTCATACGCATGCGTATTACGTGTTCAGTCTATAGGCGCGTAGTGTTTCTTTATAGAGTGACATCGCCACCTACTGGCCTGGCATGAGTAATACAGCATTTTTAATCGTTTTCACGGATCTGTGTGAACGGAGATCGTTTTGACAATGTCGTCTGTATGTAAAAAATGCAAAGGAAAACGTTTCTGTTTCTAGTATCGTTTAGTACATATTTAGTTAAAATATTAACTAAATAACAATATATAATAGTATATCAATGATAGTAAAATAACAGTGGTTTAATCTGTTCCCCAGGGAGTACATCTCAGACACGCTGGAGTGCGGACGAGAGAAGTTTCTGGTGTTTGCTCATCACAAACTGGTGCTGGACAGTATAACCAAAGAACTCGGTGAGAAGGTCTGTCCAAATTCATTTTTTCCCTAACAAAAAATGAAACATTACTTCTTAAACGTTTGCCATCAGCTGACAGCAGCCCCAGGTGGAATCTGCAGACTTTTACGTTTTTCGAATGAATTCAAATTTGGTAAAATGTGTTTAATGGAGCCGCGAGTATAAGACTTGTACTTTTACTGTACTTAAATGAGCTGAAATAAGAGCTGCAGAGTATATCATGGTCATATCACTTATTATTAGCCAATATTAATGTTGTTATTATTATTTTGCTGTACATTATTGGTGTGATATATACAGTATCAGTATATTAGGATCATGTGACACTGAAGACTGGAGTAATGATGCTGAAAATTCAGCTTTGATCACAGGAATAAATTATATTTTAAAATATATATTCAGTAGTAGTTCTTTTAAATTGTAATATTTCATAATATTACTGTTTTTACTGTATTTTTGATCACATGAATGCAGCTTTCATGAGCATGAGACTTTTTTCAACAACAACTAAAAGTAATTATTCCAAACTTTTGGCAAGTAGTGTAAGTTTGGTGTGATGCCTTTATTTCTAGTGTATCATTTTAGTCTATAGTGTATTTTAGTATCATTCATTAAAGGGTTAGATCACCCAAAAATGAAAATAATGTCACTTATTACTCACCCCCATGCCGTTCCACACCCGTAAGACCTTTGTTCATCTTCGGAACGCAAATTAAGATATTTTTGTTGAAATCCGACGGCTCAGTGTGGCCTGCATAGCTAGCAATGACATTTCCTCTCTCAAGATCCAACTGCTGATTCATAACGCTCCGAAGCTTCATGAAGCAGTGTTTTGAAATCAGCCATCACTATATAAGTTGTTTTTTTTCTGTTTTTTGTTTTGTTTTTGGCGCACCAAAAACATTTTTGTCGCTTTATAATAATAATATTGAACCACTGTACTCACATGAACTGATTTAAATATGTTTTTAGTACATTAATGGATCTTGAGAGAGGAAATGTCATTGCTAGCTATGCTATCAACAAAAATATCTTAATTTGCGTTCCGAAGATGAAAGAAGGTCTTACGGGTGTGGAACAGCATGAAGGTGAGTAATAAATGAAATTATTTTCATTTTTGGGTGAACTAACCCTTTAAATTCATCAGGTATCAGCCATAATGTGAAAATAATTAGCAGATTATTGGCATCGACCAGAATGTTTATATCAGAGCAGAGCTTCCGTAATCCACTATAATTCTGATTAGTGGAGTACCTCAGGGCTCTGTTTTGGGTCCGCTTCTTTTTAAATTATATGCGTCCACTAGGGGATATTATTAAGAAGCACAATGTTTAATTTCATTTTTATGCCGATGATACACAGCTATACCTGCCGTTGAAAGCTGGCGAATCCATTCAACCTTTGTTGGTATGCATCTGGGACATTAAGAAATGGTTATCAATTAATTTTCTCCAAGTTAATGAGGACAAAACGGAAATAATAGCTTTTGGTCCCCCAAAATTGAGGAGTAGTCTCATTAAGGAGCTGGGTGATCAGTTTCCTCCCAGGTTACTTGCTTACTTATTAACCAAAATAGTTAATAAACGATCATACTCAATGTCTTGGTATGCTGAAGCATTAAGAGTTCCTTTCACTGGAACTAAGGGTCAAGCCCAACCCCTGAAAAACAACCCCACACCATAATCCCTGCTCCACCAAACTTTACACTTGGCACAATGCAGTCAGGGAGAGTACAGATTTTGTGTTGGCCTGATTTTTATGTAATAAGTTGGATATATATGAGCTCTAGTATGGTGTTGACATTGTTTTTGTGCGCAGGGAATCAGTTACATCCGAATAGACGGATCGACGCCGTCAGCGGAGCGACAGCAGCTGTGTGACAGATTCCAGTCTTCACAGAAGAGCTGCGTGGCTGTTCTGTCCATCACGGCCGCTAACATGGGCATCACGCTGCACTCGGCCAACCTCGTGGTCTTCGCTGAGCTCTTCTGGAACCCTGGAGTGAGACTCGAACATATTCAGTCCAGCCATTTACAGGGTTCCCACACTCATCAGGGGGATTTAAAACTGTGGCTTCAGGCCTGGAAAAGTCATGTGGAGATCAAAAATATTTAATTGGCTGGAAATTGCTATTTGTGAATGCAATTTTTAAAGGTGACAAATTAAAAGCTATTCAGTAACCACAACAAAATGTCATGGGGATTCATTGGTCATGATGAGGTGTTGAAGCCCTGAATTTAGCTGTTATACAAGAACTTTGACTCAAGCTTGAATGTTCGACTTTGTCTTTTTGATAATTTTTAGTTTGTTTTTATATTAATCTTGGTTTTATTTTACTTGCTATTATTATTTTGATTTGATATACATCTTTTTATATCAAGAATTTTGTTTTTAGTGTATGATAACCCTGATTTCTCAGGCGACGCAGCTCTTTTTGATCTGACTTCCTGTCATGTAATCTCTACCTGTAGACTGCCAGGCTCAGATAAAAGCCTTGTCTCGAGTTGAAAAGCATTTTCCATGAATCAGCGGAGTAATTTAGTCTGAAACAAGCTCTCATCTGGGTTCAAAAAGCCAGCTGAAAAAAGAAATGACTTAATAAATATAATTGATATTGAGAGTGCTGCCAGACCACTTGTGAAGTCCGTTTATTTCATTCAGGTCCTGATTCAAGCTGAGGACCGGGTGCACAGGATCGGACAGACCAGTAATGTGGACATTCATTACCTGGTTGCTAAAGGCACAGCGGATGATTACCTTTGGTGAGGAAATCTGCAGATCCTTTATTTTTGTTTTCCCCCTGTTGTCACGAAAAACGGCAAATATCAGGACATTTAAACAAAAATCTTTAGAACTGGAACAGTTGGTGGGAGAGTTAATGGTTTGTGGAAAATTATTATTTAAAAAATGTATTTTTTTTGCAATTTTATTTATATATATATATATATATATATATATATATATATATATAGACACACACACACACACACACACACACACACATATATACATACACTATTGCCAAAAGTTCTGGGACGCCTGCCTTTACATGCACATGAACTTTAATGACATCCCATTCTTAATCCGTAGGGTTTATATGGAGTTGGCCCACCCTTTGCAGCTATAAGAGCCTCAGCTCTTCTGGGAAGGCTTTCCACAAGGTTCAGGAGTGTGTTTATGGGAATTTTTGACCATTCTTCTAGAAGCGCATTTGTGAGGTCAGGCAGTGATGTTGGTGAGAAGGCCTGGCTCACAGTCTCCGCTCTAATTCATCCCAAAGGTGTTCTATTGGGTTGAGGTCAGGACTCGAGTCAAGTTTGGAGTCAAGTTCCTCCACACCAAACTCGCTCATCCATGTCTTTATGGACCTTGCTTTGTGCACTGGTGCGCAGTCATGTTGGAACAGAAAGGGGCCATCCCCAAACTGTTCCCACAAAGTTGGGAGCATGAAATTGTCCAAAATGTCTTGGTATGCTGAAGCGTTAAGAGTTCCTTTCACTGGAACTAATGGTCCAAGCCCAACCCCTGAAAAACAAGCCCACTCCATAATCCCCCCTCCACCAAACTTTACACTTGGCACAATGCAGTCAGGCAAGTACCGTTCTTCTGGCAACCGCCTAACCCAGACGTGTCCATCGGATTGCCAGACAGAGAGGCGTGATTCATCACTCCAGAGAACACGTTTCACTGCTCTAGAGTCCAGTGGCGGCGTGCTTTACACCACTGCATCCGACGCTTTGCATTGCACTTGGTGATGTAAGGCTTGGATGCAGCTGCTCGGCCATGGAAACCCATTCCATGAAGCTCTCTACGCACTGTTCTTGAGCTAATCTGAAGGCCACATGAAGTTTGGAGGTCTGTAGCTATTGACTCTGCCGAAAGTTGGCGACTTCTGCGCACTGTGTGCCTCAGCATGCGCTGACCTCGCTCTGTGATTTTACGTGGCCTACCACTTCGTGGTTGAGTTGCTGTTGTTCCCAATTGCTTCCACTTTGTTATGATACCACTAACAGTTGACCGTGGAATATTTAGTAGTGAGGAAATTTCACAAACGGACTTATTGCACAGGTGGCAACCTATCACGGCACCACGCTTGAATTCACTGAGCTCCTGAGAGCGACCCGTTCTTTCACAAATGTTTGTAGAAGCAGTCTGCATGCCTAGTGCTTGATTTTATACACCTGTGGCCATGGAAGTGATTGGAACACCTGAATTCAATGATTTGGAGGGGTGTCCCAATACTTTTGGCAATATAGTGTATATAAAGTATATATCAAGTAGTGGCAAAAAGTGATGTCCAGAGGGGATATTTATTTTTAATGGCCCTACAAGTTCAATGATACGGTAAAAATATGAGGAAAATATTTAATATTTTTTAAATATTTTAAATATGACAGAGGAAAAAAAACACTAAACTTGGTTAAGGCATTTATCTGACAAAATTATTTGGCAAAAAAATGCATTAAAAAAAAAGGCTCACAGGAAAAAGCATAAATTGACTAAAACATAATCAGTTATTAATATTTGGTTGGTTCTCTCGTTTTGCGTCATCACAAATAAAACAGCGACAAGCACAACTACGCAATATGCTTAGAAAATCTTTAACAGATTTTGAATAATATTTGAATAAAGTGTGATGTTGTCAATTTTCCTGGTCTGGACATCACTTTTGGCCACTACTGTACATATTAGATGCTGTAACTGGCCACCTTTTCATTTATTTATAATTTATTTCCATTTTAAAGCACACTTTGTGCCCTCAGTGATTTATTTTAAATTGTTAATACAATCTTAAATTTAGTTTAAAATAATTTTGTCTGGAATTTTATAAATGTAATACTTTTTTTCAAATTAACTTTAAAATTCAGTTTAGTTTATTTCTGCAGTGTATTGTTAATTTGAGTTGTTTTTCTCCTGTATGTGATGCCACTGATTGGCCTCATTATTGCTTTTTTCCAGCTGTTTTGATATGGTTTGCTTGTGTTTGTCAGGCCCATGATACAGGACAAAATGAATGTTTTGGAGCAGGTCGGCTTGTCTGAATCCAACATTTCAGAGAAAGCAGAATCTGCCAGCTTCCACAGCAAGGTTAGTATCCAAACGTTCAGCATTTGACCGTCAATAAAAACAATGAAGATTTCCATTGCACCATTTGTATTTATTTAGAATAGATTTATCTGTCTTTATCTGTCCTTTCTCTGTTTGTCAGGACCCTCAGCAGCTGACCATCACAGAGATGTTTCAGAGGTCCTTCGATGAGGAGGAGATGCTCGCTTTACTCGATCAAGATCAGTAAGAAGGCAAATTATTACATAACATTACACAAAAAATATTTTGGTTGGTTGAAAGCCAATCATCTGACATGTTTTTGTCAAGAACTGATTCACAACACTGTGACAAAATTAAATAAAAATTAAAAAATTAAAATTAAAATGACTAAAGATGAAGCTGCAAATCACTGGCTGTTTGTTGAGCTCTTTCAGGTCCAAACTGGTGGAGAAAAAAACAAACAAAAAAAAAAAACAATAAATAAAATAAAATTTTAACTTAACTTATTTTTCAGGCAGCATTTCTCATTTTCATTTAGTTTAGGATGAAGTATTAAAATAGCTTAAACTAAAACTATAAAAACTACTAAACTTTTAACAAAAATGTAACTAAAATTAAAATGAAAACAGAAAATATATAAATATAGTCTAATTAAAAAATAAACAAAAACCATAATAGTATATCAATGATAAAAATAACACCTTATTTGAATTAGAAAAGTTTAAGGCTTTGTTTGAACTGATTCTTTTAACGAATCTGTCACAGACAGTTTGTGAATCAGTTCAATTGTAGAAACTAACTTTACATCAAGAATATTGATGAAAAGCAATCACCTTCATCTTCACCTCTCCTCTTCTTTGACAGATGATTGTGCAGATTTCAAGAATTTGTTGCATCCCCTGAAATACAGACAACAAGCTTCATCGCATTTACCTCACAAATACAAGATAAAAATAAAGTTTATTTATAATTCCAGTATAACGTCACTGACTTTGTGTGAATAATGTTGATCACGTTTCTGACACAAGTTCATCTGTCATGTTTGTCTAACAGATCACTGATTCTTAAAACATGGGACAAAACAGACTACAGAACTGAAATAAATAAAACTTTATGCTTCAAGGAATCATTTCTGATTAATGTGTCATTTACGCTTGGGTGCAACAACCTGCTTATTCCATTTTTTTTTTTTTTCAATTTTTCCTTGCTGGTTTGCCAACAAAGCTGAGCAAGTTGACAATATTTTTTGCATATGTTTTGTGTATTAAAACACAGCAGTCATTTTTCCCCCTGGTTTTACTCACAATTAATAGGACCAATTCTGACTTTATATCACGCAATTCTGAATTTATAACTCGCAATTCTGAGAAAAAAAAGAAAAATAATTAGTTAAATGATATAAACGTATTTTAGTAAACCCCATAAACAAATGATGAACCTGTAAATGAGCATGATAGGACCCTTTTAATATCTGACAGTGCTGACAATTAATGCCAAAGAGGAAATGTTGAGGTTTCCAAAACATATTTTGTCTCATGTCTGAAGAATCCGTGTATAAACTTGTTGACTTGTACATTACTAGTCATTCAAATCCAGACCTGCGTCCTGCTGACTGGAGGCGGGCGTCTCTAGTGCGTCGGTCTCATCAGATGATGCTGCGTGACTCTCTGTCGTCTCAGGGTTGATCTCTTCAGCACCTTCTGGATGTGGAGATGAAGGATAATACTTTACATGTGACTTTTCACCTCAAGTTAATGAACTAAAGCAGGGATTCTCAAACTTTTCTGTCAGCTGAACCCCTTAGACGTAAAATATTTACTTGAAGTAAATCATTTAAGGGCACATTTGCATGTTCACAGTTCCTTTGATGTCGGTTAATGGTCACATGATATGCAAGCAAAGAGATAAAATATTTAATCAGTTTTATTTTGATTGTATATATTTTAACATTTATATAAACCTGAATGATCTGGCCAAAAAAATTTATTTTTATTTGTCATATATTGCAAATATAATATTATCATTTTAATTTCAAGTTACTATACTAATTCTTTACTTTAAAATCCTTGAGCTTTTATTTTGGCGGAACACAAGTGAAATACTGTAAACTTCTGTCCACATAAATGTTGGAAATGAATGTAAATAAAGTGAAGCTAGACATTTACTGTGAATCAGTCTTCTGGTATCATTTATTCACGTACTAATTCGCTGTATGCAGTGACAGCGCATAGAGAACTCCAAAAAGGGGCGGAGTCTCCACACTCAAAAACGTTCACTTCCGCCAAATGTCATTGACTTACATTTCAAAATAAAAGTTCGTAAATTAAACTGTTTCTATATACTTTATAAATAAATATGCCTATATTAATAAATATATATTTATTTATGATCAAGAAATATCCACCTTTTTCCTACGCCACATGACGCTTTGCACCAGTTATGGGAGTAACTTCCGTTAAACTGTAAACACTCAATAATAAGTATTTTCAAAAACATGGTACAATGAGATGACATTATTCTACTCACCCTTCAACCATCGAACATTAAAAGTAAATTTAAAAGTGTAAAAGCATCAACAGACCACGAAAAAACCATAAAAGCTTGATTCTTTCTGCAGCAATATTACGGACGTGTTAAATATCACCAAAGACTTTAGATACACAAAGACGGTGCACTCATATTACTAAGAATGGGAGAAAGTGCAACGCGCAATATGGTGGAATAAGCCCCGCCTTCAAAATAAAAGAGCCAATCGGCAATTGGTAAAGTCATTGCGTCACTACAGCTGCAGTTAGAAGCTCCGGCTGCTATAAAAACAGCCTGAAACGTTTTGATTGATGTTTCCAAAACATGTCTGAAGAATCTGTGTATAAACTTGTTGACTTGTACATTACTAGTCATTCAAATCCAGACCTGCGTCCTGCTGACTGGAGGCGGGCGTCTCTAGTGCGTCGGTCTCATCAGATGATGCTGCGTGACTCTCTGTCGTCTCAGGGTTGATCTCTTCAGCACCTTCTGGATGTGGAGATGAAGGATAATACTTTACATGTGACTTTTCACCTCAAGTTAATGAACTAAAGCAGGGATTCCCAAACTTTTCTGTCAGCTGAACCCCTTAGACGTAAAATATTTACTTGAAGTAAATCATTTAAAGGCACATTTGCATGTTCACAGTTCTTTGTTGTTGGTTAATGCTCACATGATATGCAAGTAAACAGATAAAATATTTAATCAGTTTTATTTTGATTGTATATATTTTAAGATTATTTATATACAAGTCTGCATGACTTGACCAAAAATGTATACTGTTATTTGTCATATATTGAGAATATAATATTATTATAATTATTATTATTAGGCCTATCATTATTAGTTTCACCTCTAAAATTGAAGACATTACTGTGTTACTGTTTTAAATTATTATTGTACTGTAAAATAAAGTGTTAAAACCGTCAAGCTTTTATTTTGGCGGAATACTAGTAAAATGCTGTAAAATTCTGAACGCAAAAATACTGGAAATTATATGATTATAAATAAAGTGAAGCTACACATTTACTCCTCACCTTTTTGAGATCAAAATTGGTCACCTACGAGATTCACATAGATCTGATGAGAAATTTTTTTTTTTTGTTTGTTTTTTTTGTTTCGATTAATTGTGCAGCCCCATTTATTTATTTTAAATACACATTTGATTTAATTAATTATTCGCTTTTCATCAACTTACGAACCCCTGTTTGGGAAACCCTGAAGGAACAGTTCACCCAAAATCAGTCTTCTGTTATTATTTATTCACTTACTAATTCTCTGTATGCAATGAAAGGTCAGAGAACTCCAAAAGGGGCGGAGTCTCCACACTCAAAAACCTTCACTTCCGCCAAATGTCATTGACTTACATTTCAAATGAAAAGTTCATAAATGAAACACTATTTCTCGCTGAAAGATGAATTGACCTTACATAAAATGTAGGCATATGTTAAATAAAGTTCTAAAACATGCTATATAAATAAATATTCCTATATAAGTAAATATATTTTTATTTTTTCCTACATCCCATGACACTTTGCACAAACTACAGGAGTAACTTCCGTTAAACTGTAAACAATCTGAAAGTTTCACTCTGTATGAAAGCAATAAGCATTTTCAAAAACACGGTACAATGAGACGACATTATTGTACTCGCCCTTCAACCATCGAACATTAAAAGGACATTTAAAAGTGTAAAAGCACAACAAACAACTACAACAGAGCATGAATAACCCCAAAAACTTGATTCTTTCCGCAGCAATATTACGGACGTGTTAAATATCATCAAAGACTTTAGATATATATATATATATATATATATATATATATATATATATATATATAAAAAGTTGCACTCATATTACTACGAATGGGAGAAAGTGCAATGCACAATATGGCAAAATAAGTCTTTCTAAATAAAAGAGCCAATTGGTAAAGTCATTGAGTCACTGCAGCGGCTATTAGAAGCTCCGGTTGCTAGACGTACGCTTAGGACTGCATATGTGCATTTGCTGGTTCAGCCTGAAAAATTTTGATTGATGTTTCCAAAACATGTCTGAAGAATCCGTGTATAAACTTGTTGACTTGTACATTACTAGTCATTCAAATCCAGACCTGCGTCCTGCTGACTGGAGGCGGGCGTCTCTAGTGCGTCGGTCTCATCAGATGATGCTGCGTGACTCTCTGTCGTCTCAGGGTTGATCTCTTCAGCACCTTCTGGATGTGGAGATGAAGGATAATACTTTACATGTGACTTTTCACCTCAAGTTAATGAACTAAAGCAGGGATTCCCAAACTTTTCTGTCAGCTGAACCTTCAAGTAAATATTTCTATCATTCATTCTGTCTCGCCTCTCTAATGTCGCTTAAGCATTTAAACCCTGGAGATTTTAACATTTAAAATCCTCAAGCTTGTATTTTGGTAGAATACTAGCGAAATGCTGTAAATTTGTTGGAATGTTGGAAATACATGTTGTATACATAAATGTTGGAAATGATATAAATGTAAAAATAAAGTGAACCTAGACACTGTGAATCGAGTCGCTCTAAAAACAGTATTATAATCTGAATAAATGAACACAGTGCTGTGCTTTACTCTGAAACATGCAGTGCAACAGACTACATCATAATTTCATTTAATCACAGCCTTTGATTTGATAATCGCACTAAATTAACATTTCACTTAATTGTGAAGCCCCATTTATTTATTTTAACTATACATTCAATTTATAACATTTTTCGCTTTTCATCATCTTGCCTGTTGATGTTTGGGAAACCCTGGACTAAAGGAACAGTTCACCCAAAGTCAATTTTCTGTTATTATTTACTCACTAAATCATAGTGATGGGCGTTTTGAATTACATGACGTTGAGTAAATAATGACAGAGTTTATATTTTTGCACTAGTTTCTTCAATTATGAACCTGTAGTGCTCGGCTCTCTCTGGTTCCTTGAGTCATCAAATGACGGAGATCTTGACGCTTGTAGATTCTTGAGCTCCGCAAAGCTCTCCTCCGTTTCTGTAGATAACAGGACATTCATTAAAGTCACCATGAAATCAAAATGAACAATTCTTATATTTTTTTATGTATTATTGCAGTGTTTATTTTAAATGATTTGTCAGTTCACATCTGATAATGTGTTTACTGGCGCGAGGGTGGGGCAACCTGTCACCCACATGGGATCCACCAATAGCAAACCACAATTATCCAATCAATTTCCGACGGACAAAATAAAACCCCGCCCTACATTTGTTCTTGTTTGAGAAGCCGTTTGATGTCGACTTTAAATGTTATCCTTAAATATTATGTTAGCTGTAAGGTTTTGGTCACCTAACGGAGGTGAAGCAGCGCCGTCGATGATCTCACTCTCGGATCCGATGTCTCCAAAGATGAACTGTATCTTCTGGTGTGCGTGCTCCGTGTTGGAGGATCCGTGGACGGCGTTCTCCAGCATGTCTTTAGCAAAGTGCGCTCTTAGAGAATCTGGGGCCGTTTGTCTGGCCTCGCTGGGGTCCGTCGGGCCCATGGCCGCCCTCCACTCCTCCACTGCGTTCTCCTTCGTCAGAATCATCATTGTACATGGGCCGCTATAGAAAAATTAACCATGTTTTATCTTACCTGCTAATCTTAATGAGTTGCATGGACAGTTAAATGACGTTCAGTGCCATACTCACCGACACATGTAATCCACCAGCTGGCTGAAGAAGGGTTTGTCCCGGTGTTCTTTATAAAACTCTTCCGCCATCTCTCTGGACAGAACCGTGTCCTTCAGACAGGAAATGGTGAAACCTCTGGCCTGAATCTCCTCCAGGATTTCCTCTGATTTCAACAGTGAGTTATGACATTTACCCTCATTCTTACAATTTAATTTCACATATAGTTGCATTAAAAGCACAAACACCCAGCTAATATCCCTCTCGGCTCTTTCAGCCGTGTTACTGCTGAAATGATACCTTTGCGTTCGGTGTCTGGTTTAATGACTGCGAGTGTGTCCTCTGGTGGGAAGAAGAAGCCGATCTCCATCTCCGCCTCCTCTGAGCTTCTGCTGCCGTGCAGCTGGTTAATACGGGAGTTCCCATTACTGAACTGAGCCCGCAAACTACATCAAAACCACACAGACAGAAACGGTCACAATCAAGTGTGCATCTGACCATCTAAACCAGTGGTTCACAACCAAAGGGGTCGGGGGCCTCAAGACAGCTTAAAATGACTTAAATTTAACAAAATACACTTCAAATTAAAGCTGCAAGCAGCAATGAAAAGGCCCTCACACCAGTGCCACCACCACCTGGTGGCTTTAGGACAAAAGAGCACGGTGGGCAATATGCATTTAAGTATATAAATATAGGAGGACAATGTCAGTCATTTCTATTCTATTTGGCGATATGACTATAACGTAATTTTGGCATGTAGATGTCTTCAGGCCAGGGCACTTATCAAACATCTGATGTTTAAGGCAGATTGGACATTGTATTCTTGAGTTACAACAACTTCCTGTTTCGTGGCGTTAATCGCATACATTAGCACTTAGCCAAGTGCTGCATGATTGAAAGTGTTTCTAACATGTTCAGTATTGAAATGTGTTTCAGGGAATAAATTACAGTGCAAAGCATGCTATTTCCTGTTGCAAACAGGTGGCGCTATGACTAACTGAAAATTAGCATGTAGATATCTTCAGGCCAGGACTCTTATCACACATTTGGGGCAGATCGGACATTGTATGCCTGAGTTACAACAGTTTCCTCTTTCATGGCGACACATCAGACTTTGTCAGGCCGCCACAGACACACCCTTCAACGAAAACTCAAGACCTTCGCAATTTAACCTCGCTAAGGCCTTAAAATTAGACTTACCATATATGAAGTGGCTCTGGTTAAATCTCTATGAGGAGTTAATCACAGTGTAAAACATGTCATTTCCTGTTGCCTGCAGGTGGCGCTATGACTGTAACTGAAAATTGCCATGTAGATGTCTTCAGGCCAGGACTCATATCAAACATGTGAAGTTTGGGGCAGATCGGACATTGTATGCCTGAGTTACAACAACTTCCTGTTTCATGGCGAAACATCGAACTTTGTCAGGCCGCCACAGACACACCCTTCAGCAAAAACTCAAGATTCGCAATTTAAAGGCCTTTAGATTAGACTGACCAAATATGATGTTGATCTGATTAAAGCTCTAGGAGGAGTTCGTTAAAATACAACATCTGGAAATGGCAAAAACTGCAAAAATTTTTGCAGAGAACATTTAAAATATATCACTTCCTGTTGGGCTTTCAGATTTTGCACCCAGGGACTTTTTTGTAGGTATGTACGTGAAACGTAGCGCGATGGGTGCTTATTGAAATTTTGTAGGTGGCGCTATCGAGACATTTTGCCACGCCCAATTCTGAAACGCATATCAGACGTAAATTTTCACAACTTCTGGCGTGTGTGCAAAGTTTCATGAGTTCTCGAGCATGTTTAGGCCCTCAAAAATGCCATTCATTTCGGAGAAGAAGAAGAATTGACTAAGCAATTACAATAGGGTCCTCACACCATCGGTGCTCGGGCCCTAAATATGCTAAAACAGCTAAAACTCAAGATGTAAGATGGTCATTTGTCTTATTTTAATTAATTCCCTCAACACCTGTCATTTTTATTTAAGAACCAGGGTTCCCTCAGTCTCTGAAAACCTGGATATATTAAGGGATTTTAAAAGCGTGATTTCTAGACCTGGACAAGTCATGGAAATTAGTAAAAGTCAAACATTTCTATAACAAATATACATTCTTCTAGTTATTGTCAAGCTCTGAAATATTTTATTGGGTAGAAATAGCTATTTCTGAGTAACAAAAAAACCTGGAATCACAAATGACTAGAAAAGTCATGTAAATTCATTAATAATAAAATGTAAACTCTGAAAAACATTGAAACTGCTTCTGTAATTATGTAATATTATTATTTTAATTATTTATAATTATTTAATTGAATTATTTTAAGTAAATGTTGCTATTCTAAATATAATTTAGAATTTTATATATAAATATTTAATTAAATTAATTTACACTGGCACTCCTAGTTTTTGTAAATAAAAAAAGTTTGAAAATGAGCCTCTTTTTCTTTACAGCAGAAGTACCAGAAATATCTTGGGGGGCCTCAGAGTCAGAAAAGTTGAGAACCGCTGATCTAAACACATATATGATAATAAATAACATGATATGATATACAATAACACATTAAGTTGAGCAGGAACATTCAGATGTGGGAAATGTCCTGAAGAAATTAAACTATTATAGACATCGGTTTACCTGTTAGGTTCTTCATTTTTAGCTTTGATGGGGTCTTTGGGTCCCAGGATGTTCCTCCAGTGTTCCACAGCACCTTCCTTTACTAGAGCTAATGCTAACACAGGCCCGCTGTGAACCAGAGCAGAAGAGAGACTCTTCATTACACCAGGACCACTGTACGTCTTCTGGCTTCTTTACATCATTTAGACAAGATAATGTATATATGCAAATAACAACTATGTAGCCAAAAGTACAGTTAAGCCTAAGTCCAACTCCTTACTCTTTAGACAGCAGTTCCATTAGCATTCATAATTCAGATTCAGAATGAATAGTATATTCATACCTGCAAACTCCTCATATTTCTGCAAATCGAAGTAATTTTTATCTGTCAGGGAATGAATTTGCATTTTTATTCAGCCCGTCTGCCGTATTTGCTTTTTGTTATTAATGGGGTGCTTGATTATGATTTCACTTTTTAACTTTAGTTAGTGTGTAATGTTGCTGTTTGATCATAAACAACATTTGCAAAGTTACGACGCTCAAAGTTCAATGCAAAGGGAGATATTTTCTCTTTTTAAGGACTACAACAAATGACTGGTAGGGACTACAACAAGCTTCTTCCCAGGCTGGTGACATCACAAACCCCAAAATTTACATAAACCCCGCCCCTGAGAACACTCAACAAAGGTGAGGCCATGTTGGGCTGCTTTAGAGAAGAGGAAGAGTTGTTGTAGTAGAGTGTTGTTGTCATGCCGTCATTTTACGCCGGACTGCTTCACAAACGAGGGTCAATTCAACGCTGGATTTGCACAAAAGATTAACATGACGGCACATATATAACAGAACTTCTCATTCTAAATTCTTATTGGACGAGTCTGAAGGGTTCTGATTGGTTCCAAAGCCATTGTAAAATTACAAGAATAAGCTATGTTGCTTGGCCATAATTCCAACTATTATTAATAATGCATGCAACTTTTTGTTGAAAATTGGTGTCCTTTATCATATCACTGTTGTGGAAGTTTTCTTGTGGCTTGTTACTTTTCCACTGATGAATGATGTGCATTATGTGAGCGCTCACCTGGTCATGCTCTCGAGCAAACTGGGGAAGTATTCCTGCTCCAGATGAGAGCTGTAGAACTGTCTGACCTGATCCTCAGACAGCATGACCTCTTTCTGCATGGCCACTTTGAAACCTGCTTCATGGATCCTGCCCAGAATCTCCTCTACAAACACATTTACAAATGTTTAATGTTCAGTTACTTACTTTATATCACACAATTCTAACTTTATATTACTCAATTCTGACTTTGTAACTCGCAATTCTGACTTTATATCTCACAATTCTGATTTTATATCTCACAATTCTGACTTTATATCTCACAATTCCGACTTTATATCACTCAATTCCGACTTTATATCTTGCAATTCTGACTTTATATCAAATTCTGACTTTGTAACAAGCAATTCTGACTTTATATCACAATTCTGACTTTATATCAAGCAATTCTGACTTTATAACTCACAATTCTGACTATTACTCACAATTCTGACTTTATATCACGCAATTCTGACTTTCTCGCAATTCTGACTTTATATCTCGCAATTCTGACTTTATCTTGCAATTCTGACTTTATAACTCGCAATTCTGACTTTATATCACTCAATTCTGACTTTATATCACGCAATTCTGACTTTATATCTCATTTCTGACTTTATAACTCGCAATTCTGACTTTGTAACACGCAATTCTGACTTTATATCTTGCAATTCTGACTTTATATCACTCAATTCGGACTTTATAACTCGCAATTCTGACTTTATATCTCACAATTCTGACTTTATCTTGCAATTCTGACTTTATATCACTCAATTCTGACTTTGTAACTCGCAATTCTGACTTTATATCTCGCAATTCTGACTTTATAACTCACAATTCTGACTTTATATCATGCAATTCCGAGTTTATATCACTCAATTCCGACTTTATATCTTGCAATTCTGACTTTATATCACGCAATTCTGACTTTATCACGCAATTCTGACTTTATATCTTGCAATTCTGACTTTATAACTCGCAATTCTGACTTTGTAACACGCAATTCTGACTTTATTACTCGCAATTCTGACTTTATATCACGTAATTCTGACTTTATATCATGCAATTCTGACTTTATCACGCAATTCTGACTTTATATCTCGCAATTCTGACTTTATATCTTGCAATTCTGACTTTATAACTCGCAATTCTGACTTTGTAACACGCAATTCTGACTTTATTACTCGCAATTCTGACTTTATATCACGTAATTCTGACTTTATATCACGCAATTCTGACTTTATATCATGCAATTCTGACTTTGTAACACGCAATTCTGACTTTATATCTCGCAATTCTGACTTTGTAACAATTCTGACTATTACTCACAATTCTGACTTTATATCACGCAATTCTGACTTTCTCGCAATTCTGACTTTATAACTCGCAATTCTGACTTTGTAACACGCAATTCTGACTTTATTACTCGCAATTCTGACTTTATATCACGTAATTCTGACTTTATATCACGCAATTCTGACTTTATATCATGCAATTCTGACTTTGTAACACGCAATTCTGACTTTATATCTCGCAATTCTGACTTTGTAACAATTCTGACTATTACTCACAATTCTGACTTTATATCACGCAATTCTGACTTTCTCGCAATTCTGACTTTATCTTGCAATTCTGACTTTATAACTCGCAATTCTGACTTTATATCACTCAATTCTGACTTTATATCACGCAATTCTGACTTTATATCTCATTTCTGACTTTATAACTCGCAATTCTGACTTTGTAACACGCAATTCTGACTTTATATCTTGCAATTCTGACTTTATATCACTCAATTCGGACTTTATAACTCGCAATTCTGACTTTATATCTCACAATTCTGACTTTATCTTGCAATTCTGACTTTATATCACACAATTCTGACTTTATATCACGCAATTCTGACTTTATAACTCACAATTCTGACTTTATATCACTCAATTCTGACTTTGTAACTCGCAATTCTGACTTTATATCTCGCAATTCTGACTTTATAACTCACAATTCTGACTTTATAACTCACAATTCTGACTTTATATCATGCAATTCCGAGTTTATATCACTCAATTCCGACTTTATATCTTGCAATTCTGACTTTATAACTCGCAATTCTGACTTTATATCTCGCAATTCTGACTTTATAACTCACAATTCTGACTTTATAACTCACAATTCTGACTTTATATCATGCAATTCCGAGTTTATATCACTCAATTCCGACTTTATATCTTGCAATTCTGACTTTATATCACGCAATTCTGACTTTATCACGCAATTCTGACTTTATATCTTGCAATTCTGACTTTATAACTCGCAATTCTGACTTTGTAACATGCAATTCTGACTTTATTACTCGCAATTCTGACTTTATATCACGTAATTCTGACTTTATATCACGCAATTCTGACTTTATCACGCAATTCTGACTTTATATCTCGCAATTCTGACTTTATATCTTGCAATTCTGACTTTATAACTCGCAATTCTGACTTTGTAACACGCAATTCTGACTTTATTACTCGCAATTCTGACTTTATATCACGTAATTCTGACTTTATATCACGCAATTCTGACTTTATATCATGCAATTCTGACTTTGTAACACGCAATTCTGACTTTATATCACACAATTCTGACTTTATATCACTCAATTCTGACTTTGTAACAAGCAATTCTGACTTTATATCACAATTCTGACTTTATATCAAGCAATTCTGACTTTATAAATCACAATTCTGACTTTATATCTCACAATTCTGACTTTATATCACGCAATTCTGACTTTATATCTCACAATTCTGACTTTATCTTGCATTTCTGACTTTATAACTCGCAATTCTGACTTTATCTTGCAATTCTGACTTTATAACTCGCAATTCTGACTTTATATCACGTAATTCTGACTTTATCTTGCAATTATGACTTTATAACTCGTAATTCTGACTCTGATAGTATATAAAAAATGCTAAAATAAAACTAAGATAGTATGGGAATGATAGTGACAAATAAATGCCAGGTTGATTCACCTGAAAAGTGTTACATTGTGGCTTTTTAACAAATGAAGTGAAGTGTCTCAAAACTTTTAACTGGCAGTGAAATGTTAGTACTTCAGTTTAGAATACTCAGTGAAGGTAGGAGTATCTGTCTGCACCCACGGGGCCGCAGTTCTGTGCTTGTAAACGTAATGTTGGCACATGCCTCTGTTTTCCCTGGCAGCGTCTGGGCGGATGAGTGCCAGCGTCCTCTCCACATGCTCCTGTTCCGGCCCGGCCCGCTCCGAGCTCGAGTCCGCCATCGCCATCCTGAAGTTCGGGAAGAAGAAAGCCAGCTCCCTGCTGGCCTGCTCGCTGTCAGAGCTGCCATGTAAGGCGTTGAAAAGGGTCTCGGTACCATACTGAGCCCGCAAGCTGAAGAACAGAGAACGGCCAGAGAGAAGGAGGTGAGCAAGGATGGATGGATGGATGGATGGATGGATGGATAGAAGGATGGAGAAACGGAGAAAGAGAAGAGCAGATGGTCTCACTGCTGGTTCTCCGCCAGGGCAGGGGGGGGGAGGCAGAAGTCCACACAGGATGTGTTGTGCTATAACTGTTAGTGCTCAAATCTGTGAGCGCAATATGGAACGTCAACTTAACTCCCTCATATCACTTTTATATTATCTTTACTTACAAAATTAAATTATACACACATCAGGGAATCACTGAGCCTCTATCTTAGGCCTACACAGAGAGACCATGTCATTTATAAATGTATAAATGATGCAACAAAATCAGTTTTATAATAATAATTTACTGAGGGGAAATATATATATATATATATGTGTGCTATCAAACAATTAATCTTGATTAATCGCATCCAAAATAAAGGTTTGTGTTTACATAATATATATGTTTACTGTGTATATTTATTATGTATATATGAACAAAGAAATATATATATATATATTTACACACGCATGTATGTACATATTTAACAATAATATATTTATATATATGATATTTATATTTATATATAATATAAATTATATATATACACATATATTTATATATATATATATATATATATATATATATATACACAAATATTTCTTAAATATATACATGTATGTGTGTGTATTTTTAAATACATAAATATACACAGTACACACATATATTATGTGTAAACAAACCTTTATTTTGGATCTGATTAATCACGATTAAATGTTTGACAGCACTAATATATACACATATATATATATATATATATATATAAACAACCAATTATTTTCAAAGGAAAACATAATATATATATTACTAATATATTATAGTATAATTGGTATATATTATATATTATTTCATCTCATTTTTTTATACATTACTTTTATTGTAAAAATTTAAGTATTAGTATTTTAGTATTTATTTAAATGTACTATTATAGTATTTAATATTAATAAATAATAATAATTGATAAACATTAATAATTAATATTCTAAATTTGTTTTTTAATGTATTTTTCATATTTATATTTTCATTTCGATTATAGTTTTAGTAATTTTGTTGTGCTTTTGTCAGATTCATTGATTAAATTAAGCTGACTGAATTTAACTTTTCTAATTTTCATTCAAGTTTTTTAAGTATAATATTTTCCATCTAATATTTATATTTTATTTCAATTTCTGGAAACAATCTATAATAATTTTACTTTTAGTTAACAATAACAAAACTGTTTTTGGGACCATCTAGATATATTTATATTTTTTTGCATTCATCTGACATTATTCTAAATTACATAATTTCTCCAAAATTGTCATTACTGTCATTTAAAAAAAAAAAAATGTCATTCTCATTCTGTAATGAAAATCATCCTGTGTGGATTATTCATTCATTCATTAATTCAATCAGTCATTCATTCATTAATTCATTATGCTGATTTTTAAAAAATTTTAATCAGTATTTTAAAAAAACATTGTTGAATGAGATTTTTCTTTGCATTACCTTAATGAATTTGTCAGAGGGACTGCTAATGTTATGTGTCACTCTGATATAAAGTCTATATATTTCTATATTTCCTGGGAATGAGTTACCTCTCTGGCTGCTTCTCCCTGGCCTCTTCGATATCCGGTGGACCGATGAATTCCCGCCAGGCTGGGATGACGTCCTCACAGCCCTCCATCTTAGAAATTACCAGGACATGCGACGGGCCGCTCGACATAAATTGGATGAGTTCCTGAAAGTAAGGCTGGAAGAACACGCAAGCACACAGCCGCTTTACATGACACACTGGACATTCTGTCATTACACACCATCAGCCAAAATATTAAAGCATATGCTATTTTTAGATTGTAACTGTTCCTTCATTTACCTCTGCTGCTTTGTGTTGATAGAAGTCTTCAGCTTCTGCTTCACTCAGCGTTCTCTCCTCGTGAGCTAAAATCACAAACCCTGCGTCCTGAATCTAGAAACAAAATCAAATAATATGCATTCAGACATACATTTTTAGCTGTTTATCTGAGTAGAAAGGGTATAATATCACATCAATATAAGCAACTTAAGGGGAGAGTTCACCCTAAAATAGTTTACATCCAAGATGAAAAGAAATGAAGGTTTTTGAGGAAAACATTCCAGGATTTTTCTCCATATAGTGGACTTCACTGGGGTTCAACGGGTTGAAGGTCCAAATGTCAGTTTCAGTGCAGCTTCAAAGAGCTCTACACGATCCCAGACGAGGAATAAGGGTCTTATCTAGCGAGAAAAAAAAAAAAAAAGTATATACTTTTTAACCACAAATGCTTGTCTTGCACTCTGCAATACGCCACGCATTACGTAATCACGTTGGAAAGGTCACGCGTGATGTAGGCGAAAGTACCGATACAGTGTCTACAAAGTGAACGTACAAAGACTAAGTCAAGCGGCCTTTACAAAAAAAGGTAAAACAACGATGTCAGACATTTTTGAGTTTTTCGCCCTACCGCGGTACTTCTGCCTACGTGACGTGTGACCTTTCTAACGTGATTACATAATGCGTGGCACATCACAGAGCAGTGCAAGACGAGCATTTGTGGTTAAAAAGTGTATACATTTTCATTCTTTTAGAAAAATGTCTCTAGATAAGACTCTTATTCCTCATCTGGGATCATGTAGAGCTCTTTGAAGCTGCACTGAAACTGACATTTGGACCTTCAACCCGTTGAACCCCAGTGAAGTCCACTATATGGAGAAAAATCCTGGAATGTTTTCCTCAAAAACCTTAATTTTTTTTTGACCGAAGAAAGAAAGACATAAACATCTTAGATGACATGGGGGTGAGTAAATTATCAGGAAATTTTAATTCTGAAGTGAACTAATCCTTTATGTCATTTTCTCACCCTGATATTGATCTAATGCCGTATGCCCTTCTTTCTTTTTTGGACCACAAAAAAAGAATAAAAAAAAACAAAAAACACACGTACTTGTCTATATAATGGCAATGAATAGTGACCAGCATCAAGCTTTAAAAAAGACACAAAAGTATCACAGAATGATCCCATGAAATACGTCTCGTATATTCCAAGTGTTCTGGGGGTTCACGATAGGGTTTGGTGAAAAACAAACCAAAATGTAATTTATTATTTTTAACGGTAATCCTAACCTTGTGCTGTTGGTTTTCTGTGCTTGACTACATGTTCGTGAGACTCTATTAGCGCCACAGTTCCCTACGACTCGCCCAGAAAAACACATAAGTTGTGAGAAATCAAAATCAACAAAACGTGACATGTAATACAACTCCAAAAAAAGTATCTCCGTTAAAGGATTAGTTCACTTTCGAATGAAAATTAGCCCAAATCTTATTCACCCTCAAGCCATCCTGTATATCAAGCCAGGTGTATATGACTTTCTTCTTTCTGATGAACATAATCGCAGAAATATTAATACCACACGGCTCTGGGGGGTTAATAAAGGCCTTCTGAAGTGAAGCGATGCGTTTGTGTAAAAAAATATCCATATTTAAACAAGTTATGAAGTAAAATATCTAGCTTCGGCCAGACCACCTTCCATATTCAAGTTACGAAGAAAGTGTAAACTGGCGTCGCGTCAGTTACACTTTTTCCGTATATTGAATAGGGAAGGATGTAGCGTAAGCTTTGAGAACTGCAAGAGTTTTACACTTTCTGCGTAACTTGAATATGGAACGCGGTCTGACCGAAGCTAGATATTTTACTTCATAACTTGATTAAATATGGATTTTTTTTTTCAAATGCATCGCTTTACTTCAGAAGGCCTTTATTACGTAGCTGTGTGGTATTAATATTTCTGCGATTATGTTTATCAGAAAGAAGAAAGTCATATACATCTAGGATGGCTTGAGGGTGAGTAAAGCTTGGGGTAATTTTCATTTGAAAGTGAACTAATCCTTTAAAAGATAAAATATCTCAGTTTGTCTGATGACAGTCAGAATGACAGTTGACAGATGTGAACACAACTAATATATTCACCTCAGAGAAGAAGGTACATGGATTGTATTTCATGTCACGTTTTTATTAATCTTGATTTCTCACAACTTGTGTGATTTTCTGGGTGAGGCGTAGGAAACTGCGGCGCTAATAGAGTCTCATGGTCGCGCAGTTGAGCACAGAAGACCAATGGCCAAAGTCAGGATTTTCCTTAAATAATACATTCAATTTTGGTTTGTTTTTCACCAAACCCAGAACACTTGAAATATATGACGTGTTTCATGGGATCATTCTGTGATACTTTTGCGTCTTTTTTAAAAGCTTGATGCTGATCGCTATTAACTGCCATTATATGGATGAGCACGAGCTGGACATTTTAAAAATATATATCATTCTGTGCTTCAAAAAAGAAAGAAGGGTATTAGATCAAGACCAGGGTGAGTAAATGATTACTTAATTGTCATTTTAAGGTGAACTATCCCTTAGAAAAAAATTATGTTAGCATTTTCTCACCCTCATTTTGTTCCAAACTTAAAAAAGAAAAAACACAATACTGGTTTGGAACAACATGATGGCCAGTAAATAATGACAGAACTTCATTTTTTGGGTGAACTGAACTTTTACCTTCATAATAATCTCATCTGCTTTGCCGTGTGCCACCACATCTGGCTTTATTATTGCCACTGTGTAAGACTTATCAGCAGGAACTAAAAAAACACAAAACCAGTGCAGGTAAATTCAACAAACAGGACAAAATAGCACAATGAATGGAAGATCATTACCAGTCACATCTTCCTCATGTGGGTGATCCTCAATGTCATCATTCACCTCTTCAGTTAAACCTTCATCTTTCACCTGGAGTGACACATGAAACCCAAATGAAATCTCTTTAATGACATTAATCTTATTTTTGTTTGCTGAATTAATAATAGAAATAAAAAATGGTTACATTTATTGAAAATTCTGCGCAGAACTTACCATAACAGTCCTATGGTGTTTATACTGTATATTTTCTACATTTAAAGGAGTTCTTGATTATGATTTCACTTTTTTAACTTTAGTTAGTGTGTAATGTTGCTGTTTGAGCATAAACAACATCTGCAAAATTACGACGCTCAAACTTCAATGCAAAGAGAGATATTTTCTTTTACAGAAATCAACAAACGGCTGGTAGGGACTACAACAAGCTTCTTCCCAGGTTGATGTTTTTTTTTAAATTCAAGTTGTAACTTCTTCCTGAGTCTCTCCATCAGTGTCGACTCCGGTTTGAACAATGTAAGGCTGAACACCGTTACTGACAATCCTCATTTTGGCTGCGTGAGATTCTCCAGCTTTGTTGTTGTTGAGCAACTGAAGCGTGAGTTGTTAAAGCTCCGCCCTCTTCTGGAAAGTGGGCCGGGAGCAGCAGCTCATTTGCATTTAAAGGGACACGCACAAAAACGGCGTGTTTTTGCTTGGTATATATTCTTCTGGATTCATTCATCATCTGTGTCCAGGAATGTAATCCACACAGTAATGACGGCAGGTGTGTGAAGTAACTCACCGTCCTGCGTTCTGCCCCATGTTCTAGGACGCTCTTCTCTTTGCTCAGCTCTTCTTGTATCGTCCTCTGCAGGAGTGGAGCGTTTGGCCCCCTTAGAACTGACACAAGCTGCCCACCCTAAAAACACAGCACAAGCCCATCGAATACAACAAACAGACGAGGTATGAACGTGATATCTGAGTGCATCTTACAGGAACACTTTTCACAACATGCCTGTTTTCAGGACCTTTTTTGTATTGTATGCATTATTTTCATGACAATCAAGCACAATTTTCTCCAAAATGCTAATTATTGTAATGCATCTGTATGTTTTATTATTGAATAATTCCCATTATTTTCAGTGTTGACACTCATTAGATTCTCATTACTGCACTACAGTATTTTTTTTAATTTTATATCTGCATAAATTAAATGAGGTGCAACTAATACCTCCATGATACATAAATCCTTTACAATTTAAGTGATATATACACTGCCGTTCAAAGGTTTGGGATCAGTAAGATTAATGTTTTTAAAAGAAGTCTCTTCTGCTCACCAAGGCTGCATTTATTTGATCCAAAATACAGTAAAACCAGTAATACTGTGAAATATTTTTACAATTTCAAATAACTGTTTTCTATGTGAATATATAGTAAAGTGTCATTTATTCCTGTGATCAAATCTGAATTTTCAGCATCATTACTCCAGTCTTCAGTGTCACATGATCCTTCAGAAATCATTCTAATATGATGATTTGCTGCTCAAGAAACATTTCTGATTATTAGTGTTGAAAACAGTTTTTTTGAAAAAAATTTTTTCAGGATTATTTGATGAATAGAAAGTTCAAAAGAACAGCATTTATATAAAACAGAAAGTTTTTCTAACATTATAAATGTCTATACTGTCACTTTTGATCAATTTAATGCATCCTTGCTATAAATCTTACCAATCCCAAACTTTTGAACAGCAGTATATTTTGTTAGTTTGATCACACTACAGTAATGGGATTAGCAGGATCTTTGTATATAATAATAATAATCAATATGTCTTCTTTTATTCATTTTGGGGTGAAATTACACTTGCATGTGTCCTTAACAGGTTTTGTGACATCCATCCATCCATCCATCCATCCATCCATACAGTTATTTGCAAATTTAAACTTGCATCCATTTTAAGAACCGTAATAATTTGCAAGGATTTGGAAAAACCCAGAGAGATGTACAGTTTCAGACCCACCGCATAAAACAGAAAGGTGGGCTCACACTTTCCTCTGTACTTCTCCAGAGCTTCAATCCCATCAGCCTCAGCCTGCAGGGATGATAAGACGGTGTGACAGAAATGTCGACATTTAGAATGATTGTTTGTGAGCAATCTAATCTCCAGAGCGGCTTATCTTACTGTGGCAAAATGCAGCAGCTCGTCTCCCAGCTCATTCTTGATCTTTCTAAAGAGACTGACGACGGCTCGGCAGGGTCCACACCACTGCTGGTACACATCAACCACTGACAGACACACAAAACACTTAGATATTTTACTCTGTTTGTCAAATAAGAAACCCTACAGGCAGTAATGAGACAGAAAACAGTATGTGTGAACATCTAAGATGCACATAAAATGTATGAAGTATATGTATTGTTCATAATTCTAACCTAACTCAAAAGTATTGATTGTGTGCTTGTGCATCTTTCTTTAAAATTATAACTATACAGGCTATAAATGCTTTTGTTTGGTAATTTAATGATAGTAATATTTTTAAGTGTAGATAGATAGATAGATAGATAGATAGATAGATAGATAAACAGACAGACAGACCGATAGATAGATAGATAGATAGATAGATAGATAGATAGATAGATAGATAGACAGACCGATAGATAGACAGACCGACAGATAGATAGATAGACAAACAGACCAATAGATAGATAGACAGACAGACAGACAGACAGACAGACAGATAGATAGATAAATAGACAGACAGATAGATAGATAGACAGACAGACCGATAGACAGACAGACAGATAGATAGATAGACAGACAGACCGATAGACAGACAGATAGATAGACAGACAGACAGACAGACAGATAGATAGATAGACAGACAGACCGATAGACAGACAGATAGATAGACAGACAGACAGATAGATAGACAGACAGACCGATAGACAGACAGACAGACAGACAGACAGATAGATAGATAGACAGACAGACAGATAGATAGATAGACAGACAGACCGATAGACAGACAGATAGATAGATAGACAGACAGATAGATAGATAGACAGACAGACAGACAGACAGACAGACAGATAGATAGACAGACAGACAGACAGATAGATAGACAGACAGACAGATAGATAGACAGACAGACAGACAGACAGATAGATAGATAGATAGATAGATAGACAGACAGACAGATAGATAGATAGATAGACAGACCGACAGACAGATAGATAGACAGACAGACCGAAAGACATACAGACAGATAGACATACAGACAGATAGACATACAGACAGATAGATAGACAGACAGACCGATAGACAGACAGACAGATAGACAGACCGATAGATAGACAGATAGACAGACAGACAGACAGACAGACAAACCAATAGATATACACAGACCGATAGATAGATATACACAGACCGATAGATAGATAGACAGATAGATAGATATACACAGACCGATAGATATAGATCTTTCACTCACCTATTAACCCTTTCGTTGCCAGAACTTCACTCCATTGATCGTCATTATTGATATTTATCTGAATGTAAACATTTTCAAGAGTTATCAGACATTTTTCAGTTGACACACAGTGTAAACAAACTAGAAAACTAGTCAGACAACCACTTTCCCCTCATTTACAGTTTAATGCTGATAAAGTTTTCGTACTACAAACCTGTAAACTAATCTCCTTCTTTTTAGTAGCCATAGAAATGTCTTTTTAAGGGTTAAAAAAAAAAAATAACTACACGCTACTCAAATTATTCTAAGTGATGGTAATGATGTGATCACTTTTTTATTTCCAAAAAGTTTCAGCGTCCGTCAGTATCAGCGCATGCGCAGCACGGACTGTTTTGCGTCCTTGTCGCTCAGCAACCATTTATTAACCGTTCCTCCTGCGCCATCTGCTGGACGGCGTGCGCATTGCAGGTTTTATTTGTTATTCTCACAGTATATAAAACGACACCAACACATCTGGTATCACTTACAAAGAAGTGCTTTGATGGTGCTGAATGTTTATGTATTTATATTTATATAATGTATTCCATGGCACTTCAAAGACCATGTCCAAACACCAAAAACTGGTATTACCAGTTTGTGATGTTAGTGGTGTGGGTCAGAAAACAGTGCAGATGACAGAAAAAACATAATGAAGTGTTTATCAAAGGCCTTCAGGGAACAGATTCTGCTTCAGTAACAGCAAATGCTGCAGATTCCAGACATATCAACCTCCATGTGTTTATATCCATCATGTTCGGCTATAGTAACTATATAACTATAGTGATATATATCTGTATTATGTAATATATGTTGCCTTTATAAAACATTTTCATGAACTTCAGCATTGCGTGATACTTTTTAAAAGTGATTTCCATCATTTTTACAGATAATAAATTATATTTACCGGTGAAAACAAACCTGGAAAGAGACGTGAGGCTTTGAGGAGAAAAACGAGAGATTCTTCGTGCATTCCAGTGAATTATTAATGGGATATATTGTAAATTATATCGGGAGAACAGACCACAAATGTCCTTTTTCATACTATTACAGCGGTATGCAAAAAGACAAAAGAAAATAATCACGAGGATAGAAAGCACCGACTGAAAAGAGCTCTTGCCATTGAAATTGTTGTTATACGTTAAAATACTAAGCGTTACGTTATTCTCATGATGTCTGAAAATAAAACATGAAAGAAAAATTGACAGCTCATTCAGTCAACTTGACGGATAAGCTTTATTTGTAGGGCAACCCTATGATTTGAAATGATTCGTTTCAGTCTTTTTAAATGCAAGTTCCCCAAACCGGAAGTGGAACCCATAATTCGAAACGCAGTAGGCTAGTCAGGTATAATGTGGATATCGTTCTGTTTATAAGCGCGTGATTTTCTGTCACTTTAAATGCTCGAGCTCGTTACAGCATTGGCTGTCAATGTGTTTATCGTTCATCAGCTGGATAAAATCGTTCTGAAAGTTATTCCAACGTTATCCTTATAACTCTGCTATTCTTTAATATTGAGAACGATTTTTAGAACTGTCTTTATCGTTATAGTTATATAGCAATCATCCTTGGTGAGCCTTAAAGACCCCCTGTCGTGAAAATCGAGTTTTTAATGTTGTTTATATGTGGTGTTTTTAATATGATTTAAGACAAGCCATGTGCAAATTCATATGTCAACACCATTGGTGAGTGTTTTCTCTTTAAAACTGCAGTTTAAAAAAAAAGAAAGAAAGTCTCAACCTGTCTGTGACGTCACGAACTACCTTTTAACCAATCACTTCAATGTGCCAGTGGGATTTAGCTGATCATTAACAGAGAACTAGCAGAGCAGTGGAGAGATGCCAGGTTATCCCAGTATATTTTTCTGTTGCTATGAAAAATAATGTAGATTTAGCAATATAGCGGCTGTATGATGTATATAACGATGTTATGATGAACTATATAACTTTCTCCGCCGACGTTCTGAGTTGTCTAAAGCGATTGTTATAAGGCAGCTGTCTGACTCTGACATGGAGAACGGGAACATGGTTTGAGCAACACATTATCAGCTGTTTGATAACATACTCAAGCAAAAGGCTAATCGTATTATTTAACGTTATGTGTTCGACAATTGTAAGGAGCGATACCATTGTGCAGCGTTTACGTTGACCAAGTGGATCTTTGAGCTGGCGGGGCATATTCATTAGCATATTCATGAGTCCATGTATATTAAATGACGCGATGGTGTTACATTCAAGCTATTTTAAGGCATTAAGAAATCTTTATCACAGGAAAAAACGTTTAAATATGTCATTTTAGTGATCAAAGATGAGTTTTAAGTGATAAAGTTATTGACTACAGGGGGATTTTAAACAGGTCCAGGTCACAACATTTTTAGGTTGATGCTTTTGTTGTCTCGTAACTGTCTTAAAGCTTACATAAATCTTAAATTTAGGTCTGAATATTTGAGCATTTTTGTTTTAGCATCTGGTTCTCTTTTCAGTCTGGGATAGACAATAGACATTCCTCACATAAGAACACTGATGTGAAGCGCAGCCAAACACAACAGCAGTTTTCAGACTTTGAAAACATGTGAGTCACGGGACTGCAGAACCTTATACATGCTATATACTAATAACTGAACTGCTTAAACATGTCAAACTCATAAAACTCCCTTAACAGTGATAAACATACCTGTTTTCATAAAGCAAAATCTGTTGCACCTCCTCTGATCAACGTACTATTCATAATAAAACTGACCGTGCTTGTTTGTTCAGTTTATCTTTGAGAACTTCTTGCTCAAACTTGCCTCTGCCCTGAGGAAATATGTAAGAAAACTTTTCCCAGACTTACAGAAGAATAAATAATATTTTTTTTTATCTTTATCAATTATGATATACTCTGCAATTACCAATAATGTGATTAAAAATGGTAATATTATTATCTGAAGCCCGTAATATATTGATGTTATTAATTTCTCAGAAGTGAACCACTATAGGTTTTAGTTAAACTATATATTTTTAACAAAAATAAAGAGACCACAGACACACAATTTGCCTGTTTTTAACTTCAATACCATAAAATGTGAAAATTATCATAAATGTTACAGAATACTGTAATATTTATACACATAATACCACACAAATTAAAAAGTGAAATAAATAAAAATGAATATCAGACAGTATGGCTTTAGACTATGCTTATCTATAAATGTCACATTATACCCCTGTATAAAAACCCTGATATTGTCTTGATGGATTTTTTATTCTATACTTCAAAGTGAATTATGACTTGCGCTTTTCATGTCCCTTGTGAAATTGCCTTCATGTCGAATTGGTAGACTACTACTGGCCCAAATTTACGAGCGGCCCACCGGGAATTCTCCCGATGGCCACTCCAGGCCTGACATCAATGAAAAACATTTTAGCATAACATCCGCTTCCAAGTTACAAGAATCATAGCTTTTCTTTGTAATCTTTGAGTTCTTATCAAAACATTTGGGTCTTGGGACACTCCCAAAATAAATCATTAATAGTCTCAGGGGACATTTTAACAAGAAACACAAATATCTTCCATGTTCACTTTAAAACGCCATACTACAAGTGATTCTTTCCAGACTTGACTTTAAAATTTTACATGGTTTGGACATTAACACATCAGCTTGGTGAAAAGATTTAAGTGAATGACTGGCTCACAAATCAGACTTCGCTAATCCACTTGTGTCTATAGATTTTGGAGTAAAACATCTGACCATAGAAATAGACAGCTGATCATCATGAGAATGAAAATAATCTTGCTTTCAGTTGTAATTGCACACATGTGCACTGCCACCAATAACGGTAAGTAAATCATCAGTTCAATATGCATTTAAAGTGACTTGTAATATAATGTCTTGCTAATGTGTAACTTAAAGGGTTAGTTCACCCAAAACTGAAAATTCTTGCATTATTTACTCACCCTCATGTTGTTCCAAATCTGTAAGACTTTCGTTCATCTTCGGAAGATATTTTCGATAAAATCTGAGAGCTTTTTGTCCCTTCATTGACAGTCTACGCAGCAACCACTTTAGGGGCTTTCACATCGAATAGTTCTAGGAACTCAGTTCTAGAAAGCAGCCACTAGGATAGTTCCCCCGGGAACTAATTTCTCCCCCGGGCCATGCACCTGGTTGCATTCGCACCAGAAATAGGAACTTTGAAGCTGCCAACAGCGGCATCTTTAAGTGTGGCATTTACAAACTCTAAAAAACGGTGAATGGAGGATGCTGTGATCGGAGCTGTGTTTGTTGTGTGTCGTGGGTTTCATGATAACGGAGATGGATGTAAACACAATCTACGTGACTTAAAGAGTGAGGCAAAAAGTGAGGCTAAGAGACGAAATCTCCTATGACAACTTTCAGTATTGCTGAGGCGGAAGAAAGAACAACACTGCAGACAACAGGTAGGCTAAATGCCATTATCGCGGTTTTCCATGTTCGTGAAGTAAATATGTTTACACAGCTTTTTAAAAATGCCGTTTGACATGCGTTTGACCAATCAATGCACACTGATAGTTTCTATAGTGCTGGTTTAGACCCTACTCTGAAGTAGTTCCCCCAAAAGGAGTTCCTAGAACTAAAATCGTTCCTAGTTCCTGCGGTGTAAACATCCAGGTACTTCAGACAATAGTTCTAGGAACTATGAAAAGGTTCCTCCGGTGCGTAAGCCCTTTTTGATGCTTCAAAAAGTTCATAAAGAGATCGTAAAACTAATCCATATGAATTTGTTTCAGTAGGCCTACTATGATTTGCTTCGGATAAAAAGCAAACAAAGTCTTTTCTTAAATGTGCCCAGGTTCTCCTTATTATTTTCTCGTGGTATTATGAAAGCTTTCACTGATGGTCTTTTGTATTGATTACAGATTCTGACTATGATCAGTGTCATCACTTGATGACAAGGGCCCCAAGCCAGGCTACCAGGGTTAGGGACCTAAAATATGTTTGATAAGACAGGCTCAAGACTGGGACCATCATGATGCGAAGTGCTCTCAGTACAATAGACAGATCCCAGGAAGGAACTGTGTTGGGGCAAGGCAGGTTTAGCCTCCTGATCCCTCTGAGAAACCTGACCACAAGGTCATGCTTCCCAACAACTTCCCAATAACTGCCGTGTATACCTTGAACATGGACGGAGTGCAACAGCTCCTATAGAAATGAGACAATAGAAGTGATTTCACAAGACAGAGGGTCTACATTCTGAGCTGAGCACCAGCCGGAAAAAAATAGATCATTTTTGGCCGTAAAGGCGCCTGGTAGAGAAGATTGTGTTCATGGCCTCCCAGGAAAGAGGTGAAGGCTCCCATCAAGAGGCCACAGATGGAGGCTCCACAGTTTGGGTTGGCCGGGCGACAGTGAGCTTTTGCTTAGATTGATCCTGGACCCCGACTTTCCAAGTGGCTGAGGAGCAGAAATCTGTGCACAAAGTAATTCAGGATCCATACTCCCATCCGTCTCAGGGGGGAAAGGACCACATCCACGCATTTAGTGAAGGTACGCGGAGCTAGGGACAGTCTGAATAGTAGGATTGTATATTGGTAAGCAACCCCTTCAAACACGAATCTCAAGATCTGTGATGAGGGGCTATCTAGATATGAAAGTATGCGTCCTTCAGATCCACTGATAAAAACCAATTCCCTGGGCAGATTTGTGAGAGGATTAGTTTCAAAGTTAACATTCTAAGTGGCTGTCTTTTCCGAGTGCGGTTTAGACATCTCAAATCAAGGATGGGCCTTAGGCTGCCATTTTTCTTGGGGAGGAGGAAGAATCCTGACTAGGTCTAGGACAAAGAATCACATCACTCCTATCTTGGAGTCCTTACACTGGCTCCCTGTCAGGTTTCGTGTTGTTTTTACAATTTTCATGCTCACTTATAATGCTTTGCATGGCCTGGCTCCTCAATATTTGTCAGAGCTCTTAATCCCCCTACATCCCAATGCGTGATCTCCGCTCCTCTGTAGCTGGTCTTTTATGTCCCGTCAACTCATCTAAGATATATGGGTGATAGGGCTTTTTCTTCAATTATTATGAGGACGTAAAAGCATATAAAAGCATGACTCGCTGAGCTTGTACTTCGGCTCGGTTGGACGCATTGGCATCCGAGAACGCAGTGTGAGTCATGCCTCTGAAGTTGGGGGGGGTGGGGGGGTCTAATAGCAAATTGGAGCGAGTAACCCTGTTTAATTATTTCTAAAACCCAATTTGACATGCTGGGAATGACTTCCCAAGCCTGGCTCCAGGGGGTTGATGCTTGTGGCAGGATAATGAGGAGGAGGAATGCTCTTTTTGTGAAGGTGTTTGTTTTTTATTTGAGCACACATATCATACACATGGTGGGGCGGACCCAGTACCGAAAGCAAACACAACGCCCCCGGAACTGAACAGGGGTTTGGGAGGAGAACACATAGACGCTTTAGGGGCAGTCTGGCCTCTGCGGGACTTAACCTCCTCTTCCTTGTGCCCAAGACATCAGGGCTGCTTGGGATGCTCAGGGTCCAGCACTAGCTTAGGGCGGGGTCCCTGGCACTTGGGAAATAGGTAGCGCTTAGCTGGATGGAAGCTCTGCTTCACCTCGAGTTCTGCCTTCTACTGGGGCTGAATGGGTGCCGGGAGCCAGCTTGGCTTGGTCTTTTAGACGTGAAATTTGCTCTTTGTGTAGTCGCCAGTCGGCCATAGGGGAGAAGCGCTGAATCAGCTGCAGCTATCAAAGCGCTGTTAATCTGCTACTTGAGGCTTGTTCTACGGTAAGCAGAAGGCTTCTTTCTTGTCTTCAGAGTCAGCAAGATGATCTTCGCTCTTGAAGGAGAAAAATTCTAACAAAAATGGCTTTCAACGTGACTTATATTGGCAGTCGGCCCACCTGTTTCGATGGGCTGAAAAGCCATTTGTCGGTGCAAATGCTGGTGCATTTTCCCCGTAAGCGTCAGAAACTGACGCAAGGCGAGTGAACCTTATCGAAAGGGAATAATAGTTTTATTCAGTCGGGTATATTGGGTATAGCCTCGAAAGCGAGCCAAGACCGCTTCCTTTACAATCAGTAAAACGCTGTCGCTTTGTCAGTTCATCACAACTTCACAAAGTTCCGTTATAATCAGTGAAGCTGCCAACAATGCACAACAAATCTCTTACATCGTGACTACACTTTGTTTGTTAATGTGAGGTTTCACGAGCCAGCATAACTGAGCACTAAATTAAAAACTGGAGTTTTGAGCAGTGATTGGATTCTGATTTCTGTTTCGACAATATATTATTACAGTAACAACTGAGGGTGCTTTTGCTTTTGAGGGTGTTTCATCTTACTAAGGAACCAGCATTAACCACCCTAACTCTTCAACAACGCATAAGAGTAATATGCAACACAATCTCATGACAATTTGTAACTACTATGTTTTGCAGAACTGGTGGCTTATTCGCTTATTCTTTAACCTGGAGGAGCGCAAGGAAAGCCATGTGCGTATGTGTGCTGGTCTGGCTGCTGGCGCTCACTGGTACGGTGCCACTTCTCTCAGTGAGACAAACGGACAACATTAAGGATGTGGGCGTCACTTGTCCTGACACACTACGACCCTACAGTGCTGTTCTCCATCCTCTACTACTTCTTGCCACTGGTTTTCACCTTAGTGAGCTACTTTACTATCATATATGTACTCAAAGGTGCAAAGTTCTGAACACTCGTCATCACCTTCAGGCATCTGAAGGGAAGCTGTGATTATGGCTATTGCCATGCTGATTGAGTTTGTGGTGTGTTTTGCTCCAACCAATGGCATCCTGTTGTACCACTGTGTTCATTTAGCTACTGGAGGAAACAGCGAGGAAGCAGATTCATCATATACTGCTTACCTGTTGGCTGTGTGTTTGGGGAGCGCAAGTGTTTTTCTGGACCCTCTTCTGTACTACTACGGCTCGTCTCAGTGCAGACAGCAAATCAGATCTGTGTTTTGGTGCAGAAAGGCAAAAAGAAAAGCCCTCACTGCAGCTGCACAATACAAAAAAAGCGAATCTCTCTTAAAACTGCCATATTCTTGCTTGACAAGTTCACTACACTGTATTTATCTGCCAGTATTAACAGACATGGACAAGTGTTGGTGTTCAATTTTTCTGTTTGCACTTATTTATTATTCATTTTACTACTATATCATGCAGTATATTGACAACTATACCGTGTTATGTCAGGAAAGGTTTTGGAGCAGTGTTTATAATGCATTATCTGCATGTTATTCATATATATATAATGTGTCACCTATATCAATATATATTAATAAATAAAATAATATAATATAAATAAAACCTGTAATAGCCTATTTGATCATTGCTTTTACATACTTTGGTTCTGCAATTGCACAGAGGCTGTGATTAAGCAATCGTCTAGCTCAAATTGTTAATTATCCAACGTAAATAACCTAAAGCATATACTTTTCTGGCAGACATGCATGCTGTTGTGTTTCATGCATTTTAGGTAGCTATTTCCTAAAGTAAATTACACCAAAACATGTGCATAAGTAGATTGTGCACATTGTTCTGGAAGGCGTGTCCCAGGTAAGGTCACATGACTCTGGCTTTCAACTGTTCAAGTTTGATTTGTGATTTAGAAAGTAATAAGTAATGGAATACTTCATTTCCCGGGTACTTTTGCGTACTCTTTTATAAGTAGACTACTGTGAATTTGGACATACTGTACTTCTTTTATCACATAGACTACTGTTTTTCGCCTACTGCTGGGTTAAAAACAACCCAAGTTGGGTTGAAAATGGACAAACCCAGTGTTTGGGTTAAATGTTTGCTGCTGGGTATTTTTATTTAACTCAACTATTGTTTAAAATGTACTGTATTGCTTGCTTAAAATAAACCCAAAGTATGTTGGAAATGTATTAATATGTTTAATAAATGAACAAGTATTAATACGTTTAATGAATAATAACTAAACAATAAACATTTCTTAAATTGCTTTATTAAATTAATAAATGTTCACCTTTTGATTATTATTGTTGCCTTTAGAAACATGTGTCTGATTTTTCATTTCCAAACTATTTTGGGTTCATTTTAAGCCAGCCATATAGTTATTTTTAAACAATACAAAAAAAAAAACAAAAAAAAAACGCCCAGCACATTGGACAAACATTTAACCCAACCGCTGGGATTATCCATTTTCAACCCAACTTGGGAGTTGTTTTTAACCCAGCATTTTTTAGAGTGTAAATAGTAGGGGAGTATGTGATTTGTGACACATGCATCAAAAATGTGCAGGGTTGGGATCCAATGGCATGCATACTATCATAAATACATACTCATACGACGTTTACCATATGTTTCTATGGCAGAAATAGTAAGCAAACTAGTATATTGTAAGCAGTAGTAGGCAGTATGCTAGTATGCGGTTAAAAACGCCCACACATGAGCACTCTTACACACTGATCTAGTAGTTACAAGGACCATTTAGAAAGTTACTTCGATTCTTATGCTATGTGGATTAATTAAACACAATTTCTCTACTGTAACGCGTTCAGTTTTAAGGTGCTTTATAGATCTTATTCACATCAGCGCCATTTTGATTTTTAACGGAAATTACAACGAGGCTGTAAAAGGATAGATCTCCTCAGTGGGTTGTACTGTTAATTAATGTGTTTTTGAAGTGTTCTGCTGACGAAACTCTGCAAAAATACCTTTCCCAGAATTTCAGTAGACAAAAAAAAAAAAAAAAAAAAATTGAAAATATGAACCGTGGAAAATATTAAGTGATTTTTATGCAGCTTTTTACAGCGGATCCCATTGAAAGCACTGTAAGTCTCATCGCCTCGCATCGCATTCATACCTGTCATATCGCTGCTCTGAAAAAGGTCGACAAATGTTTTTACATTCGCATTGTGGTGAGACTACTGCGCTGCAGTTCTCACGCACGCGCGTCCTCCTCCGTGACGTCAGTGAGGTTCATGAGTATTAAAGCGCGCGAGTGGGCGGACTGACTGACAATGTGTTTGTGTCGCAGTTGTGAAGAAAACTAACAATGGTGCAACTTTCTAAAACTGGAGCGAGAGACTCGCTGAAAGCTGGTCATCCTCCTGCAGGTTTGCACGTTTAGTTAACATATGAAACTCTGTGTTTTAAAATCTTTTAATTATGATTTCTAGTTTTGTTTACGCTGTTGAAGTAGCTTGAGGTTTATTGTAGCACTCCTCCAGTTTGCATACTTACGATGTGATTTAAATGTTGAGTATTGAATTGCATGCTATTTTCGTGAATGTAGGCCCGCTTGTGCGGGTGTAGTAGTTCAGGCAGTAAGAGGAAAACAAACCTCCGCTCTTGTTTTCTTACTAGGTGTCACAGGATGTGAGTTCGGAAGACTTCGCTAAGTTTCAGTTTCTACTACTGCGATTTAAAACAATTAGTGCACTGCAAACCTTCACTCTGGCTGTGTCTCAAACTAGCTGCCTATCTAGACAGGGTTCTGAATTTGCACATTTAGTTAAGATGGTTAGTTTTGCAGTTGCATAATGCAAAAAATTACTCAATGTAGATGTTTATCTTTATTCAGAATGTATATTGTACTTATGCAATAATAAATCTATTGACATGCAAGTAGGACAGTCTTTAAAGGTCAAAGGTGGTGGTTTAAATCTGTCATCAAACCCTGAATGTGTAACAAACAACTTGTTATGAAATCCCATGCATTTTTTTTGGCCACATGACCAGTTCACATAATGTTCTGGGCCGATTTAAACTGCAAGCATTGAACGCTCCCTTATTACACTACTGCTTTCACTGACTTTACTAGACTGATTTGAGCAGGCGGCCCGTTTTATTAAGCAAATATTTGCACGCTCACCCTCAGGGCCTCCATAGACCTGCCAACTATTCAAAACAACAGGCCCAACGGACTGAGATGATGGTAGTGGACGTCTACAGGACTCGAGTTAAAACCCTCATGAACTGGAATTGATTTGTGAGACCGTAAAAAGTGACTCAGAGCGTCCTATAGGAATGAATTAGGAGTGCAGATTTGTGGGGTTTATCTGATTCCTACGTCCGCTAGAATGAAGTGTGACATCGCAAAGCATTTTATTATCCCCCGTTTTCTTTAAAGAAGTTTGATTTGACACGGCAATAGTTTTAAAACAATCCGTGTAAGTGAACAAAAGCTATAACGTTTCCTAACACGTTCACAATTGTAACGTATGTAGGGATGCACCGATAATTCTTTACATTTGAAAGCCGATAACCGATATTATATTGGCCGATACATAAAAAAATTTGGATTTAGATTTATTTTGAGAGCCTGATTACAAAAACAAAAGTCTCAACATTAAAAGCCATGTCCCAAGCACACAATTATAATGTTTTCATTATAATTTTATGTAGCCTATATGACAGACTTGCGCTGTACATGTTGCACTTAACTGTATTTTCCTTTTTGAAGTGATTTCAATCATATTTCAAGCAATTTTAAACCATCATGGTGAACCGTGCGCATCTGAAGGGTCTCATCTGAAGGAAATTATCCATTATTTGTCGGCTTTAATATATCGGACAAATCTTATTGGGCCGATATCGTCCATCCCTAATTTCGTGACTTTTGAAACTGTAATTGTGCACTTTCTTCAGTGAAAGCAGGAGGCAAAAGAGTCGTGAAGAAGAGCGCTGATGATAACGCCAATGTGGAGAAAGAGGGCAAGAAACTGGACAAACCCAGGTACAGTATGGATGCTGAGCTCTTTCTGTCACAGATGAGTTGAAATTAAATTCAGCTGTTTTCAAATCCTCTTTCCTTCTCGTTCAATCTCTGGCAGTTTGCTCAACATTTAATGAACACGTTTCATAGAAAATATGCTGCCTCGGACTATGATGGAATGTGCAGTGGTTTACTAAACCCGCTGGCAGTAACATTCATATCGCGGTGCTGTTTTTTTTTCTTTTCTTTTCTTTTTTTTTTTTTTTTCCACAACAAAATGTTGAAAGTGGTTAATCAAAAAAATGTATGCATGGGGGGGGGAAAAAGCTTTAGTCTTTCTGCAGGCATCTAAAAAGTGATGAAGCAGAAACGTGTTGCTAAAAATGTTTCAGCGCTTTGCATTAAATCAAACAACCGTGCAGTTTCGTTCAGTATTATCTGTTTAAATTGAATGCAGTATTTTACACTAATCTTGGTGTGCTGGTTTGTTCTCCAGGTCCCTGCCGATCCCGTCCAGAATGCAGCATCTGAGCCTTCTCCTGGCTGGTCCGCTTGAGAAGGTTTGTTTCACCCTAATTAAAAGATATTTCTAGCATTGCATGCATCCTCCTTCAATCCCATAGTGCACTGCTGTTTGGATGCTGCTTTAAAAAGCATAAGATGGCACAAACTGAGAGTTTTTAAGGTTTAAAGGTGAGTTCGTTGCAAAATTTTGGGAATTGGAAACTTTCCATGGGAATAAACTGGAAATTTGCTTACTGCAGGGATATTGAGGCCACACCCCTGAGTCTGCACTTCTGCTTATGACCAAAAAAAAAAATGTTATTTATGTTTTTATATGATACAGTTTTTATAAACGACCCAAATTCCCTTAAATTGCCATAAATTCCCGTTAAGTTTCCAACTTGGAATATTTCTGAAATTCCCATGGAAAGTTTCTGGAAATTTATCAGAAATTTTCTGCCTCTTTGCGACCCTAATTGTAGTAGACATCATACCGAGACATGAATGTAGTTTCTGTGGTTGTAGTTTGCAAGCTCTTCACGGACGCTGCTGTATTCAGTAATATTTTTCGCTTCTGCAATTTTTAATTGGAGTGGGAGTGGAAACTAGGACGTGGGTCATTAATTAAACTTAGTTCAGTTGAGTTTAGTCCAAATAGGATTTACTTTCTGAACTCATCAACCCACTTTAGTGATCTGTGAATGTCTTGATCCCCTGTAAGTGTCCAAACTTCTAAACCAGCGGTTGTCAACTAGTTGGGCTACTAAAATGGCAGCTACCAAGTGACCAAGTTTGTCACATCTTTTTGTTTTTGTGTCTTTTGTATTTAGTTTACGATATTTTTCTAATTTATTTGTATGTTTATCTTTTATTGTATTTTTGCATCTATGTAATTTCTTTTAATATTTATCAAAGTTTGTTTTGTTTTTGTTTTTTCTATTTTAGTTTTCTTCTTTTTCCAATTTGTTTAATTTTTTCGTTTATTTTTTCTATTTATGTAATATTTATTTTTAACATATTTATCAAAGTTTATGTAATTTATCTTATTTATTTAAAGTTATTACTTTTTAATATAATTTATTTATTGTTTTTAATGTTGTTGATGTTATGGTATTCATTTTTGTTTATGTAACTTATCTATTTGGTTTTATAAAATGAAATAAAATATTAAATAAAATCAAATAAATAAATATATTACAAAACAAATACCATACCAACAACATGTAAATAATAAATGGAAATAGAAAAAGAAATAAAGTAGAATATACTAAAACTTCTACAATTAATATTAAATATTTATCTATTTATTAGATTTTATTTAATTTTATTAATAGTAACTTAATATATTATTTTTTTATATTTAATTTGTTTCTTTTTGTATTTATGTAATTTATCTATTTAATTTTAATTAAATTTGCACGTTCTTAAAAGACTAAAAACAACTTTTTTTAACTTGGATTTTATCATGAAATTAGCCATAAAAGTTGGAACATCTTGAGGTTTTTATTTCTATTTCAGTGTAATTTTATTGTTGTTGGTATGGTTTTTTTTGTATGTAATATTTATCTATATTTAATTTTTTATAATTTTAGTATTTCCACTTCTTTCTATTTATCTCTATTTCTATCTATTTACTATTGTTGTTGTTATTTATTCATTTATAATATCTTATTTATTTTGATTTATTTACACATTGTTTTTAGGAGCTTTTACCATTAAATAAGCCATAGAAGCTGGAATATCTTCAGGTTGTTTTAGTCATTTGGTTAGTCACTATATTAAAGTAAAAATTCCTTAATTTCAGAAATGAAATCATATTTAACATTAACATTTGTCTGCTGCAGTTGGGTCATGATTTCCCTGAGACTCCAGTTTCTGTGCGACACAGCAGAGTCAGACCGAGCGCAGAGAAACCGCACGTCCCGCGCATCTCCTGCATTCAACAGCCGCGCAAGTTTTGAGCCAAGATGGCCTCCGCTGCTGAGCTTCTGGCGACATGACATGCAGGAAGTGCGTTTGTAGGTGAATGTGGTGCATCATGGACTTGACTTAGTAGCCTTGTAACAAAGTTCCTGTAATGTGACTTCTGTTCAGCTTGTTTGTTGCAATCTTTGTAGCTTTTGCAGTTTTGTGCTTGTGCTGTGTGGAATATTCATTAACCCAGTGTGAATTAAAGCTGTGCCATTGGAAAGCGTTAAGCTACTGCTTTACTGACGTCAATGCTTGGCATTTGTGTAGCATTAATATGCATGGAGTTTCTGGAAACTATTTTTGATAAATCATCAACATTTTTTTTCTATTCTTTCACAAGATGAGACTTTCATACCAGTAAAGTTCACTTTTCCAGCAAATAAAAGGTGGTTGTGGTTTATTTTCATGACCATTAGGTGGCGGTAAAATCAGTTCACTTTTTTTAGTTTAATTTAGTTTTTAGTAATTTTTACTTTTTACTTGCATTTTAACATGAAATTAGCCATAGAAGCTGGAATATGTTGAGGTTGTTTTAGTCATTTGGTTAGGCACTGTATTGAAATAAAAATTCCTTAATTTCAGAAAGGTCATATTTAACATTGTTTGTCTGCTACAGCTGGGTCATGATTTCCCAGAGACTCCAGTTTCTGTGCGACACAGCCGAGTCAGACCGAGCGTGGAGAAAATGAGACTTTCACAAAATGAGACTTTCATACCAGTAAAATTAACTCTTCCAGCAAATGAAAGGTGGTTGTAGTTTCTTTTCATGACCATTAGGTGGCGGTAGAATCCCTTACATAGACATAACTTTTGCAATTACTCTTATAAGCCTGTGAAATTACCTTTAATTAGTTTAAACTTTAGTCGTTCTTGTTGTGCAGTACTTGCACTTTAACACAAGCATGTATTATTAGTATTAAGTTAAACCCTTTTATAGAAACATTTCCTTTATCAGAGAAATGTTTTGGTTATACTCGGATGCTTAATTATAATCTCTTTACACAATGACAAGAAAATAAACACTTCATAAAGAGCTATAGTTATTTCTCTTGATGTTAACTTTATCAGCTATGCTTTTAAGTTTAATATCATATACTGTACAAGACACTTACAGGATGAAAAGTAATATTTCGAACGCAGGAAAGAGGAATGATTTAAAATTAATAAAACTAATGATTTCTTAGCTGTGAGTTTTGTATATAAATGTTAAAAGTACTGTGTATTAGGAATGACTTTCCTCCCCTTGATGTGCTTTTAATCTTCCTCGCTGATGTTTCTCATAAAACCTAATCGTTCACGGCCTGGTCTGATGTGATGTTTCTCAGGGAAGGAGCCAAACGCTCTGGTCATGACATGATGCTCTCTGTGAAGAAACGCTGCGTGTGGCGGCTTTGAGCTGTCAGTCTGATGGGGATTGGAGGAAGTGCGCTGTATATTTAGGCGTCTAATGCAGACAGCACAAAAGGGCTCCTATTGAGTGTGTGATCGGGCCAAATGCCAAAAATGAGACTGGGTCTGAGTCTCAACCTTGAAGGATATAGACAGAGAAGAAGGATCAGAAACTATCCATCAAAGTTTAGACATGCTTGACTGGATTTATGTTGTTCATAATCTAAAAAAACAACTTTTGATCTATAGTTTTTCTTATTAGATGCTTGAAATTAGTTTGCAGGTCAATATAAATGGTGCCTATGTATGAGTTTTATGTATTGCAACATTTTTTATTTTTTTATTTTTTTTAAATGATAAGTAAGCATGCTTCACCCAAATTCTCATTAACGTAATGCAACTATAATAATTTACTGAGAACGAAACCATTCAAATAATACAAAAATACAAGTGCATTATGGTAATTGTTATAATAATGCCACATTTTTTTCTCTCTCTGTGTGAGTGTATGTATATATGTGTGTGTATATATATATATATATATATATATATATATATATATATATATATGTGTGTGTATGTATATATTAGTGTGTGTGTGTATGTATATATATATATATATATATATATATATATATATATATATATATATATATATATATATATATATAATACATACAAACAAAATATGAGCAATATCACACGAGTAGCCATATGATATGGCTGTATTGCACGACTGATTCGGCCGTAGGTAATCACAGCATGCTGATATACAGCCATATTGCATGGCTGCGTGTGTGATATTGCATTTATACAACAGTTCGACGGTACAGTGTGTAAATAAATAAGAAATAACAACGGAGTGTCTTTAAAAGCCTCTTTTGTGCAGAACTACTTTCTTCCGCCACGGATTCAAATCTCAAGTTGACAGTTTCGCCAAGCCTCCGTTACTAATTCTAAAATGTTACTTTAGAACTAGAAACGAAGGAATGTTGAGTCACTTCATTGAAACACACTGTATTTTGTACAATATTAGAGAGAGAGAGAGAGAGAGAGAGAGAGCCTGAGCGAGCATTACCTGTGTCTGATATAACATTCATTCTTCAGGTCGATGTCCATTATATTATATCCATTATAAAAATCCATTTCAATGTCTGCTGAGGAAAGGCGATCTTTGTATTTGTCCTTTTTACAGTTAAGAGAATTTCCCATAACATACAGCGCTAAAACAACTTACTTTGTTTACAAAAGTCCCTTTCAATTTAAAAGTCTCTTGCGACTGACTCATTCACTCGTAAAGTTTTCTGCCATCTAATGGCATATTAATGTAACTTTCACTCAATCCATATTACGCACTAATGGACCCTTTCTCAATACCAAATACAACATATTATTTATATAAAATAATGTTTATTGAACAGCAATATTTAAATTAACAACAATAGCCATTATAAGTGATAATAGGAAATAAACACAAGTGTACAATTCAGTCAAACATACAAAAGCAGTGCTCTGCAGGATCTACGTTAAATATAGCCTCAATATTAAATTATTAAATTTAATACCCAAAATGTAATTTAAATTGACCCAAAATTAATTATATCTCATGTTTAACCACTATAAGAGACAGCGGCAAACCCCCGAAGCACTGGCCGAGATGAAGCTGTTCTCGGCGGGTACACGAGCTCTGAACGCCCGCTGACGGCCAGGAGCTCTCATCTCCGAAAATGTCTAAACAAATTGTAAAATAGGCGCTATGATTAAATATAAGTATATTTCAGGTCTAAACAACTACATTCTCTCCTAAAAAAAACTCTTAAAACTACAGTTCAAGTGTAGTATTTTTTTTTAAAATACGGTGGATTTGCTCGGCTGCCAAGACAGTCGCTTCAAGAGGAGTAATGCAAACAGTGAAAAGGTAGGAGTGCTGTTATCACTAGAATATCACACAGCTCTCAGCCAATCAGATTCGAGAACCAGAAAAAGAACTGTTGTATAAATTGTAATAATATTTCACAATATTACTGTTTTTACTGTATTTTTTAAATAAATGCAGCCTTGGTGAATATAAGAGACATTCAAAAACATTTAAAAAATTGTTAATTATTCCAAACGTTTAAAAATTGGCTATATTTTCTTTATGCAAAACATGAAATAAAAATGAATATAAATTAAATATAAATTTTTGTGAGGTTTGTCCATTTTCTCTTTTTCTTTACTTGTTCTTTGTCAACTTTGTTCCTCTTATATGCCTCCTCCCCTTCTTGATTTGAGCTAATAGAGGTTTAAGCTGGTTAAATCGACATCAGGAGTAATGCAAAGGATCCAGGTTTACCACACATTCCCATCATGCACAGGGATTAAAGGCACCGCCTGGCGTGAGGCTTACAAATATCCCACAAATGAATCCCTTATTCCATCTCGCAGGGCAGGTGATTCTATTGCCTGATATTTCATATCACAGGCTGTTTTGCATTCATGTATTTTTATGAAGCGTATTTCAATCTCATTGTCCCTTGTGAGCCGCTTTCTAACAAAATTACATTTGTTTCAACTTTTTATATCCAAATAAATTACCCAGGTTACCCTATGCTGAGTTCAAATTACATTTTCCAATATGCAAATCCAGCTACTGCAGGAAACCTGTACTTATGAAGCATACTTGATTGTCTGTCTGGAATGAAACATAACATTAAAGGGGCGGTTGATTATGATTTCACTTTTTTAACTTTAGTTAGTGTGTAATGTTGCTGTTTGATCATAAACAACATCTGCAAAGTTACGATGCTCAAAGTTCAATGCAAAGGGAGATATTTTCTTTTACAGAAATCACTTTTTAAGAACTACAACAAGCGGCTGGTAGGGACTACAACATGCTTCTTCCCGGGTTAGTGACATCACAAACCCTAACACACAACACACAACAAAGGGGGTGAGGACATGTTGGGCTGCTTTAGAGAAGAGGAAGAGTTGTTGTAGTAGAGTGTTGTTGACATGCCGTCATTTTACACAAACAAGGGTCAATTCAACGCTGGATTTGCACAAAAGATTAACATGACGACACATGCTAGTCGATGAGATGAATCAACTCCACAGCAACTACATAAATTTATCCACTAACCATTCAGAAATGTCTAAAAGTTGTAACTTCTTCCTGAGTCTCTCCATCAGTGTCGACTCGGGTTTGAACAATGTAAGGCTGAACACCGTTACTGACAATCCTCTTTTTAGCTGCGTGAGATTCTCCAGCTTTGTTGTTGTTGAGCAACCGAAGCGTGAGCTGTTAAAGCTCCGCCCTCTTCTGGAAAGGGGGCCGGGAGCAGCAGCTCATTTGCATTTAAAGGGACACACAAAAACAACGTGTTTTTGCTCACACCCAAATAGGGGCAAATTTGACAAGCTATAATAAATGATCTGTGGGGTATTTTGAGCTGAAGCTTCACAGACACATTCTTGGGACACCAGAGACTTATGTTACATCTTGTGAAAGAGGCATTATAGGTCCCATAAACATTTGTCAGTCTAATAAAATAATGAGTCAAGAAAGATATGCTGAAAATAACTGCTGATATTACTTCAAATTCATTTGTGCACTGTATACATCCTGACAGTAAGAATATGCGATTGCAAACAATGTATTTCCTATTAAAACAGAACGTTTGGGCTTTTATTTTACACCAATATTTTCTACTTTTGATGTTGCAACATGCAGATTCAGAAGACATCAAAGCTAATAGACATGGACTAAAAGCCACACTGTCGTTTAAATTTCATGGGCCTTTTCATGTGATCTCAGAGCAGTGTGATCTAACCATATGTTGAACATCTTTCAGAGCTCTTAGATGTGTGCCTCTTTAACGTTACGCATTACACAAGCTGCGTTTGTTAGGAGAAGCCTTCATGTGGGAACGCAACCACATCACAAATCATCTCCGTCAGCAGCTGATGACCGGCTATAATGATGGATTCACATTCTCAGACACAAGAGACGCTGGACGGCTGCTGCAGTGACAACTCTCAACAGGTGTGTGTGTGTGTGAGAGAGAAAGAGTGTGTATGTCTGTGTTGTCGGCTCAGTTGTAGATTACAGCGGGATTATCACAATGCTGTGTTAGAATCTCGTTGGCACTTATTTGATGTCCAATGTCAGAGTCGGTATAAAAACACAACTGTAATACAACAACACATATATATATATATATATATATATATATATATATATATATACACACTCTAAAAAATTCTGGGTTAAAAACAACCCAAGTTGGTTTGAAAATGGACAAACCCAGCGACTGGGTTGTTTTAACCCAGAGGTTGGGTTAAATGTTTGGGTAGTTTTATTTAACTCAACTATGGTTTAAAAATGACTGTATTGCTTGCTTAAAATGAACCCAGAGTATGTTGGAAATGAACATTTATTAATATGTTTAATAAATGAACATTTATTATAATAAGTTTAATAAATAATAATTAAACAATAAACATTTATTAAATTGCTTATTAATAAATGTTCACCTTTTGATTATTATTGTTGCCTCTAGTTATTATGTGTCTGATTTTTAATTTCCAGCCTATTTTTGGGTTCATTTTAAGCCAGACATATAGTCATTTTTAAACAATAGTTGGTAAACATTTAAGCCAGCTGCTGGGTTAAAAGATAATTCACAGGTTTTGCACTGCAACATAATGTGCAATACCTCTCTGTACCATATGGTGTCAGCATTCAGTTAGCGCCCAAAAATGAAATGAACATCACACACACTCGGGCTAAAAGCATATCCAGTTCACTTTGAATTGTAATTACTACCTCTCATTATTACAAACATCTGCAGGACAGCTGCTGTGGAGATCTGGGTCTATTTTAGACTCACCACATGAGCGTATCCCCACAGGATCCCGGTAAAATGCCTCCATTCGGAACTGCAAAGGTCAAACTGCATTAAAGACTTCATCGCATTCACATCTACTGCCAGCCGTAACCTCTGGAACAGCAGTTAAACATGTCAAAGGAATTCTCAACACAAGCATCTTTCCTGCGGTTAATCTCTCCGGAGAGAAACGGCCTTTCATATGGTTCTGCTGGGTTCATTTCAGGCTGACTTAACATTTTCCAAAACACAAGGTTTAATGTTGTTCTTTTTTTCAGATTCAAGAATGAATCCTCCGCTTTGCATTGTGATCAGATTCACTGTAATGCGCTTGATTTTCTCAATAAAGTTCAGTAAAGTTGTTTAAACCTCAGGGTTTGAGATCTGAGAGAACCCAAAGCTGATTTATTAGCTCAAAAATCATGCAAGACACTACAGGCAAACCCATTGCTTTTTCATGCACTGGTCAGTTTTGAGATTTTGGGCTTTTGCTATATTATTGCACTTTATCTATTTACATCTGTAGATTTCAGTTTCAATACATATTTTTTTTTAGTTTTTCCCCCCCAGAAATCTCCACATTAGTAACCCTTCTTTACAGTTTAATTCCTGTATTCTGAAGGATTTTGTTCATTTTTCCTAACTGAAAATGTAAGATTTACATGGTCTCAGAGATTTAGTCACATTTCTGAAAAATGATTAAAAGGGTTCATAAGATCATACTGGGTTGTATAGGTCTGAGAAACATATTAAAATTCATTTCATTTGCTGGGAAAATAAGAGGTTAACAAGTAGCTGGAACAAATGGATAAATGTTGGGGCTTCATATTGTTTTATGTTTAATATGTGCTAAAAAAAAAAAAAAAAAAAGCTTATGACAGTCTATTTGATGGCATGTTCCCATTGTGACAACTTACCCCTAACAGTTTTATTATAATGCCCGCTAGTGGGGCATGTTGTCACGAAAGACTAACATGGTTTAATTAGCTTAATTATTATTATTATTATTGTTTTTTACAGAGCAATAATTGTGGAAATGTTCTTTTTGTAATCAAAGTTTATTATACATTAAATTTTATTTATTTATTTATTTATTTTAATTGCGGTGAAAAGTGAGAACACTAGTTAGCAGGCCTGTCTTCCTATTCAGAATTTGTGGAGGTCCAGTTTTATCATATCAACACTAAAGACACCTAACTCGCTGAGAGAAGCCCCCTTGATAGTAAACATACTTTGGCGTAGATGTCGTGATGACCTCAGTGCAAGCGCGCGGAGGGAGGGAGGAGCCGCGCGCGCTTCCACACTGTCTGTGAGAGAGAAGCGGCGTCCTCAAAACTTTTCCCTGACGGATAATTCATGACATAAATCAGGTAATGTAGCATTTTCATCTTCAGAGCTGGCCGGTGGATATTAATGAAGTGTTTAAAGTGTTCCCACATGTTTTTTAAAGGCTCGTGAGTTAAGTTGGAGTTTGATAATTTGTTTCGTTCGCGATTCCCGACCTCAGATTACGGGAATATGCCGAGGCTTGTCTGGTTCTCTGTCATGGGATACGAGTGTGTGAATGTGGTTTATGAACTGTTTAAATGTAGGCTGAAACTTCTTTTACACATGGAGTTTGATTATTGGCCTGTCCTGCTGGGATCATCTGCTCTTATAATGGGGATTCGCATTGTGTCGCAGAGATTCACTTTCTGATATCTGGATTGTAGTGGGAAGCATTATTACATTTATTATGAGTTGAAGCTCTCCAAGGATTCATAATGTGGTTTTCCACATAGTTTATGTGTTTTGATTATATATAGGCTAACGTTACCCCTCTCAAACTCCCTTCCATATAATTTACGTTATTCCAACGGTTGACAGATGCATTGACACTTGACTGAATTCGGTTTCTTTTTATCAAAATGTTTCTGTTTAAATGCTTGAAAATAGTTATGCAGACAAATATAAATGTTTTACACTAATTTACCCTACAAAACAATCGTGAATAAAAATAGACCAGATAGGATGGATAGACAAAACATCAAGAAGTGTTGAAGTGCTTCATAGTTTTGATGACTTTATTATTATTATAATTCATTATTGGAAAAAAAAATCCACAAATAAGTAGATTTTAACTAGTAGTGTATTTAATAATAACATATTTCGTTTATAGAGCGCTTTTTAGGGCACTTAAAGGTACAATATGTAAGTTTACACCGCTAGAGGTCGCCTATTCAAAACAAAGGCGTAGTTTGATTACGCTGAGCACGGAATCATGGGAGATGTCGTCTTCACCTCACAGCCAGGGGAAAAGAATCCGACGGGACATCATGTTCATGGATGAGATTATTAACGTTACTGTAGTATGAAGCAGAGCAGAAATAGGCCGCTGGAGCGACTGTAATGAGAGATGAGCGCGACAGACGGCTGGTGAGCAGCGGGACTTTTATTATGCGGCAGTCGCCACTTCCGCTTCTTGCGGTCAAGCGTAGGTGGGGTAAAGCAGCGCTGTTTTATCATCTTAGATACATTTGAGTGTGTTGAAAATTGATATTTGCTCGGCAGCCGCTATGAGACACTTGTTGCACACTGCAGTAAGCTAGATCGATATTAGAATATCATATTAATATATCAAGAAAATGAGATTCAAACAATAAGACTAAACGTGATATATAACAATGATTAGTTTTCTGTCTATACGAATAGTTGTTTCCTTGTCTAATAAAACATATATTAAAGTGTCTTTGGTGTTTCTGTGGTTTTTACTAAATAAAACCAGAAATCGAGGGTAACGCGGGTGTGATGTCATTGATAGACGATAATTGATAATTTCGTAGTTAAAATTGCTTAGGCTATTTTTCTGGATTTAAACATTGTTGGAAACATCTGGGATAATGTAAGTACACAAGTCAACAAAATATATAATATTGTTTCTAGTGGTGTTTGGATATTTTAATCCAAAAATCTTACATATTGTGCCTTTAATTTACAGATGAATCTCATGTCCAGGTCACATTTTGGCCTAAAATCGAAAGAAAAAACGTATTATTTGCAATTAATATGACACCTATTACAGGTTTTTGCATTGTGCCATTTTTTTTTTTCATGACATTTGTTTGCATTACTAATAGTAATGCCATAAAACTTCAAAATGGCTCATGGCAGTCTAAACTAAGTTCATAAAGAAACCAAAATCCCTGGAGTCGTCATCAGTGATTTTGATGGAGTTTTAATTCCCTCTTCTCCTCTATGCAGCTGCGTCATGAGGGTTGGATGTGTGCTGTTGACAGAGGACACTCCTTTTCCTACCCTTGGAAAAGCTTACCATGGATTTACTATACAGGCTTCCCACGGTCATGGAAAACCAGGATTTGTGAATTTTGTGATTTGAAACTCTCAAAAAGTAATGGGAATATTTCTATAATGAGTCTATGTTATACATAGCTCTTGTCTCTTTATGAATGCAATCTCTGTACAGTGATTCTTCTCTGCTAATCATCAAGCGACTGTAAAAGTCATGGAAAGTCATGGGTCAAAAAGTGTGGGAACCCCGTCTCATGGTTCATAGCCAGCTGGCAAATAACAGGTGCTGGTGCCATATGTAAACACATGTAGTAGATACAGAGGGGCATGAAAAGACCTCTAGTCCTGGATGTCTTGAATCCATATCTTCACAATATGTCCATTATGCTGCACATCTGCTTTGCTGAAGTAGCCACGTGTTCACTAGAGGATCCAAATGGAATGATTCGGAGTTTGTGTGACTCACATAATGACACACCTGTAGAGATTTAGGTTCAAAAGTCATCCTTCTATCTCTGTTTGGCTTTGTTAAATAAAGCTTCCAGGCACAAATGCACTTTGAAGCTTAAAACAAATGTTGGAAAATGAGTTTTTTTCTCTGTCACGCAGCACTAATGGTGCTGCGGTGCCAACTGGAATGAAAGCAAGATTTCTTAATTGCCCTGACTGGCTCCATCCGCATCAGCGACTGGTTGTCGGGCTGTAGATCATGATGGGACGTTTTTATGGTGCTGGGGGTGACTCTGGTGGCCTGCAGGGGAACGCTCATTTAATAACATTGTGCTAGTGGCCAGAGAGAGGGTTGTGTTACGGCCAAAACAAAAGCTGTGTTGTGTGTCTGTTTCAGCAGGGCGCTCAGATGCTGTCAGTCTGGAAATAATAAACTAATTCTAGTGCTTTGTGGGAGGTCGAAATGCTCTGTATTTCCGAGCACAGATTATGTTTATCTTGATTGTGGTTCTAAATGATTCTAATGATTAAATCTTACTAGTTATGAGTTATTATTAAAGGGGACCTATAATGCCCCTTTCACAAGATGTAACATACGTCTCTGGTGTCCCCAGAATGTGTCTGTGATGTTTCAGCTCAAAATACCCCACAGATCATTTATTATAGCTTGTCAAATTTGCCCCTATTTGGGTGTGAGCAAAAACACGCCATTTTTGTGTGTGTCCCTTTAAATGCAAATGAGCTGCTGCTCCCGGCCCCCTTTCCAAAAGAGGGCGGAGCTTTAACAGTTCACGCTTTGGTTGCTCAACAATAACAAAGCTGGAGAATCTCACGCAGCCAAAATTTTAGGGTTAGTGATGTCACTAACCTGGGAAGAAGCTCATTGTAGTCCCTACCAGCCGTTTGTTGTAGTCCTTAAAAAGTGATTTCTGTAAAAGAAAATATCTCCCTTTGCACTGAACTTTGGGTGTCATAACTATTATGTACCTATTTTACACATTATCCAGGTACATTTTTGTTAACTCACAAATGCAACCAAAATATAACATGAACATTTATTTGAACTCTCTCGAAATTGCAATCTCTGTATCTCAATTGCGACATCCACAGAAAAATGCATCTTAGTTTTTTAAATAATATGGAAAAATAAATAATGAAAAAATATCAAGTTGCACACGAGATCATCAATCATCTTGTGCTTGTGCAATTAGATGAGAGCAATGACAACAGCCAAGAAAGTCTTTCGGTCTTCTGTGCTTTCTATCTAGTATTCAAATACATTCACAATAACATGAGGTAAGCTAGCTGTTGAAAAAAAAAGACATTTATACAGAAAAAGAAATATAAAAAAAAGAAATTTCAGTTGTTAAAGCTCAAACAAATCTTCTAGTATATCTTAGATATATAAAAATGTATATTGATTTTTTTTTTTTAATTTTTTTTTACGCATTGCATTGATACATCATATCAATTTGTCATTTGATCAATCCATTGAACCATATGGATGTATCATTACCCCCTTACACTTTAAAAATGCTGGGTTAAAAACAACCCAAGTTTGGTTGAAAATGGACAAACCCAGCGGTTGGGTTAAATGTTTGCCCATCCTGCTGGGTTGTTTTATTTAACTCAACTATTGTTTAAAAATTACTAAATGGCTGGCTTAAAATGAACCCAAAATTAATTAAAAATCAGACACATAATTACTAGAGGCAACAATAATAATCAAAAGATGTTTAATTATTATTCATTAAACTTATTAATAAATGTTCATTTCCAACATACTTTGGGTTCATTTTAAGCAAGCAATACAGTCATTTTTAAACAATAGTTGAGTTAAATAAAACTACCCAGCAGGTTGGGCAAACATTTAACCCAATTGCTGGGTTTGTCAATTTTCAACCCAACTTGGGTTGTTTTTAGCCCAGCATGTTTTATTTTAGATAAACCCACCACATATGGCCTCTAGAAACAGAATGACCATTGATTGGTCATTTGACATGTCAGTAAGACAGTCTCATCCTGTCTAAGTGGGCAGTTCTTGACCCAGATCTACATTGTGCAGTGTGCAACCAGACTTTTGAAGTCTGGTCAGAGGTCTGTTACTCTTAGAATTACAGACTCCTTTGCAGCAGTTAGGTGACTTATACTGGACCACATCACTGTGTGTGTTTTGGTTGAGCTGTCGTTTTTGGACATGCGGTGAGCTCGCTATGTGGGAATGTGAAGAATAAACTGTACCGGTCTGTGAAATGTAGAGCACTGCCATGACGGCTCAGAGAAAACATAAGAGTGAGATTTTTTTTCCCTTGTTGCCACTGTGTTGAGTTCCTCCCTATTTTTGCCACTGTACTTTTCTGTTCCATCATCACTAGGTGCCAAACGTAGAGTCTAACCCCTATTGTTTTTGTAGGCATTTTTTTTTTTTAAATTATTCTGTTTCCTCTGCTTTTCCTCTGTGTCTATTTCATCCTGTAGAAGTATTTAGAAGGTTTGGCACACTGATTGGTGGTGGTCTGAATAGTCCTCTGACCAGTTTGAGGATCTGTGAACTAAACCCTCTTGCACCACCATCATCTTTTGTCTCAGAAACTTAATTCTTGAAATGTATTGATTTGATATTGTTTTATTATTCTCCAATTTTTTCATTCAGTAACCACCAAAATCGAATCACATAAACACTTTTTTTCTGCATTCTGGCAAATGTACACTCTAAATATGCTGGGTTAAAAGTTGGGTTGAAAATGGACAAACCTGTGTTTTATTTAACTCAATTATTGTTTAAAAATGACCATATGTCTGGCTTAAAATGAACCCAAAATAGGTTGGAAATTAAAAATCAGACACATAATTACTAGAGGCAACAATAATAATCAAAAGGTGAACATTTATTAATAAGCAATTTAATAAATGTTTATTGTTTAATTATTATTCATTGAACTTATTATTAATTGTTCATTTCCAACATACTTTGGGTTCATTTTAAGCAAGCAATACAGTCATTTTTAAACCATAGTTGGGCAACTAAACTGCCCTGCATGTTGGGCAAACATTTAAAGGTTAAAACAACTCGATTGCTTGGTTAAACTTACAATTGCACGTTATAAAGTCTTTTTTCCCCCTCAGAATTGGACTTTATAGCTTTATGGAGTTTATATCACACAATTCTGACTTTATATCGAGCAATTCTGACTTTATAATAGGGATGCGCCGATCCGATACTCAGATCGGGTATCGGCTCCAATACTGCCATTTTTGCCGGATCGGGTATCGGCCGGACGGGACCGATCCAAATCCAATATTGTGCATGTACTATTCTGTGTTATTGTTAAGCTCCACAAAAGGCACAAAAACATTAAGAAGCACTATAAAGTTTCCATGGACTATATTCCAAGTGTTCTGAAGCCATTCCATAGTTTAATTTGAGGTACAGATGAATATTTAAGCCGTTAAATTAAAGTTCATGTAAATGCCTCCCTCCGCTGCAGCTGTCAGTCATTCAGCACTCAGACTGCGTGTCACGTTCGGTTACGACAGTCAGCACAATGAAACTCTCTCCAAGATGAATCAATTTCTATTATTATACTTCATCTGTAGACAATGATACCGGTAATACAATACGCATTGATATATCTTCACTTTGTGCTTTGAACTTTTCAGTGCGGAGCGCTGCCGCTGCGACTCCATAATGCTTCAAGCGCATCATTCTGCACACATGATGCGCATAAGCGATTTGTGCCGCTCTGTTCATATTATAATACTTTTGCGCAATGAAAGATTGTTAATAGCCTTTTTTGTTCTGTCCTATCTATCATATGTTGCTGCCTCATTAAAAAAACTGTGCTATAAATTTAAAAGAAATGTATTATTCATTTTATAGTATATATTTATATATAAATATATTTAGTTTATGTCATGTATGACGCATGAGTCATGGATGAAGGAGTCAGCTGGACTGTTTATTTTGAATGTCTACCAAGCTAGAGAAGCTATTGGTTTATTTACAGTTGTTGCACTGATGCACAATTATTTAATAAACAATTCACCACATTTTAGTCTGTTTGTTATTTTGTTTTACAAAGTTAGGAAAGAAAGTAATGTTTAAGTCAAGCCTGATGCCTTGCACAAAAGAATGATCCCAGTCTCTTCAATGATCCCAGTCAACTTTTTTTATTATTACTTGAATATTGGATCGGTATCGGCCGATACCGAATCCTAGGTATCGGAATTGGTATCTGAAGCAAAAAAGGCGGATCGGAGCATCCCTACATTATAACTCTCAATTCTGACTTCATAACTCACAAATCTGACTATATCACGCAATTCTGAATTTATAACTCGCAATTCTGACTTTATAACTTGCAAATCTGACTTTATATCTCACAATTCTGACTTTATAACTCACAATTCTGACTTTATAACTTGCAATTCTGACTTTATATCACGCAATTCTGACTTTATAACTCGCAATTCTGACTTTATAACTCGCAATTCTGACTTTATAACTCGCAATTCTGACTTTATAACTTGCAATTCTGACTTTATATCACGCAATTCTGACTTTATATCACGCAATTCTGACTTTATAACTCGCAATTCTGACTTTATTACTCGCAATTCTGACTTTATAACTCGCAATTCTGACTTTATTACTCGCAATTCTGACTTTATAACTCGCAATTCTGACTTTATAACTCGCAATTCTGACTTTATAACTCGCAATTCTGATTTTATAACTTGCAATTCTGACTTTATAACTTGCAATTCTGACTTTATATCACGCAATTCTGACTTTATATCACGCAATTCTCACTTTATATCACGCAATTCTCACTTTATATCACGCAATTCTCACTTTATAACTCGCAATTCTCACTTTATAACTCGCAATTCTGACTTTATATCACGCAATTCTGACTTTATATCACGCAATTCTGACTTTATATCTCGCAATTCTGACTTTATAACTTGCAACTCTGACTTTATATCACCCAATTCTGACTTTATAACTTGCAATTCTGACTTTATCATGCAATTCTGACTTTATAACTTGCAATTCTGACTTTATAACTTGCAATTCTGACTTTATAACTTGCAATTCTGACTTTATCATGCAATTCTGACTTTATCATGCAATTCTGACTTTATATCACCCAATTCTGACTTTAAAACTCGCAATTCTGACTTTATAACTCACAATTCTGAATTTATATCACGCAATTCTCACTTTATAACTCGCAATTCTCACTTTATAACTCGCAATTCTCACTTTATCATGCAATTCTGACTTTATAACTCGCAATTCTGACTTTATATCTCGCAATTCTGACTTTATAACTCGCAATTCTGAATTTATATCACGCAATTCTCACTTTATAACTCGCAATTCTGACTTTATATCTCGCAATTCTGACTTTATAACTCACAATTCTGAATTTATATCACGCAATTCTCACTTTATAACTCGCAATTCTCACTTTATAACTCGCAATTCTCACTTTATCATGCAATTCTGACTTTATAACTCGCAATTCTGACTTTATATCTCGCAATTCTGACTTTATAACTTTGAATTCTGACTTTATATCTCACAATACTGACTTTATAACTCGAAATACTGACTTTATCATGCAATTCTGACTTTATAACTTGCAATTCTGACTTTATCATGCAATTCTGACTTTATAACTTGCAACTCTGACTTTATCATGCAATTCTGACTTTATATCACCCAATTCTGACTTTATAACTCGCAATTCTGACTTTATCATGCAATTCTGACTTTATATCACCCAATTCTGACTTTATAACTCGCAATTCTGACTTTATCATGCAATTCTGACTTTATATCACCCAATTCTGACTTTATATCACGCAATTATGAGATAAAAAGTCGCAATTACCTTTTTTATTCAGTGGCAGAAACAAGCTTCCATAGTATATTGTTATTGTTGGTCAGACAATTTCATAAATATTATAACTTTCCAGTAATTTCACCTGAAGTCATAAGCCTGTTTTTCATATTCTTTGAGGCATGTGTAGTCTTGATAAATAGATTTTGTCAGTAAAAAAAAAAAAAGAAAAAAAAAAAAAAGATAATGGACACAAGTTTGAGTCTGAATTCGCTGTGATGGTAAAATGTTTTGTTTTATAGTTGCTTTGTGAATTTACTTTGTGACTGTTATATAATGCAGAACACACAAAAGCAAAGTGTTGTGAATAGGCCAGTTTTTCTTGTTTTTAGATGTCAGTTATGTTATTCTTTATTTACAACAGAGAATGTCTGTTTTTCAGCATCTGTCATAATGTATTTGCTTAGATCTATTATGATATATTGCTTATATGACCATGATTTTTGATGTAAAACATTTCATGTGCAGCCTCATTCTTCATTTCAGATTCACAGGTGTTAGTTACTCTTCTTTTGAGTCTCAATGCCTACCTATTTGCAAAGTTTATACTCTGCTCTTGACCTGCTAGAAAGTTCCCATAGTCTTATCTGTTGGCTGTCGTAGCTGATCACCTGTGATGTGTTTATCAGCGGAGGAGCCGTGCATGTCATCCTTTCACATTTACTCATTTGCACTTCAGCCTCATGGAATCCTGATGAGGAATGTGGGGGAATTCTCACATTTATGACACTCAGCTTTACTTTCTATCACTGACAGCGGATTTTTGGTAGGGCTGGATGATTTATTGAATACATTTATGCTATATATTTACAATAATTTTGCTGGCAGTAGTATTAAGTAAATCAAAATAAAATGTAATCATGATAGTTCCTGGTGATTATATAGAATATTGTCAATAATATCCTAAAAAATATTGAGATATATACCTTTATTTTTTAAGCTATATGACCCAGCTTTGCTCTGAAATAAGTGACAGTATCTGCCGTGCTTAAGTTAGAGATTGCCAGCACACTTTCTACAGGGTAAGTTAATATTTTACTTCAGTCAGATAACAGTAACCTACATCTCTGTAGCTGATCCGTTTGAAGGCCTTAAGTCATGACGATTTATTCTCTTATTCCAGAATCTATAACTATGTAGTCTTGATTCTTCTCTTGATAATGATAATGATGCATTAATGTAAGGTGGAGTCCGTATGGATTGAATTCCAGTGAAGGAAGGAAGCAACGTTTTGTCTTTCTATAGTGTGTGTATATTGAAGTGAATGAATGCTGTCTTGTCAGGTTGATTTAGTTTCCACAGCCTCAGGCGCAACTGTGAACTTTCAGTGAAAACAAGTCTCAACCTTGTTTAGGGAAGAGTATCTGATTTTTTTCTCACACTTTCTTCTTCCTCTGTTATCAATAGTTCAGGTGATTAATGTTCCTATAAACAATATTACTGTAAATCATTAGTGATACTGTCGATACTTAGTAGGATATAAGTTTAATGCATAAATATTCTCACGGTACACTGTAAACCTGAATAAGTTGGGCTAACTCAAAAATCGGAGGTAATCAGTTACATCTAATTTTTTTGAGTTATGATGTTCCCAATTTTAAGTAAGCAGAACTATCAAGTTTTGAGTTTGTAGTTAATGTTAATTGCTCCTAACTTGAACTTGAGTTAGTTAACCCATACATTTTGATAGCAATTAACAAATATTTAGTTAATTCACTTTTTTATTTTGAGTTCTTGCAAATCAAATGAGTTAAAATGTGGAAGTCTGATTGAAAGTAATTCCAGATATATCAACGGCTTCAACTTTATGTAGTGAAAGCCTTTTGGCAATATTCAGTAGATAGAATATTTTTGGATTTCCCTGAAACAATATTTAATAATTTACATTCACAAGTAAATGCATAAAGAAATAAATAGCAATAATTACTGGTATATTTCTTTCTAAAACATAAGAAAATATTATTTAAATACATTGAGTATTGAATCAGAGAATTATATCGGTTCATAAAAATGGACAGTTTGAACAGATTCACAGAAATTAATCGAAATAATTATATATTCAAAAGAATATTGCTGTAAGTTTTCATAAAGAAATTTTACATGTTGACTTTCTCTGTCTTCAGATTACAAGTAAATAATAAGAAATACAGAGAAAAATATTTCCCAGTTTTAAAAAGTCAGGTTGTTTCCGCCGTGAATCAAAAATAAAAAAGGTAATTGCGAATTTTTCTCACAATTCTGACTTTTTTTCTCAGAATTGCGAGATTTAAACTCACAATTTCAAGATATAAAGTCAGAATTGTGAGATATAAAGTCAGAATTGTGAGATATAAAGTCAGAATTGTGTGATATAAAGTCAGAATTGAGTTATAAAGTCAGAATTGTGAGATATAAAGTCAGAATTGTGAAAAAAATGTCTGATTGCAAGTTTATAACTCACAATTCTGACTTTATAACTCACAATTCTGACTTTATATCTCACAATTCTGACTTTATATCTCACAATTCTGACTTTATAACTCACAATTGCAAGTTTATATTTCACAATTACGAGTTTAAATCTTGCAATTATGAGAAAAAAGTCAGAATTGTAAGATAAAAAGTCACAATTACCTTTTTTATTTTTATTTTTTTTAATTTAATGGTGGAAACAAGCTTCCATAGATTTCAGATCTCTCTTATGGGAGATATGCTCAAAAAGCTTTACTGTCAATTCTGTTTATTGTCTTCAAAAGATAACCAAAAATAGTGGGCCCTCGGGTGCCTTAAACCTAAAATATGCCGTGCTTGTCCTCTGGAACAACAGTAGAGCCGAATTAACATGCTGTTTGTAGTTGACTCATAGAGTCTGCCTCTTCTAGGGTTGGGCATTGTTTGAAATTTAGTCATTCTGATTCTTCTTACTGATTCTGATTCTTATCGGTTCCCAGTTTTGATTCTAATATGGTAAAAAAGTGTCAATCATTTAGATATCAAACACATTTATTCTGTGTTTTTTTTGCAGAACATTCTGTTGCAGCTGAATACCATGAAAAGAAATCAGCAGCCTAAAGAACAACTAACTAATAAACTATAATATCATAAGTATCCAATTCCTGACCTTAAGTATCCAATTTCAGAATTGGAATTATTTTTGATTCCCAACCCTACTCTCTTCTCATATGTATGTAAGTAGAGGGGATGTTATTGTAGGTCAGGGAGAGTTACTCTGCCTCAGTCAAATCTAAACTTACCAGCGTCAGCATGACTTCATTTTCTGCCCTGAAGAGGCGAGTGAGTCACTTAACTCGGGGTGTTGAAAACCGCCTGTTTCTGAGTTGTCTGTGCTCTGTTTAGACCTGTGATCATTCCTGTCAGCTGGGAAGGGAAACTTTGACTTTCCACAGAAGGTTGAGTGGAGTTCAAGTGTTTATAGATCACTGCTTCAAGAGCAAAAAGACTCTTTATTTTATTTTTAATTTAATTTAATTTTATTCAAGTACTGCTTCAAGAGCAAACAGATGACTCTTAATTTAATTTAATTTAATTTTTTAAATTTAATTTAATTTTATTTTATTTTATTCAAGTACTGCTTCAAGAGCAAACAGATGACTCTTAATTTAATTTAATTTAATTTAATTTTTTAAATTAAATTAAATTTAATTTTATTCAAGTACTGCTTCAAGAGCAAACAGATGACTCTTAAAATTAAAATTTAATTAAATTAAATTAAATTTTATTTTTTTATTTTATTCAAGTACTGCTTCAGGAGCAAACAGATGACTTAATTTAATTTTTTATTTGTATTTAATTTTTTTATTTTATTCAAGTACTGCTTCAAGAGCAAACAGATGACTTAATTTAATTTTTTATTTGTATTTAATTTTTTTATTTTATTCAAGTACTGCTTCAAGAGCAAACAGATGACTTAATTTAATTAATTTTTTAAAATTAAATTCTTTAATTTAATTTTTATTTTATTTTATTCAAGTACTGCTTCAAGAGCAAACAGATTACTCCTAATTTAATTTAATTTAATTTAATTACATTTTTCATTATTTTATTTTATTTTATCAAGCATGTGGATCCTATTCTACAATTATACTAAACTTGCATCAGTCTGGTATTAGTATTATTAATTGCATTCTTAAAAGTGCAGAATATTGCCTTTTCTAAATGAAGAACGATAATATCGCTTTGTTTAACTCTCTTGTTGAGAGTGAATATTAATAGTGAAGATGCAATATTTTCATTTTCCAGTTACCCAGACTTCTCATCCCTGTTTCCCAGAGCTGTTTGATAGCCTGAAGTAAACTCATATTAAAAACGTCATTGTTGCATTTTTCTTTTCATGTCATTATGAATGCATGGCCGTCTATTGAGCTGAGATACCGCCCGCTCTAACGGCTCATTGTCTTTTTCTTGCTCATTTCCTGTTTCAAGGTGAAGAATTCTTCCCACCGTCTGCAATCACCTGTTATCTCGTTCTGGTTATTTTTGTCAATGGGCATTTAGCGGTCCCTATTAACATGTCCATTGTTCTCACAGTCTCTGTCCATTATAGCAATTTCATCTATTAAATTCTCCATTTCACAAAATGATGTCTGTCATTTTCTTTCCACTAAAGACTCGGTCAGGTCGTTCCGGTTATACAGAACTTTTTCAGCTCTAACTTTTAAAAGATTTGTCAAATCTTTTATTAGTTAAGATGTTTTTTGTCAAGTGATATTGATATATTCAAAATGAATATTTTACCCATCTAAATGCATATGCACGGCCATGCATGATGGGACATGAAAATGTACAGTTTAGTAGGAACGACCCGTCACAGAAGCAGGCCTGTCTCTGTTGGTTTCGTGGTTGTCATGACGCTGGACATGGACTCTGAGGAATCACTCATGTCGAATAGCGCATTGAAAAGAGTTGCTTAGAGAGTGAGAGAATGGAAAAGTGTGTAAATAAGTGGATCTTGGCAGCGGTTTGAGATTGACCTGCTGTAATTGTGAGAGTCTGGAGGACATGCAGGGCTCATGTGGGCTCTGATGGTTCAGTGTGTGAGTGGAAGGAGCCAGAGGCCATCAGCAGAACAATGCCACGTCCGTTTCCTGCGCTGCACTCTGCAGATGGTACCGGCAGCACTTCAACCTGCCTATTGCTGAGCTGTGCAGTGTTATTTTAAGGTGCGGTGGAATTGTGACATAATGGAAATGAGATCTTTAACTATTTTATTGTAGGTGTTCATAAAAGAATAATTGCAGAACACAGGGGAAGGCTTTTGTTTCACTGTTGTTCCTCTGAACTTCCACAATACACAGTTTAAAAGGGAAGCATGTGATGTTTTCTGTAGAGATGCACTGATAATAAACTTCTGGATAAAATGATAAGCTGATAATTATTTTCATGTTATATGCATGCACTGTAAAAAAAAAAAACAATAAGTAAAATTTACTTAATTTTTCTTTTGCAAGTTTTTCCAAATATGGATTTAAGTAGCTCCACTTAATTAAGTTAAGTAAAATTAACAAAGAAAATAAGTAATTTTTACTTGGCCAGTAAAAGGTTTGAGTAATTTCTACTTAGTTGAAGTTTCTTTTGCAATACATTTTACTCAAACAATATAACACTGAATTAAACCATGCTTTTAAAGTGTATGCTTTACTTAGAAACATCTAAGTATAGATATTGTGTAGATACCATATCTACATATTGGAAGTAACACGGCACTGGAACACAGAGACCTCAGTACTTGGTGCACAATATACAATGACGATAACATTCGATGGATCGTTTTTGAGTGTGAATGTGCCATTCTGAGTAGAAAATGAACTCCAAATGTCACAAAATGGCAAGTTACTAAACATAACCACACAATCAATGATAAAACAGCTGGAAAACAGCGAAAAAAATCGACCTCATTAATTATTCAAGGCCCAGTGCATGATGGGAACACCAGTATCTGAAAAGTTGAGTAGTTTTACTTAATTTTATAATGTTGATATTTACACTTTAATTTCTACAAGCTTAAATTGAGCACTAATCAATTTACTTTGTTTTTCTTTTATTCTTGCCTGGACTAACTTTTTCATGTAAAAATTACATTTGTTTTTTTCTGTAGTATTTACTTCACCATAAAATCCTTTTTTACAGTGTGGGCAATAACACAAATGCATGAAATATCTGTATTATTTTCTCTTAAAAAGAACATGCACAGTAGTTTTTGTCTCTGTCAAGATGCTTAAGTGAATTTAGGCATCACAACATTAATAATAATATGCATAACTCTTAATTTTGTGATGAAAAGTTGATGAAGTTGGTAATTAGTTGAGATGAGATTGCTTATAACAATGTAGGAAAGTGCTTTTCAATTGTGCTCTTAAAGAGTTGAGTCTTTTCTATAACCTTAGTTAACCATAAAGTTAACAAGTTAGGGTTGGTTTACTAGTTACTTCTAGAGTATGGCTATTTTTCATCTAAAATCGTAAAAATGGTTAGAAATGAGCATCCACAACTGAATATTCAGTACTGACTGATAAATAATTATCTGTCATTTTTATTTCTTTAAAGGGTTGTTGATTATGATTTCACTTTTTTAACTTTAGTTAGTGTGTAATGTTGCTGTTTGATCATAAACAACATCTGCAAAGTTACGATGCTCAAAGTTCAATGCAAAGGGAGATATTTTCTTTTACAGAAATCACTTTTTAAGGACTACAACAAACAGCTTTTGTTTAGTTTATATTTATTAATGAAATATAACTGAGAAATCAATAAAGTTTCCTGAGCTATGAAAGAGCAACTTCACTGTAACACTTTCTAAAATATCGCTGTTTGTTTGGGCGACAGTACATGTCAACTTCTGAATCAATTTGTGTGTTTAGGGAAACCTGTTTGAAAACAAATCATTTTACGTTTCAATTTGGCATCACTGTTGGTGCTCAGGGTAAAAATAAAACCATAAAAAACGTCTTTGTTACTTGAAATAAAATAAACCTTAAAGTGCCCCTATTTTAAAGGTTCCTAATTTTGTTTTGGAGGCCTCCTGTAATAGGTTTACGTGCATATATAGGCCAAAAAACACCTTAATTTTCTCATAATATACATCGGGCATCACCTGTCTGAAAATGGTTAGTTTGTAGATTCAGTCTCTTTAAACCTCTCGTTTCCATCTGCTCTGATCATATGATCCAGTCTGTTGTGATTGGTTGACCTCTTACAACGTGTGTTGGAAACGAAACTTCTGCTACCATAACTGAATTTCAGCTCCGGATCTTCTTCATGAACTTGACTTCTAGTCTCCGCTTCAACTACAGTGTTTGAGGGCGGGACAAAGTAGGTGTTGTTCTCGGACAGCCAATGAAGAGCATAGGCTGGCATTATTTACATTTGTTACATTATGTAGGTTTGTAACAGGAAGTAAGACTGGAATTCGCCAGTTCAGAATCGATTCTTTAGCCCTGTCCAAATACCCACACTTGCTGTCTTTGCACTTGACCACTTGTCTACTTGCATGACGTATTTCCTGTATTTGGCTCAAGTGTTCAAGTAGGCGTGAAGATTGCAAGTGTGAGTAGAACTTTTGATTACCCGATGGGACACACTTACAGTCTTGCAAAAAAATGCAAGTGTTTACAGAGATAATTATTTTCAATGCTTTGCTTTTTAAAATACACTTCTAAATGTCTGTTCAGTGGACGCTACGTAACTAACAGAAGACACAATATTAAAATTGTGGTGCTTCTTTAAGTGATAAAAAGCCGTTGCAAATGATGTACAAAATACACACAGCCTACCCATCTTTGCATCAATAAAATGTGCAACACTTTATATTTTACTACCAAATTATATGTAATATATAATTAATTTAACTTACAGTCGAATGTTTTCCTTGACATCTCGCGATTTCGGGTCATGTGAGCTCCCGAACATAATGCATGATGGGATACGCTAGCATCAAATAGTGCTCCGAAGCGGTATTCAAGATAGTTTGGATTTAGTGTGCATTAAGGGCACTGCATTTTTAAGACATGGGACGGTCTCGTGCACTTACTTCCTGTCGCGTGCAAGTGGCCAAGACCGCAAGTGTGGGTATTTGGATAGGGCTTTTCTTTTAAGAGACAATAACTTTATTTGTCGTGCACTTTGATCTTTGTAGATCTTTTACATTCACAAACAGCTATATTACACACTACAGGGTCAAAAAATTCAAAAAAGCATAATAGCCCCTAACGGCTGTTTTTTAGCGGAAATAAAACAAGTTACTAACTAAAAATAAATTCAAATTCAAAATATTAATGAAAACTATAGTATCTCAATAATACTAACATAACACTGTGGTGCTAAAATAATACACTTCACCTTTAAACCAAGGTGCTTTCCTTTCCTTTGCTTTGCTTTTAAGTAAGGTTCAGGGTCTCTGTGGCTGCTTCAGTGTGTAAAGGGCTGCTGAGAGGCCCACTGAGATAATACAGATAGCCAAGTCACTGAAGCAGCAAGACCCCCTTTAAAACGAGTGTGAGATAAAGCTGCTTTATAGAGCCCAGACTACCTGTAGCCCTGCCACATGGTCATTCCTGTGGAGATAGTCCATGGAACTTCTCTGGGATTTTTTCCCCTCGTTCCTCAAGGCATGGTATCTTCATCTTGCATGGTTGAGATTGTCCTGCCGAAGTCTTTGTTCAGTCAGAGAGCCACATGTTGATTTAATTTCGTTCCTGGGTCGGATCAGATGTGAGGGAAGTGATGATGGGACATGTGGACCTCTCGCTGTCAGTCTTCAGACCCTTGGTCAGAAACTCCTGACCTTGAATTTTCAGTGGCCGATGCTGATACCAGTAGAAGTAAGTGACTGATGATAATGCTATTGGTTACACTAGTTTCATGATCCTTTCTTGACTTGTGAGTGTGTCAGTGGCAGAGATATTTTAACCCTGTTATGCCATTTTATTGAACAGTTGAACTTTTAGACGACAGTTGATTTTAGACAAAATAATAATAATAAAAGTTAGCATATGTGTTTTTCGTTATCATATTTGATATATCAGGCTTTTATGGCTCATCTTCTACAAAATGCTGGGTTAAAAACATGTTAAATATGGACAAACCCAGCAGTTGGGTTAAATGTTTGTCCAACGAGCTGGGCAGTTTTATTTAACCCAACTATTGTTTAAAAATTAATATAAGACTGGCTTAAAATGAACCCAAAATAGGTTGGAAATTACAAATCAGACACATAATTACAAGAGGCAACAATAATAATCAAAGGTGAAAATTTATTAATAAGCAATTTAATAAATGTTTATTATTTAATTATTATTTATTAAACGTATTAATGAATGTTGGTTTATTATACATATTAATACATTTAATTTCCAACCAAGCAATATGGTCATTTTTAAAAAATGGTCATTAAATAAAACTGCCCAATTGCTGGGTTTGTCCATATTTAACCCAACTTGGGTTGTTTTTATCCCAGCATTTTTTAGAGTGTATGATGTAGGAGAATATTGAGCTCATACTTGAGGACAGAAAAAATATATGGCCAAAAAGTAAGATGAAATGTAATATTAATCAATGAAATCTTTATAACAGTATAGCAGACTAATCACATAAAATACATATAAATATCAGTTTCCAATAATAGGCTATATCTTAGTAAGATGATAAATACAAGCTTAGTTTTTGCTAAAAAAAAGTATAAACTATCAATCAGAAGACAGAAAGCATGTGGACAGAAAGCAACTAATGAAATAAATCATAATTCCTTTTGTTCATGTGATGAAAAGCACAGCCTTGATTATTTTTAACTAGATTTTTACTGCATTTCACTTAACCGTTTTGAATCTACTGGCTTTCTGGCTGAAAAGAAGATTCTAGATTTATTAAAAAAAAAAAAAAATTCACCCTTTTAGCTTTTTTAGCTAGAAAGATGCATAAATATCAATGATAGTCAAAAGACTCATCTTTTTCTTTGACATATATATCGCCCAGGTGGCAGAATTCCTGTTCCCTCATCTTATCCGTTTAGGAGCTTGAGGAATCTGTCTGCAGCAGTTTTGCTTGTAGCTGCTGCTTCAGAGATGGATGGAGTGAGAGAGGTCATCTGGAATGAGACGTGCTGCTGTAATTGCTTGCATGTGCTGCACATTTGAGTCTGTTAGGAGGTTCACTTCACTATCCTCTAACAGGAACAACAGCCAGGATGGAAAAACTCAAATGGAGACGGGTCACATTTTTATCAGGGTTTTTTCTTGGGTACATTTTATAGAAGTTATCAAACAGACTGTTTAGAAGATATAATCCACACAAACTCACAGTTGTTCACTTTATTTTTTAATTTTCTTTATTGTAATATGTATAATAATTCATAGTTAATGGTATTTTGTACATTATAACAATGCGTTTTTAAGTTGTAGCAATACTATTAAGGAAATGAATGCATTAGTTAAAGGGATAGTTCACCCAAAAATTAAAATTCTGTCATCATTTTTTTCACCCTCAAGTTACTTGTACCGACTTCGGTACTGAAATTTAAAAAAATGTGACGCTTTGAGCGCTGTTGAGTGGATTGGTAAACACCTCTGATTGGCCATTGTGTTGACGCGCTCATCGGATATGTCTGTGATTGGCTTCAGTGATCAACACGTGGCAGCGTTTGAAAGCACATGGAAGCGTTTTAAAAGTGTGAGCGGGAGCGCTTGAAAGCAGGCGTCTATCAGTGGACTGGTCTGCGATAGACGCCTGCTTTCAAATGCTCCTGTGTGTATCTGTGTAAGCGCTCTGTGAAGAGCATCGTTGATGACTTTTTAACTACGTTTTTACAGCGTTGATCATTGAAGCCAATCACAGACATATCCGATGAGCGCGTCAACACAATGGCCAATCAGAGGTGTTTACCAATCCACTCAACAGCACTCAAAGAGTCACATTTTTTAAATTTCAGTACCGATAGGATAGTTACTTTTGACAACTCTATTCCAAACCTGTATGAGTTTCTTTCTTCTGTTGAACACAAAAGAAGATATTTTGAAGAATGTTGGTAACCAAACAGTTGATGGGACTTTATTGTCTCCTAAAAGAAAGAATCGATTTTGAACTTGATTCTTGATTCTACAACTCCAGTCTCACTTCCTGACAAATTTGCATAATGCCAGCCTATGGTCTTCATTGGTTGCTTGCAAACAGCATCTGCTTTGCCTCGCCCTCAAACTCTTTAGTTGTAGCTCAGACTGGAAGAGTTTGGTTCGTGCTGTCTTCATGTCGATAAAGAGACGCTGTTTTCTGCCTTGCAGGAACTTCAAAAAAGATGCGGACTCACGCTGGAGTTGATATGCTAAAGCCATCATAAATGTTTGTATCACTGTGTAAGTGCTAAGAAAGATTCGGAGCTGAAATTCAGATATGATAATGGACGTTTGGTTTCTGACATGTGCTGTAAGCAGTCGACCAATCACAACAGTCTGGGCTGTCTGACCAATCAGAGCAGAGTAGGATATCTAATGATCTCTGGGTTTTTGTATCATAAGATATGTGCTGTGCATCTATCTGCAAAAATATTTATAGTGTTTTTTTGCAAGCTAAACTCAACAAAAAAGTTGCTCACAGATGCCAGTTTTCAACCAGATTACCAGTGTGTACCCAGTTTGATTTTGGGGTCCTGTGTTTCTTTTTAACTTTGTCTTGAAATGGAAGCGCATCTGTTTCTATACTGAATCTTCCTGCATATCTCCTCAACTTTTGACTTCTCACTCTGGATGAGGTCGCAGCAGGCCTTCTCATCCAAGAGCTCAAATCGATGCGGATCGGACTGCCCGCTCGCTCGTCTCCTGGGGAGACACCGGCAGGCTTTTCTTAATGCTTGATCTCAGTGCTGTGGTGTCCGCTGTGAGTTCAGCACGACTCCAGTTTCAGGCCCCTCACCTTGTCTCGTCTCATCTGAGCGGAGCTGTCAGGCACACTTTTTATTTCACTGTTAGCACTAGTTTTGTAGCAAGGCTGTTTTCTCAGAGGAGCAGGTGAGAAAATAATTTGTAGTACAAAAATAAAACAAATGAAATCTATGTGATGGAGAGGATAACAATGAATTATCGGTTGTTATTTGAGAAATTTTTCAAATTATGGGGAAAATGGGTAGATAGTATTCTTTCACTGAGACCAGACCTAGTATAGAAAATATCACTACAAAAGGTTGGATTTGAGAATTTTATTAATGGGGACCTATAATGCCAAGATGTAACATAAGTCTCTGGTGTCTCCAGAATGTGTCTGTGAAGCTTCAGCTCAAAATACCCCACAGATCATTTATTATAGCTTGTCAAATTTGCCCCTATTTGGGTGTGAGCAAAAACACACTGTTTTTGTGTGTGTCCCTTTAAATGCAAATGAGCTGCTGCTCCCGGCCCCCTTTCCAGAAGAGGGCGGAGCTTTAACAGCTCACGCTTCGGTTGCTCAACAACAACAAAGCTGGAGAATCTCACGCAGCCAAAATGAGGATTGTCAGTAACGGTGTTCAGCCTTACATTGTTCAAACCGGAGTCGACACTGATGGAGAGACTCAGGAAGACGTTACAACTTTTAGAATGAAACTGGACGTTTCTGATTGGTTAGTGGAAAAATGTATGTAGTTGCTGTGGAGTTGATTCAACTCATCCACTAGCATGTGCCGTCATGTTAATCTTTTGTGCAAATCCAGCGTTGAATTGACCCTCGTTTGTGTAAAATGACATGACAACAACACTCTACTACAACAACTCTTCCTCTTCTCTAAAGCAGCCCAACATGGCCTCACCCCCTTTGTTGTGTGTTCTCAGGGGCGGGGTTTATGTAAATGTTAGGGATAGTTATGTCACTAACCCGGGAAGAAGCTTGTTGTAGTCCCTACCAGCCGTTTGTTGTAGTCCTTAAAAAGTGATTTCTGTAAAAGAAAATATCTCTCTTTGCATTGAACTTTGAGCGTTGTAACTTTGCAGATGTTGTTTATGATCAAACAGCAACATTACACACTAACTAAAAAAGTGAAATCATAATCAACCACCCCTTTAAAAGAAACGTGTTATAAGAAGCATTAGCTTAGATTTGAATTTGGTACCAAGGTAGACAAAATACTTTACTGAGTAATAGGTAATAATAAAATAATGAAGTAATAACGAAAAAAGACTATTATTGTGACAGCTACTATTATTTTTCCTTTTATTATCATCATAACTGATGTCTTTATTGTCATTATTATATTGTCAACATACTATTTTTTTTTGTTAAAAGTATTATTTTATTTGTGTTTATATAAATAAATACAATAAAAACTCAAAAAAGAACAAATATCAGATCAAATAGTGTCTTAAGCATTACATTTTTTCAGTAACACTCGAGTATGGGGAACAATTCTCACTTCTAACTATAGTAGTCAACATTTGAAGTGGATCAAAACCTTTCATCAAAGTTGTCCTAAATCCTTCTTCTTAGGACATCTTTGATTAACTTTTTTGATCCACTTCAAATGTTGACTACTGTTGTTGCATATTACTAGGTTTATTAGTACTTATAAAGCACATATTAATGCCTTATTCTGCGTGTCCATATTCTACATCCCTTAATCCTACCCAATACCTAAACTTAAATGCTTCAACATCTACCTTACTGACTATTAATAAGCAGTAAATTAGGAGTCACAGTTAATAGTGAATGTTCCCCATACTAAAATGTTACCATTTTTTCTATTATAACACTGCCCAGGGATTAAAAATGATAATAATAATGATGTGTTGCACACTCCTGATGTATTTGTGTTTACCTTCCTGTTTAATTTAAACAAACTAACCACAAGACACATGCTGAGTGAAGTTCACAGCATATAAACAGTCTGACGTGCTGTAATGTGTTTGACCTGTGCTGCTAATTCTGAGAGTTGAAGGAACCTCAGCGCTATCATGATGAGCGGCACGGGAAGCCCAAGTTCAGCCGTTTAGCATCAATTAGATGTGGAATGCTGGGAATCCAACAGCTTGTTTTCCGGAATAACAAGATAGCGGAGCAGAGCCGCTCTGTGCAAATATTGAAGAATTCTTTCCATGCCGGCCCACCAGCGATCACACGTTAGAGTGGGTGGACTGTGGGAAAAATCTTGCCAAGCAGAGAAATAAAATATACAATGAGCTATTAGATTATGCTCTTTTTTTTTTATATATTCTTTATTTCTCAAAGATATTTTTATACATTTTTTTTTTTAAATCTATGAGCTCTTTTGGCCCTCTTAAAGCCGGGTGCACATTGTGCGATATATAATAGATATTATAATAGTGCTTTACGATTGTTGCTTGTCAGACTGTACGAACATGATCCTCATGTCACACTTTGGGATCTCAGCTGTCATTTGTACTGTCAGACTGTACGACAATGTCAGACTGTTGGTGAACATGTCAAACTAGCGATCAAAGCCTACAGATTTTAGCCTAGGATCAGAGGAATCTTTAAGGATTTGTAAAATTTGTCTCAGATGACCAAATCGTGGCCAAAATTGCAGCGGGAACCCGGCTTAAATAAACACGCTTCTTACACACTAGTTTATTTGATTTGTCATAAATAATGTGAACAAATATTGTAAATGCATCACACAAGAAATCAATTTTGTCTTTTGTTCTAAACTATCACTTTTTTGAACAAACAGATAAATGTCTTTTCTATCACATCTGATGTTATCAAATGTGTGATAGCATTTTGCGGTGAAAATGGCTTTTGATCAAAATATTCTGTTCATAAGTGATGTTTACCTTGATTTTTCTTTTCTTTACACTATACACATACTGTACACATCTTATATTTCATCTCAAACTCTTCACGGACACTGTTGTCTTCTTGGTAAACAAGTACACTAACGTTTAAGAAAAAAATCATCTTGGAAATCATAATTTTTTTTTTTTTTTCAGCATTTTCACACAACAAATCATAAAATTCACTGAGGTTCAAGGTTTATGTTCATTTCAGTGTTTTGTTTACAATGTTGTAGTTTTAAATATTTAATAATTAATATTTTTATGATAGGTATTCCTATTTTAAGATTGAAAGGCATGGTAAAAAGTTTTAAATCAAGTCAATTTTATTTGTAGCACTTTTCACAAATCATTTAAAAAAAAAAAAAAAAAAGGACAAACCCAACTGTTGGGTTAAAAATGTAATTAAAAAAATGTAACCCAGTGGGGGGTTCGTCCATATTTGACCCAAATTTGGGTTAAAACAACCCAGCATTTTTTTTAGAGTGTGATGTTAATCGTTAATGTTTATAATATCTTAATATCTTCATGCCTTACAGTCACATTCAAGAGATTATATCTGGGCAAAAATACAGTTTAGATTTTCTGATGATACAAGCAATGTGACCTCCATTAAAGAAACTGTAAATCTGTTTTAATCAAAATCAATGCCCCTGGGACATTTAAGAGCATGTATTCAAAGAAACACTGACATGCAGTATGTTTTTCTAAGGTCTCTAGGGTGGATGGAGTGTAACTCTAGACTTCTGAATTTACCAAACCAACTGTGTACAAACCTGCCGCTTCATGTGAAAAACCTCTTTGTGTTTCCATAGCATAATCGTGAAGGGATTCCTGGAGTCACGCCATGTTCAAGGCCGTGCTAAAGAAGAGCAGAGATAGCGGGAAAAACAAGAAGGATGCAGGTATGAAAACTGATTATGATATTTTTTTAGATTTCCCTGCTGTCATGGACAAATCAAGGAATTTTACAGTTGCGATTTTCAGTTTTGAACATCATAACCTTTCATTAAAATGTAGCAACTTTTCCACCTTGGAAACGACTCAATCCTTCTCTAATTACATTTTGCAGCGTTTTTGAGGTCTTGTTTTTGAATGAGTCATACTGCAGCTGATTCATACAACATAAAGCCTATCAGAAGATGGTAGACTTGTAAATATGTACTAATTGAGGTGGTACATGAACAAGACTGCTTCGGGATGCCTGATGATGTCATGTGGGCGTTTATGCATCAGAGATCTGTCAGCGTCAACCTGATCAAAGTGTGGGATTTATTTACAGGGATTTATGATGTGGTTTCTGGTTTATGTCGCTGTTGTAGAAACAGGTGTGCAGAAGCTCTGGATGCTCTGGGAGAATTGTGTGTATGTGTACACTGGAATTCCCTGGGATAATGGGATGTTGCTATGGACATATTTATGGTGTTTTGGCCTCAACAGAAAAGCAAAAATTAAGAAAGAAGTGGATATGCTCTAAAACCTGTGCAGGCAGAATTTTAAGGCATTATAGGTTTTCCTGAAGATCATGTGTTGTCATGTACGCATCACTGTCTGTGCTTTAACTAGTGACATCATTGACAATTCATCACGGGGCGCTTGAAACCTCATATGTTGTTTTCAGTTGTAGGATCATGTTCATCATGCATGAATTTTACACACCCGTTTGTCTCTGCATCAGTGAAACGCTCATATTCTTTGTTGTTGATGTCGAAGGTCGTGCATCCAGTCAAACTATACAGTATTTTGGTGCAAATTCATCTGTCACTTGGTAGAAACTCGTCTGATTGGACAGATCTCAACCTGGATGTGATGTCCTTATACTCACAGCTCATGGTAATATTAAATTTTAAGCGCATATTAATGGTGTTAGTCCAATGTAATTTCTAGGCTCTAAAACAAAAACATATTTTAAACAGTTTATTTTGCATATTCTGTTTCAAGTATATCTCACTCAAACAATATAACACTGAATTAAGCCATGCTATTAAAGTGTATGATTTACTTCGAAGTAAATAATACAGTAGATATTGTGTAGACCAACATATCTACATTATAGAAGTATTGTGTTACCCACCCGAACACAGAAATCTCAATACATGAGTAGAAAATAAACTCCAGATGTCATAAAACAGCAAGTTACTAAACTTAACAACAAAAGCAATGGTGAAACTGGAAAATACAGCTGGAAAACAATGATAAATGCAACCTTATTAATTATTCATGCCCCAGTGCATGATGGGAACACCAGTATCAGAAAGTTGAGTAAGTATTACTTAATTTTATAACGTTTATCATTTCTACAAGCTTAAATTGAGTACTAATATAGAATTTGTTTTTGTATGGGGTGCACTAATACGAAAATTTTGTCTGATACCGATAACCGATAACTCTTTATATTTGAAAGCCGATAACTGATATATTGGCCGATAAATCTAAATCCAAATTTTTATATAATTTTTGAGAGCCTGATTACAAAAACAAAAGTTTCACCATTGAAAAAGCCATGTCCAAAGCACACGATTATAATGTTCTTATTATAATATTATGTAGCCTATATGACAGACTTGCGTTGTACATGTTGCACTTTTTCCTTTTTGAAGTGATTTCAATCATATTTCAAGCAATTCAAAACCATCATGGTGAACAGTGCGCATCTGAAGTGTCTGAAGGAAATAATCGGCTTTAACATATCGGCCAAGTTTTCTTATCAGGCCGATAACGATAACATTAAAAATGAACCTATTTCGGCCGATACCGATATGGTGGCCGATTCATCGTGCATCCCTAGTTTTTTAAATTCTTGCCTGAACTGACTTATTCAGGTAGAAATTACATTACTTTTTCTGTAGTATTCACTTCACCACAGAATCATTTTTATCAGTGTACCAACAAGTAACAGATGAATTTGTGCCAGAACGCTGCAAGGTTTCATTGAAAACACAGCTGTTTACATTTTATTCTTTTCATTTAGCTTTCAGCACAAGGATTTAGTATGACTAGTCTAGACTAGTCCTCTTGTTCTTTTTTTCCTTTGTTGCTGTCATGTTGTCATCCTTTTAGATTTAGAGCTCTGATTATTACTACAGGCAGCCCACCTCGTCTCACAGCCGGAAATGCTTCATCAAGTCACAGGTCTGTCTGCCCTTTGTGTCTATCTATTTCCCCTCTCTCTTTCTCTCTCTCTCTCTCTCTCTCTCTTTCTCTCTGTCTCTCTCTCTCCTGTTCTTGATCCCACTGGGACGGTTCCGGCCGTTCCCTCCCTGCTGTTGCCTTGAATAAGGAATGACATGTTTTGTCAGCTCTTGATGTGGTGGATGCTGGAATCACTTTGCTGTCATGTCATTTGATGATGTCCCGGTGGGGAATTAGTGGCATATTTTTACGTCCAGGCCGGCTGGGAAATGTGGACTGCAAACTTGAGATGAATAGCAGCACATGTTGTCGAGGCTGTTTTTTCACTTTACTGAATATCATATTGCCATATTGAAAGGCTTTCGAGCTCAGATTCAATCTTGAGTTACTGATGCCTTCACACTACCTTAGAATGCTGAGTAGGGCTTGACAATGAAGATGGCCTGCGGCCAGTGTAAGAGAGGATCGGACCTGTTGACGGATCCGTCACTTGTGCCATTGCTGTATTTAAGTCAGTAAGCAAACGGAGATGTAAACGAGTGAGAAAACATACACACAGCACTAAATATACTTCACTTCTAGTTGTTAATGTTTTAAAGGGGTCATATGATGCTGTTTTAAAAGTTCATTATTTTGATAATAGGTTAACATGCTTTAAAGGTACAATATGTAACTTTTTGCCAATAGAGGTTGCCTATTCAAAACAAAGGCGTAGCTTGATGATGCCAAGATTGAGCATGGAATCATGGGAGATGTCGTCTTCACCTCACAGCCAGGGGCAAAGAATCGGGACGGGACTCGGGCAGAAATCATGTTCATGGATGAGATTATTAACGTTACTGTAGTATGAAGCAGAGCAGAAACGAGTGATGTTGGAGCTGAACAAGGCTAATTGCTAATGAGAGATGAGCGCGACACACGGCTGGAGAGCAGTGGAGCTTTTATTATGCTACAGTCGCTGCTTCCACTTCTTCTGGTCAAGTGTATGTGGGGTGACGCAGCGCTGTTTTATCATATTACATACATTTGAGTGTGTTGAAAATGATGTTATATTGTTACACTGAGCGTTCGCTCAGCGGCCGCTATGAGACACTTGTTGCACACTGCAGTAAGCTAGATCGATATTAGAATACCATATTAATATAATCAAGAAAACGAGATTCAAACAATAAGACTAAACGTGATAAGCTATATAACAATGATTAGTTTTCTGTCTATAAATGCATCCAAACCGTTGTTCCCTTGTCTAATAAAACTAATATAATAATATTAATATTAAAGCGTCTTTGTTTCCATGGAAACCGAGGGTAACGTGGGTATGATGTCATTGACATGCGACGCACCGACACGGCCCGTGTCCTGGTTTAAATTGCTTATTTCTCTGGATTTAAACATTCTTGGAAACATTTTGGGGTAATGTAAGTACACAAGTCAACAAAAGATATAACACCGTTTTAGTGGTTTTTAGATATTTTAATCCAAAAATCTTACATATTGTGCCTTTAATGTAAAAAAAAAAAACACATTATTTTTCGTATAATGTACTTTATTGCAGCTTTCTATTCCCAGTCTGTCTGAAATGCGCTGATGTCTACAAAGCCCCTTCTTCTGAAAAGCTCAGAGTGCTCTGATTGGCCAGCTGAACCAGTGCGTTGTGATTGGCCAAACAAGCCAAGCGCGTGTCAGAAATGTAACACCCCTTATCATAATCGCAAGCTTCAGTTTCTAAAGCATTTGAAAACACGTCATCGGTTTTACCGTATCAGTTCGAGCCCGAGTCAGATTCTGAAAATGCGGATGATCAAGCCGATCGATTGGAACCAACTTTGCAAGCACGACTTGAGCAGATCATTTCACAGTGGTCAGTAGCCTTTGTATATATATTGTATATATAACAATTTTTATGAAACGATAAAGATGTTGACAGCCAATCAGAATCCATCCTGCTTTTAAAGAGCCCGAGCATTTAATGCGGCAAACGACATAACTGCAGCGCGTGCTTAGAATAATCAGAACGACATTGTGCGCTGTTGTGGACGCTAATATAGTTATTGTTATAGTTATTACAGTTATAGTTAGTCTCTAGAATTTGATCAATATGAGGTATCTTAGAAGGCTGCCTACCCTTTGGAACAGCTTTTGTGTCTGGGATTTGCTTAAGATGTCCTAAATTGCTGTCTAGTTAGGCAGCTAACTAGGTTTTGGAACAGATTTCAAACAGAGCTCTTGACTAATGTGACTCTGAGGTTTACCAGATGTCTTTGGAATATTGACTCAGTATTGTCTGCCCTGTCCTTAAATGTTACAGGCCCTTGGTGATTTGTAACAGTAATGAGTAAAGGAGAAAGCCCTGATCATTTTTTAACTACACAGTAGAGGAGCAAATGTTGGCGGTTTGGCCTGCAGCAGCACTCCAGGGAGATTGAAAGGGATCATGGAAACTCTTCCCCAATGCCAAAGACCACAGCCATTATCCCACACAATCTCCAATCTCAAACTCAGCCCTTCAATCTCTTTTTTTTGCTCCAAAACCTAGTGAGCTGCCTACGTAGGTCGCATTTTAAGGAATCAAAGGCACACTCCCAACATGAATGACTGTTCCAAAAGTATGCAGCTTTATTTTTGCATCACATCCTTATGGGGAAGTAGACAATCCCATAATGCACTGGAACAAGCTCTATACAGGGCTCTATGGTAACATTTTTTTTAATAAAAACAAAAATTTAGGAGCACTTTCTGATCAATACCAGACATTATTACAGGGTGATATTTGCCCCTTTAAATTAATTTCCTGGGGCATTTGTACCATTTATAAGAGCAATTTTATTGAATCTTATTAAATGTATGCATCATGTTTAATCAGTTTCTTAAATTAAAATAGAAAATTTGTTTTTTAATGTTAAACAATAAATTCAATTACAACAGTAAGACCCAATCAGACTGTTACCAATCAAAAGAAATCATCAAAAAATCCATCTTTGCACTGCAGAAGTGGCACAGAAGTGGTATTATTTAGACATTTACATTGGTAAATAATGTTGTACGAATTTTACGTTTTTAAATATAATTTTTTGAATTTAGAAATATGTAAAAAAATGAATCTTGAAAAGTTTAATATTTTAAGTAAAAACATGCCTATGTAATGTGTAAATATGAAAATAAAACCGCCAGTAGGTGGCGGTAAATCTTAATGTGCGAGTCGTTCAAAACGCAGATTCATTCAGGAATCACCGTTGCTTGGAGATGCGCAACAGCTCTGGTGTGGCTTTGTTTGAAACCTAATTTCATGAAATTGAGCAAAAACAGACAGTATTGTGGGTAAAATTTTGTCTCTTAATATCAGCTTGTTTATTGGACTTCAGTCAGATCAGATCATTTGCAGTCATGCCAATACTTGGAGAAACAGGAGTCTACTTGTGTGAGATTGACTGTGTTACTGGTGTTCAGCAGCAACACTGGTTATATCACTGTAATTTTAGATTTTTTTTTATAGTAATAATAATCATTTAGTTTAGTTAGAAAATAGACACTACAGTTAAAAACTCAGTGAGCCGAATGAGAGTCGCAGCACAGATCAGCAGCAGGAGTCAGATTTCACCTCACTTCGGCCATTTCGCCTTACTTTTCTGAATGACAAGACGAGGGATGAAGATTTGGTTGCAAAGCGAAATGTAAAAGCGCATATTTAAGCGAGTTTGTCATTGTACTGTTTTGTTGTTGTGTTTTTCATTAAGAATAATAATGAACCCACCCACCATTCAAGCAATTGCCGCCTCCAAATTGCCTCTACCTTGTAAACAATCTTTGGAGTGTAGTCTGAGCGCATGTCTTTTGCATTTGCTCTGCTGACTGAAGCAAAGTCTTTGAATTAAGGCATGAAAAGCAGCCGATTGCAGTACGAAATATAACATGTTAAGTTTAGATGCATTTTGGGAGTTGTACTTTTTTTTCCGATTGTAGATCTATTCATAAGAACCATTAGGGTCACTCGCACCAGTGCGGCAAGAACATTTTTCACAGTCGCACGCAGTTATTTTTGAGGCGCAAATGCGAGTGAAATAGGCGCACTGTAGAGCCCTGCTATACATCATATGCTTCACCCAAATTTCAGTAATGATGAACAGTAGCTTTTTTAGTTTTATAAATAATAATTTTAGTAATTAAAATAGACTCAATATTTGTGTGTGCTATATATGTTTATGCTTAATAGAGTATTGCATTGTCTTATTTTGGTGTTATTTATATACTATTACAGTTTTTTTTATTAATATTTTGAATAGTTTTCATTTTATAGTTTAAATATAGTTTATTTATAGTTTAATTTTTAGAAATATTGTGTTTTGTCATTTATTATTATTATTATTATTATTATTATTAATAATAATAATTAAATATTACTATTTAGGTTTATTTTATTTTTTTATTTCATTTTTATTTTTATTTTTAGTGCTTTAAACTTATTTCAGTTCATTGCCAAGGTAAGGTTTAATTTTTGTTTATTTTGATATTTATATTTTATTTCAGCTTTCTTTATTTCGATTGAGTTGAGTTTTCAGTGCGCTTCATGCCTATGTAGATCATTCCAAATCGGTCACTTATAAGCTCAGTAGTTGTGTGTGTGTGTGTGTGTAGGTTTTATTTTTTCCAATCTAGCTGGCGTGAACATGATCATGCATTTTTCTTTGTGCATGAGGTTGCCTTTTTAAAAACCCTTTTCCATTTTGATCCGCACCACATCGAAGGGCTTTCCACACACGTCTGACACATGTCTGTGGTTTTGTCTTTTTTATCCTTTTTTTTTTTAAAGTATTCCGGTTGTGGCTTTGAGTTTTAAAGGTGTCCAGAGTCTTTGATCAGCTCTCTGGCTTGTAAAGGTCACATTTCCAGCCGCCGTCACTGTTCTTAATGATTTTGAGCTACTGAATGGATTACGATGTTCTTGTTAAATTCGACCCAAGGATTCATTTGTGGTGTTTTCTGAGGCAAGCATCCAGGTAATAGTATTGCTAGAGGCCAATGAAATCGGTTTTATTTTTTCACAAATTATTTTATAATTCTGTTTAGTTTGTTTCATTTTTTTTGGACTCTGTGCTTTATTTAATACATATTTATCATCAAAAATGGATATAATCAAATGAATAAATTAATAAAAAACACAACATTGCACTACATTTTACTATGGAAGCTTGTTTCCGCCATGAAAAAATAAAAAAGGTAATTGTGACTTTTTATCTGACAATTCTGACTTTTTTTCTCTCCAAATTGCGAGATATAAAGTCACAATTGTGAATTATAAAGTCAGAATTGCGAGTTTATATATACTTTATAAGACAATTGCATTTATGTCATGCAATTCTGACTTTATAACTCGCAATTGTGAGAAAAAATGTCAGAATTGTGAGGAAAAAAGTCGCAATTATCTTTTAAATTTAGTGGTGGATCCAAGCTTCCATAAACATGGATTAAAATAATCTCTTGATATTATCTTGTGATATTCCTTAAAATAATAATTTTTTAATGTTGTAAATTGTTATTATTATTACTTTGAGAAGTACATTTAACTATAATATAAATATAACTAGGAGCACTAATATAACTAATATAACACTAATATAACTAATATAACTATAACTAATAGTACCATATATTTCTGTCATAAATTCCAAACAACCTGAAGTTGTTTGTGGTGTTTTGTAGTAAGATCCTGATTTTAATAATTGTACAGTCTTACTTTTGATTTAGTCATCCATTTTTTTCCAAATTCTGTGACATTCCGTATTATACAGTAAATTCCATTTTTATGAAGGAATTCCACAGAAATCATAGCAGTGATGTGTGCGTCATCCTGCAGACTTGAATGATTCCTCAAATCATGTGAATTGATCAGATGTAGAAAAAAATCCACTTAGTTTGGAGTAGGTGACGTGATGGTCTTTTGCATCAAAATGTCCACTCTTAATCTTGATCTGGGACCTGAGCCCTGGCAGCTTGACAGATGTGCTTCAGTTACTGCAGTGCACCATGGGAAGGAACAGTTTTATGAGCTCACGAAGGAAACACTCTGAGGTCTGTTCACCTGCAATGCCTCGTAATCTCCAGCTTCACATCTGAACATAACGTTGACATTTAAGTTCATTACTAGCAGATCAATTTCACCTGAGGCATTTTGCGGGACCACAACCAAACCTCTTCCCTTTGACCTCGTAAATTATTGGAAAGGCTTTCAGTGTGCTTTAACAAGGGCATGGTGACTTATATTTCTGATTTGACTGCATTCATTTGAGTTTGTAATGGAAATTCAGCCACTGTCAGAGCAAATGCTAAAATATTGAGATATATATTGTGTATATATATATATATATATATATATATATATATATATATATATATATAAATATAGATACATTTTTGTCTGCTGTTTTTTTGTGTGTGTGTGTTTGTTTGTTGTATTTTTTTTTTTTTTTTTTGGCTTGATATGATCTAGAAGCTCTAATGTCTAAGTCCAGCTTTTTGAGCATGCATTGAATTGAATCTTGTCCCATCACTGCACTAAAACCGAGGTCTGTTATATTCGTGTCACATGAGTTCAACGATGCTGCAAATGTGTGCAGCATTGAGTATTATAGCCAATCAAAGGCATTTTTGTTGAAAACAATGACCAATCAGAGGTCTTTAAATTACCGGTAGTGAGAATCCATTCTGTATCTCTCAAAACACTGAATGAGTTTATATTTAGTGCAAGTTTACTAACGCGCACGCGCGCGCACCAATCCTCTCATTATGACAAAAAAGTAGACACAATGTAAATAAAAGATTAATTGATTAAAATGTGAGTTTTCACACCAATAAGCACTCCTCTGCTGCCATCTACCGGTTATAGTGATAATTTCATGTTTGTTTGTTTTTTTTTTTAAAATAAAAGTGTTTGTATTTCACCAAGTCTTAGTTTTCCTACATAGTGAAACTTTTAGTTTTACAAATTTGGACAATATTCGAAGGAATAAAACAAAAATGTTTTTGGTCATCACATTAAAAATAACATTTGAATTGGATAATATTCAGACTTTTGAGCTTTGAAGTGCTGGAAAATGTTGTGTGAAGTACTTGAAAGTCTTTAAAGTCCTTCATTCTTATAACAGTGGTCTATAACTATTGAAACTTGTTTCCACCACTGAGTAAAAAATAAAAAAGATAACCGCAACTTTTTATCTCACAGTTCTGACTTTTTATCTCACAATTGCGTTTAAAAGTCAGAATTGCGAGATATAAACTTGCAATTCTGAGAAAAAGTCAGAATTGCGAGTTTATATCAAACAGTTCTGAGAAAAAATGTCAGAATTGCAAGATTCGCAATAACCTTCTTTATTTTTTATTCAGTGCCGGAAACAAGCTTCCATATATAACTCTAATTTGCTGGGTTTTGATCAAAGCAATATGTGATTCATCTTTGGACGCACCACACACACACTTGTTGTCACGTCGAGAGTTCGCCATACCTTGGCTTTTGGTGACTTGACTCTACTGTGCACAATGCTGATTCTTTTTACATTTTGTCCCCAAACTATAGCTAAAGTCTCTACACGGTGGGTGAACTGGCTCCTTCACTCCACCCACGCTTTGAAAATCACCCATTAATGATCAGATAAGAAACACGGGATAAAAACTGAGACTCGTACACATAATCAGAATTATTGTAGACCTGTGAATCTGTGCTTCTACTCAACCTTTGCACTTCCTGTGGATGTGTGCGTTTGTTTTTGTTGCACCGACTGCATAAAAAGTTAAATAAAAAGTTGTATATAAACATTTAAGTTGCACATGAGGCAGTTTTTCTATAAAAATCGTTGTTCGAATGATCGATGACCGTCCGACCGAAGTAACGAACAACCCACCAACTGACAGAAAGACAGACGGAACGAATGACCGACAGATTGAATGAACGGCCGACCAAACTAATGAGCGACCGACCCACCGAACAAACGCCCGACCGACCAACAGAACAAACAAACGAACGAACGAAAGAACGAATGAACGACTGACTGAACAAACAAACAAAAGAACGAATGAATAAATGACCGAACGACCGACCGACAAAATGAACGAACGACCCACCATCCGACAAAACGACCAACCAAACTAACGAACGACTGACCGTCAGATTGAATGAACGACTGACCGACCGAACTAACAACCATCCGACAGAGCGAACAAACAAACGAACGACCAACCAACTGAGCGACCGAACGGTAGGTGAACTGGCTCCTTCACTCCACCCACGCTTTGAAAATCACCCATTAATGATCAGATAAGAAACACGGGATAAAAACTGAGACTCGTACACATAATCAGAATTATTGTAGACCTGTGAATCTGTGCTTCTACTCAACCTTTGCACTTCCTGTGGATGTGTGCGTTTGTTTTTGTTGCACCGACTGCATAAAAAGTTAAATAAAAAGTTGTATATAAACATTTAAGTTGCACATGAGGCAGTTTTTCTATAAAAATCGTTGTTCGAATGATCGATGACCGTCCGACCGAAGTAACGAACAACCCACCAACTGACAGAAAGACAGACGGAACGAATGACCGACAGATTGAATGAACGGCCGACCAAACTAATGAGCGACCGACCCACCGAACAAACGCCCGACCGACCAACAGAACAAACAAACGAACGAAAGAACGACTGACTGAACAAACAAACAAAAGAACGAATGAATAAATGACCGAACGACCGACCGACAAAATGAACGAACGACCCACCATCCGACAAAACGACCAACCAAACTAACGAACGACTGACCGTCAGATTGAATGAACGACTGACCGACCGAACTAACAACCATCCGACAGAGCGAACAAACAAACGAACGACCAACCAACTGAGCGACCGAACGGTGGGTGAACTGGCTCCTTCACTCCACCCACGCTTTGAAAATCACCCATTAATGATCAGATAAGAAACACGGGATAAAAACTGAGACTCGTACACATAATCAGAATCATTGTAGACCTGTGAATCTGTGCTTCTACTCAACCTTTGCACTTCCTGTGGATGTGTGCGTTTGTTTTTGTTGCGCCGACTGGTAGTGCAGTGACCTTACACAAACGATCACAAGGACACGTGAACTATTGATGATCAGTGTGTTTGATCAGTTTCCCGGTAACAGCGCTGTGGAGCTGAGGAATGCAGGACTGGTGTGATTGTCTTGAGTGAATGTGGATATTATTAGAAAATTTGGGTCCAAGTGTCCTAGTGAAGTGCTTCTATATTTTAAATCACTGTCTGTGTTCAGAATGAAAATGTATAGCTGCACATGCCTAGCTAGTGTGCTTTTCTGAATGTAGCCACACTGTGATCATCCACATGGAGCATGTCTTAGCTCAAGTCCCCCGTTGTAACAAAACCAAAAACCTTTGTGTGTTTTCCACAGCAGGAGGACGTTCATAAATTAGGAGCAGAGGACAGTGTTTAGCCGTTTCTGTCTAGCAGTGACCTCTGGTGACCTGAATGCAGTCGGTGGGCGCTTCACCAGCACTGTTGTTTCAGCTGCGTGTGTGTTTAAGCGTGTGTGTGTGTAGTTGGTAGCACACATGAGTGGACACAGTTGACTGCGGTCAGATTGGTTGGATTGTGGCCAGACTACTGAGGGCCTGGAACACGTCGCTTTCTTTGATCTTCTCAGGTTGTCCTGGTTTTGCCAAGGAGAGTGAGGGTGCAGAATGTTAACATGCTAATTTGAGCTCTGTAAATTGGGCCGGATATGTAGTATTTATTAGTGGAAAGACAGGAAAATTTGTCCCCCCAATATTTGATATTCTTGATGCTGCTCTGCTGCACTCCATTATGCACTGTTCTGTTTGTTTTTAGGATCACAAAAAGTTTTAAGTTACATTTCAGGCTGGTCTAAAATGTAACCGCGCTCGTCAATGTCAAAATGACTGAGATGGCCAATCAAATCAAAGAAGGCGGGGCTTACTATTCACAGAAGACTAGTGTGAATTTCAACACAACACTTTTAGAGTGTGTGGTAAGATGTAAGTAGCTAAACATTTAATATTTGACAACTGTTTTACGATAGAAATGTTCAACGACTGACAGTAATATCCAGTGATGCAAACTACTCAACTTTTTTATGAAATGTCACCATTTTGAATGGAAAATGTTATTATTTACATGATTCATGTAATTCATAATAACTGAATGTGACAAGAAACGTTTTGCGTTTTTTACATATTAGACATACGAATTAGAATAAATGTGTGCATATTTTAAAACAAAATAGTTTAAATTGATTACTTCATAACTATAATAGACTTGGAACTTTTACCATTCTATTTTTTTATTATCTGGAATGTAGTGAGAAATATTGTCATATAGAAATCTCTGAAGTTTTATTGCAGATTTTTGTAGCTAGTGATGCACTGAAATTAAAACCGAAACCTAAAATAACTTTATTTATTGAATATTCAATTATTTATTAAATTGTTTAATTTAATTTAATTTAATTTAATTTAATTTAATTTAATTTAATTTAATTTAATTTAATTTAATTTAATTTAATTTATGAGCACTCAAATAAAAAGTTATAAAAGTTAAAAGTATATAAACATTTAAGTTGCACATGAGGCAGTTTTTCTATAAAAATCGTTGTTCGAACGATCGATGACCGTCCGACCGAAGTAACGAACAACCCACCAACTGACAGAAAGACAGACCGAACGAATGACCGACAGATTGAATGAACGGCCGACCAAACTAACGAGCGACCGACCCACCGAACAAACGCCCGACCGACCAACAAAACAAACGAACGAACGAACAAACGAACGGACGAATGAACAACTGACTGAACAAACAAAAGAAGAATGAATAAATGACCGACCGAACAACCGACCGACCGACCGACAAAATGAACGAACGACCGACTGTACTAACGAACGACCCACCATCCGACAAAACGACCAACCGAACTAACGAACGACTGACCGTCAGACTGAATGAGCAACCGACCCACCGAACAAACGCCCGACCGACCAACAGAACAAACGAACGAACAAACGAAAGAACGAATGAACGACTGACTGAACAAACAAACAAAAGAACGAATGAATAAATGACCGAACGACCGACCGACAAAATGAACGAACGACCCACCATCCGACAAAACGACCAACCGAACTAACGAACGACTGACCGTCAGATTGAATGAACAACTGACCGACCGAACTAACAACCATCCGACAGAACGAACAAACAAACGAACGACCAACCAACAGAGCGACCGAACGAACGTCGACCGACCGAAAGAACAAACGAACGACCGACCGACCAAACTAATTGATCTTTCCTTCTTTTTCATGGATGGAGAATAGCGGTGACATGCTGACATGGTGGTTTTTGTGAAATCTACGGCTTTTCCTTCTCATCTAACATAATCTAATTCTCATCTAAACACAAAAAATTTTCTCAAAATAGTTGAGATTCCAGGTCAGCCTGTGGACAGGATATTAATTTCCCTTCAAGCATTCTTCAAGCACATTTACTCAGGAGTCTCATATCTTTGTTTTCATGTGAGAGCTGAAACCTGAAGCCTGAATCTCTCTGGTCCGTTCGGACTGTGCTCTAATCATCTCTGGGTCTCTTTATGGGGGATCAGACCGGCCGTTTAGTGAAATATTAAACAGGCAGGGAAAACCAAACTATTAGAAATGCCTGGTTTTCTTGCTTCCTTTCCCAGGAACATTTTGTCAAAAGCATTAGGAGTGGTCGGAAGGAATGTGCGATGTGGATACGATAATATCACATTTGTTGTTTTAATGATGTGGAAGTCACTCACTCTGCAAAAAAACAAAACAAAAACAAACAAAAATGCCTTGAGAGTGCATGCTTTTACTACGTGATATGCAGCTAGAAAGATCCCAAGATTCATTATATGCCCTATTTTTGCCTATTTATAATATAGTTAATCAGTATTACACAAGCAGATGTGCTGTTTTTCCTGAATATCTGCACAATTACAAATGTGATACTGATTTTATACATCAGTTCAATAAAAAAAGAAGTTAATATTGTGAGTTACATTTTAGACACAATATTGTTAGTTTTTTCTCTATTTTGCCAACAAAAATAGCTCCAAACCAAGCACATTACCTTTACCCGCTGTATAAACGGTATAGATAAAATCTATATATGGCGATGCATATGCGTCTTAGTACTAGCATAATTTTGTTAGCATTTTAAGATAATTGTGTATTCTGCTGGTTGACATGAAGGTGTTTTTGACTGTAGTCTTAATTTTACCCAAGATATTTCAGGACCTGAATTTTTTTTCTTTACACCTGACCATCCTCTGTTATTCAGACCACTGATCCAAGGATAATAAAGAGGAAACCTCTTGGAAAATTCCACTCGTGATGTTGTTATCCAGCTGTGGCCTTTAATATCATGCTGTACCTCTATCTCGTCTACGTCAGAGTGGTTTTCCGGGATGCCGTTTTAGAGACGTTTGTTGACAGACGCGGACACGTCTGCCCAGACACGGAGTCACAGGTGTGTGTGAGAACCCCAAACCCATTTATAAGAGACCAGTGAAGACCACAAGTGAGAGACAGCTGGACCAACCTTCCCATAATGCCCTGCTTACACTGACCATCTAGTTCCTAGAGATTGATCTGTGTTGGTGAGATGTTGGGGGAAAAAATGTCATATATAGTGTTTTTTTAGTGTGTGTATATGTAGTTTTTCCACATTTTCAAGATTGACAACTATTAAGCTTTTTTACATTTTAAACATTATTTATGACAATTCAGCACAGTTTCCTCCGAAATACTCATTACCATAATGTGTCCACATTTTTTTATTTTTAGTTGTTGTTTTTTGCATTACAATAAAGAAAATGTGGATGGAAAATGTGCTTAATTATTATTATAAAACAAACCAAAAAAAAAACCAAATAACACATGCAACGTATTTCTGTCATGTGGCATCTAGTTTATTTTGCTGGTAAAAGTGATTTAAACAAAATTTTAAATACCTGTCAAACTTTGGCATCTAGTGATGCATATTGCAACCCAGTCCCACTGGACCGTGCCACTTTTGTATGCAGTAATATGCATCGATGGCCAATGAACAATGACTAGAAGATAGAGTGAAAGAATAAACAGGGAATGTGAGAGGTTGAAAACGAGTTTGCCGCCTGTTGCCTGCCAAGGTCTTGTAAACAGACGTCGTCAGTGCGGCCCTGACTCATGTCCATTCCCATGGAGCTTTATTCTGCTTGTCTGGTAATGTGAGAGTTGGGCTGGGACACGTGAGGACACACCTGAACTTCCAGACCTCAGAGACACTGTGTGTGTGTGCGGTTACAGCAACGCCCAGCTAATAGCTACCTCTTGGGTGTTCAGAGGCTTCTGGTTCTCGAGCAGGTCTTCCTTAAATGATTTTTTTGTGTATTTTTAAACTGTGTTTACTTAGAGCTCAGTCTGGCCGCTGTGAACCATGCAATGGTAGAGATTCTGCTGTAGTATGTAAAATATGTAAAAAATATTTCCGTGTATGTAACTGTACAAACCTTAAAGGATTAGTTCATTTTGAAATGAAAATTACACCAAGCTTTACTCACCCTCAAGCCATCCTAGGTGTATATGACTTTCTTTTTTCTGATGAACACAATTCTGAATAAATATCCTGACGCATCCTTTATAATGGCAGTGAGTATGAGCTGAAGAAAGTGCTTCCATCCACATCCATCCATCATAAATATGTGCTCCACATGGCTCCGGGGGGTTAATAAAGGCCTTCTGAAGCAAAGTGATGTGTTTGTGTAAGAAAAATATCCATATTTAACAAGTTCCGCACGAGCCGCCTTCCGTATTCAGCGTAGAAAGTGTAAAACTCTTGCAGTTCTCAAAGCTTACGCTACATCTTACGCCTTCCCTATTCAACTTACGGAAAAAGTGTAACTGACGCGACGCCAGTTTATGCTTTCTTCGTAACTTGAATACGGAAGGTGGTCTGGCGGAAGCTAGATATTTTACTTCATAACTTGTTTAAATATGGATATTTTTTTACACAAACGCATCGCTTTACTTCAGAAGGCCTTTATTAACCCCCCAGAGCCGTGTGGAGCACATATTCATGATGTATGGATTACATTTTTTCAGCTCATACTCATTGGTCCCAAAGCACTTTTGAAGACCTTCTTTGTTTTTAATCTCTTTCAAATTGACAAGGCAATACGGCATCCTATTCTTACGTACAAAAAAACATAATCAAGAGCTGACCTGGCTTTTTTTAAGCTCTTAATTTTTTATTGATTAAAATATTAACATCCATTTTTAGAAGTAATTAATTTTTTATGACTGTTTCCATTCTATTTCTGATCATTAGAATTAAATGGGCAGTTATTTTTTTATTAATGTTTTATTTATTTTTTAGCCAACATTTTTTTGTTTTGTTTTTATGACCATTTTCCATTCTTTTTCTTATCATTAGAATTAAACAGACATTTTTACTACTAAATCTTTATGACTTCTGTGTAAACAGCCTCACATTGTGACAGATTCATGACTTATTCATGTAAATGTTGGCAGGTTATATGTTCAGATGTTATTGCCAGCCTCACGTCAGAAGGTTTTTGGAAGTTTTGGAACGTGACGTTTGAGCAGGAAAATTAAATTTCTCATGTCATGAGCCTTTTAAATCTTTTTACATTCTTTAAGATGAATTTTTGCTGTTTTTTCTGCCAGAGATTAACGCATTGGGGAAGAAACCTGGCAGGTAGCAGTCACACCCCGAGACAAAATCAACAGTAGCAGCACAGAGATAATGACAGGATTCACTACAACACATTAACATGCCACAGCATTCAATTTCCTTTGCATAATGATCACAGATCTAATTTCAAAACTCATTTGTTTATACTGTACTGAACTGCCAGACTGAGTCTCATCATCCAGTCAAGATTTCTTCAGTTCAGTCAAGCTTTTTTAGGAGAAAATGAGCTAAACATTTATATTTTTTGATATATATATATATAAATGTAGAAAAATATATAACATAAAATAAACTGTCTGGCTGTGACAATACGTCTTCACTTCCTGATCACTTGCCTTTCATTCCCAGCTGGTTAATTGGCATCCAGAGCTCTGACTAGTAAAGCATGTCTCATTTCCCCTATTTCTCTTCCAAGGTCCCGAGTGCAGCCCGCCGGTGTCCATGACCTTGGATACGACTGTGAAACCTGAGAATCAAAGAAAAGGGGGACAAAAAACTAAACAAATAAAGCCACCTCATATTTGGCAGGGAACGGGAGTGATGTCATTCCCTGATCAGGATTACAAGGATATCTTGGCTCAGCGCTGCCATAGAAGGTTGAACTGCAAAACCTTACGCTGTTGTTTAGAGAAACGGGAACGGCCAGTATATCACTGAAACAGGGTGTTGGAATGACTCATGCATGTTTATGCAGAATTTTTTTCTGGATTTTCTGTGCTGATTTTCAGGGAGAATCCGGTTTGGGAAGCCCTGGTTTTGTATACAAAAGAATGGTTAATGGATTCATTGAGAAAAGAATTCCCATGCTTGGACCCCATGAAGTGCTCGACGTGAGTGTTTGTATGTTTCAGCTCTAAGTAGGTTCTTTCTGTCTCACACAGTTTTGTGTTTAGATGAATAGTCAGAGGCCGGGCTGAACTACTGACCCGTCATCATTGTCCTCTTCCTCGTGACAAAGAGTTGTGGGGGGTTAATAGTTGCTCTGATTCACATTCACCGCCTGTGAACTCTCATCCTGATGTGGCGGGATGGTGGGAGACTATAATGTTATATTATTCTGTGAGATTAGACACATTGCAAAACTGAATTCATACGATATACAGTACCATTCAAAAGTTTAGGGTCAGTAGCATTTAGTTTAAAAATATATATATATATATTTATATTCAGCAAGGATGCATTCAGTTAATTAAAGGTGACAGTAAAGACATTTATAATTTTACAAAAATATAGATTTTTTTCAGTATCAGACTCTGAGATTTATTGTGAAGTACATTGTACAAGTTTGTATGGAAGCTTGTTTCCGGCACTAAATAAAAAAGGTAATCGCGACTTTTTATCTCACAATTCTGACTTTTTTCTCAGAATTGTGAGATATAATCACACAATTGTGTTATAATGTCCAGTTGTGAGGGAATTTTTTTTTTCCTCAGAATTGCGAGTTTATATTTCATAATTCTGACTTTATAACTCACAATTGTGTTATAATGTCCAGTTGTGAGGGAAAAAATGTTTTTTTCTCAGAATTGCGAGTTTATATTTCATAATTCTGACTTTATAACTCACAATTGTGTTATAATGTCCAGTTGTGAGGGAAAAAATGTTTTTTTCTCAGAATTGCGAGTTTATATTTCATAATTCTGACTTTTTTCGACTTTTTTTCAAATTGTGAGTTATAACGTCAGAATTGTAAGATATAAAGTCAAAATTGTGTGTTTGAAAACTTGCGATTGCGAGAAAAAAGTCATAATCGTGAAATAAAAAGTCGTATTTACCTTTTTTTTTTTTTTACTTTTTTTTTTTAGTGGCGGAAACAAGCTTCCATAGAAAACAGTTATTTTAAAATGAAATAATATTTCACAGTATTACTGTTTTTACTGCATTTTACGATCAAATAAATGTAACTTTGGTATGCGTAAGAGACTTCTTTCAAAAGCATTAAAACATTTCAACGACCTCATACTTTTGAACGGTAGCATATGAACATATGGCACTGAGCGTTCAGTGCTGGAGTTGAAAAGGCCGCTCATTGCAGCGTCTGCTTGTACTGATGGGAGTGTATGATGTGAGGTTTGCTGCTCTTTGCATTCATGTAGCTCCACTAAAAGTGGCTGATCTGTGATGTCCAGTCATGCAGTTGTGCTGTTCCCGTGACCTTCACTGAGCTGCTCTCGACGCTCTGCTTAATGGTCTGTGTTAATCCCTGATTCTTCTATACAAACATCACTGAATGGCCTCAGAGCTCATGGTAGGTCTGTCCGGGCGTATGCACTAAAAATAAATTTCCCTATGCACAAAACAAATAGGGTTTTACTTCTGTAACCTTACTCTTGTGTTCTTTAGGGGCTCAAAACTGAGGTAATCTCACTTCTTACTGTCACTCCTCACGGCTTATGTGGCTTATTGTGAGTGAATCCTTTAAATATGTTCTTAAAATCAGGGATTACGATGATGTGAACCAATACTAATACTAACTAGCTTTTCATCTTTTAAAGGGTGTCAATTCTGTCATCATTTACTTAACCTCATTTCGTTCTAAACCTGTATGACTTTCATTCTTCTGTGGAACTCAAACTGAAAATCCTCTTATCTACCCTTGCTGTCCTTGGAAGTAGTGATTTGTGAATGAATTGTTTTGAGTTGACTCTTTTGAATCAATTGTTTGATCCAGTTCACAGAACTAGAACATTTATCAGAATATTTCCTTTTGTGTTCCACCGAAGTCATACGGGTTTGGGACGACATGAGGGTGAGTAAATCAAGATTTTTCATTTAGGGGTGAATGATTCCATTGAGCTGCATATATCTGTAAAACTATTCTGTCACACATCTTTTTAAGATGCACAGGAGATTTACATGAGATTTACAGGAGACGTGTGGAGATTGTACATCATCAGTAAAGTAAGTCAGTAAAGTCATGTTTTGTAGTGGAATGATTTTTATGGAAGCCCTGAGACTTATCAATGTGACAGACTGCATTCACCCTCGATGATAACTTGAGGTTTTACCTCCCTGAGCTCGAAGCTTCTGCCAAATCCTGAGAATTTACAGACTTATTCTGCGTTTTCTGTGCTGATTTTAGGTTAAAATGGAATCTCAAGCTTTCTTTCTTCTTGTTTTTTAAGTTTTCTCTCACCTCTTTCCTCTGGCTGTCCTATTCTCTTTCTTTTGTTCTTTGATTAAAGGGTTAGTTCACCCAAAAATAATGTAATTTATTACTCACCCTTATGTCATTCTACACCTGTAAGACCTACACCTGTTTTGAATCAGTGATTCGGATCGCTTGTCAAAATGCTGAAATCACGTGACTTTGGCGCTCCAAATTTTACTCCGACTTAATTTGTGTTCTGAAGATGAACAAAGGCCTTACGGGTGTAGAACGACATGAGGGTGAGTAATAAATTACATTATTTTCATTTTTGGGTGAACTAACCCATTTAATATTAATGACAGACAGCAGCAGGTTTATTAGGCTGCTGTCACTTTATAACCTGCCGCACATGATGCGGATCTGACACATCCGATGTCCTCACAACTCTTTACGATCATTTAAGGCTTTATTTAACTAATTTAAGACTGTGCTTAGACAATACTCGACAAAGTGGGCATTTTGGCATAATTTTGTGTGTTTTTGTCCATTCAAGCACGAAAGAGAACAGACAGGAGATTCACAGACAGCGTGCCGGTCCAGATTTAAGTTATTTTTTTGTCTTGTCGCGCTAGAATGGTTTAATAGCACTTGAATGATAGCGGGATCATATAATGTAATGCTACCTAAAGGATGACAGAAAAAAATGGATGCTGCGTTAATTGCGTTATTTTTTTTTTTTCACACATTTTTTCAAATAGTACAAACAACGGAGACCAAGACAATCAAACAAGCAAATAAGCAAACAAACAAACAAAACCCCAAGCGATGCAAGTTAAATAAAATGTACACATGTATCTGTTTACAAAAAACATAAGTCAAAACAAGAGAAGCCAGAACTCTCTTAAAATAAAAATTTTCAAAATTTGTGTAGGAAGGATTAGAGAGGTTCTCAAAGACTCCTGAATTTGTCCTGTTTATCGTTGAGGTCATAAGTTAATTTCTCCAAAGGAAGAAAGGCTGACAACTGAGAAATCCACATGGAAATAGTTGGGACCTAAGATGTAGACCATTTTAATAATATACATTTCTTAGCCAGGAATATAAGGGTTGTAAACAGAGGTCTGAAGTCTGAGTCAAAAAGGTCTTTAGGAATGTCATTCAACAAAAAAAGTGAGGGGGATAAAATAAAATGTTTTCCTATTATCTCCAAATTATATGAACCCCTCTCCAAAATGGTTGGATGTGAGCACAGGACCAAAATACATGAAAAAATGTGCCCTTACAAGTTTTGCATTTAAAACAGAGGTTGTAACAACCTGGGAACATTTTATGCAGACGAACAGGTGTAAAATAAATTCTGTGAAAGAATTTAAAATTTTGTTCATGTATGGAAATCGAGGTGCATTTTAGAAAAATACATCACAGATCTTGGTCCAGTCATCAGAGTTAAACAAAACTCCTAGATCCTGTTCCCACAGTGGTTTCAAAGAATCATAAACTGAGGAATCGGAGTAAGCTAGTAAGGCAAAAAATTTGGAAATAAGCCCTTTGAAAGAATTGACTGACAATGTGGTTTCTTCCAGTTCTGATAATTTGAATCAAAATTTGTTTTGAATTTGAAGATATTTGAAAAAGTCTTCGAAGGGAATATCAAACTCTATTCTAATTTGTTCAAATGATCTCAAAATTTCAGAGGTAAACACATCTGAGAAGTCAGACAAACCTTTAAAACTCCAGTCCAGCAATCCATTGCTCCTAATCTGCACGGGAAAGTCTAGGTTCAAAGCCAGGGGGGAGTGAATGGATATATTTTGAGGGATATTCAAATGTTTTTCCACATCATTCCAAACCCGTAATGTGTTATAGACAATCACATTGTCAGTAAGAGAGTTTTATCTGGGATATATTGTTAATAAACCACAGGGAATCTAATCTTCTTGGATGGCGAAATAAAGATTCAAAGTCAATCCACAGACCGTCCTTGCCTATTCATAACCCAGCTTGTTATCGTTTTGATTTGGGCAGCCCAGTAATAAAGCTGGAAATTGGGTAAGGAGAGACCCCCAAGACCCTTTTGTTTACAAAGTTTAGAAAGACCAACTCTCTGTTGCTTATTATTCCAAATAAAACGAGATATGTAAGAATTCAAAGATTTAAAGAACGATGTAGCTAAGTAACATGGAAGATTTTGAAAGAGATAGTTTAGTCGAGGAAGTATGTTCATTTTAATGACATTAACTCTCCCAAGAAGGGAAATTGGCAAAGAGGTCCACTTTTCTAAATCTTTTTTTAATTAAAAGAGATGTATTAAACCTCCAATTTGAAGTTCTAGGGATACTGAAAGCAGGATCAATTTGCAAACGTACTGCTGCGTGATCTGATAGGACGATAGAGTCAATATGACAAGACTGAACTGCATGCAAAAATTGTTTAGGAAGAAAGAAATAGTCAAGCCTGCAATATGAATTGTGGGGGTGAGAATAAAATGTATAATCTCTCACTTTAAGATTTAATTGACGCCATACATCTATCAAACCAGAATCCGAACATAAATTATTGAGCACCTTAGATGATTTAGGGTTTGATACATTTGCAGACGAAGATTTGTCTAGGGAAGCATTCATTATACAATTAAAGTCTCCGGCTAGAAAACCGAAGCCTTTACAATGGTAAGTGAACTGTAAGATCATCTGGGATATAAAGTTAGGGGAATCATAATTTGGAGCAGAAACATTAAGAATTGCTATATGGTGTTTGAAGATTGATCCTGTGATCATAATAAATCTCCCTTCAGGATCTGATTCTTTATGTTCTAAAATAAAAAGTAGATTTTTATTAATAAGAATGGCTAACCCTCTTTTGTTCTGTGAGTAAGAGGAAAAGTAAACTTGACCCACCCAGTCTTTCCCCAGCTTTGAGTGTTCAGTGTCGGATAATTTTGTTTCCTGAAGCAGTACTATGCTGGGTTTTTGTTTTGTCAAATGAGAAAATTTCCTTTTAATTACATGTCCAATCCCTTGAACATTCCAAGTGATAAGTTTAAGTAAACCAGCCATAAAGGGCGCAAATTAATCACATAGATAAAACGAAATTTTTTGGCAAAATAAGACGGCAGAGAGCTGACACGTAAAACATCAAAAAGCACCTTGCAGTGCACACCCTCCCCGACTCTGTCCCCAAACGACAGCGTAACACCCCCCAAAATGAAGTCAACGAGCGTAATAATCAAGTACAAATCCAAACTCAATTTAGAGACCACAATAACAATTCAGTCGCCAGAGACAGCGGCCAAACCAAGAGATGAATAAAAACATAAGAACTCAACAAAGAAAAGAGAGTCCCTTAGGAATAAAATGAGAACTATATTATAAATGGGGAGCTATACTTAAAATGAAATCAAACCTCAAAAGACGAATTTGCCCGTTGTGAAGACAGCGGAGCCGTGCTGGGTAAGCGAAGCCACGATACATATTATGACGGGCCATCAGTTTCCCCACGGAATCAAACTCACGATGTTTGCGCAGGACCTCTGCCGAAAGGTCAGAATAAAACCTTAATTTGGATTCGTTGTAGAGGATGTCACGCTTCTTCAGAGCTGCCCTGAGAACCGCTTCTTTCTGAGAGTATCGGAGAAATCGCACTAGAATACTTCTTGACGGCTTGACGGCTTGTTCAGGCTAGGGACCAGTTCAATCTCCAGAGGAGGAAAGTCAGCAGGTAGGCCGACTAAAGTTGGAATGGACGTTTGGAGAAAGTCCGCGAATGAAGTGGAACCCCATGCTTTCTCCGGGAGATTGACAATTTTTAAATTCTTCCGACATCCACGGTTCTCCAGGTCGTAAACCTTCAGCTGTAGCATATCCACTATCTTTTGCATAGCTAATATTTGGGCTTTGTGGTTATCGCAACTATCCTTTGTAGAGCTCCGAGTTTCGGCTTCATCCATTCGCCTTTCCAAATCTGTTGCCCGGTAAGGTAAATTGGAGAGAGAAAGCTCGGCTCGATGCGATGGATGTTTTTATGTCACCCAAAGTACTCTCTATCGTATCCAAACGAGCTTCGACATATTCATCCATGTTATTAACACGTGAGGCTACATATTTGATTCCAGTCAAAATCTGATCCATGGTTGCCGTGCCTCCAGGGTGCTAGTTTCGCCATGCTGATCCTCAGTAGTGGAGCATGCGATCGGTTGAGTCGTCGCTTTCTTCTTCCTGGTGGACGGGCCAGATGTCGAAAATATAGGAAAATCTTTGTCACGAGGAGGTTTAGGCATACTTTAAGCCATGGTTTAGCAAGGAGCGAAGACTCAAGTGTCCATCTTGCTCCGGGTCATGTGACCACCCCGCGTTAAATATTTTTAACTCGTTAAACTGAAATAATTAATCGCATGCATTAACGTGTTAATTTTGACAGACCTAAATATTCCTAGATTTGTTTACATGATATAAATGCGTATTTGCTGAATTCTGATGGTAAATGAGAATAATAATAGAAAAGCAAACACTATAATACTTTTTCGTATACAGTTTACTTTCTGTGGTTAACAGAATAACGTATTATGATGGTAAACGAATGAAGTCAGAGAATGGGAGCGCTGTTTGAAATAAAATAAAGTCCCGCTTCCACCATATCGGCCTAACAGAAAAACGTATTAACCGATGCCGATATTTAAAGTCCCCCTGAAATCAAAATTTAAGTTTTTTTAGCTTTTAATATGAATATGTTAGCCTTAAGGTTATGAATATGCTGGTTGTCCAAAACAATGACAAAATTTGCATTTAAGAGATATAAGCATTACAGTCTCTCACAGTCAAAACTTACAGTCTCTCACTTCCGCTAAAACAGATCACGGATTTTCGTGACATCAGATCTTCTGTCCAATCAAATACTCTCTAGAATCTGAAGCTAGAGATTCCCCTACATTATAAATAGATGCTGAAGCTGCGGCTGAAATTGGTCACTTGTTCACACATTTGCTATTTTCTACATGGTGAATGGCGCATAGTGCACTATATAAGGGGATAGGGAACGATTAAGATATATGCTTTCCATTGAGGCGAATGAAGTCTGGTTTACTTTAGTGTAGGTCGGTAAGTGTGTAAACCTCACTCCCCTGATCTCAAGAGGTGACTGATGCTAGAGACTGCGGTCTTTAGCCTCCTTGTTAGAGGGCCCGACTCCCATGCCAGCGAACCCGGGTTTGAGTCCCGCTTAGAGCGGCGCAGCCCGCGCACAGTCTGCTCCGGGCCAGAGACACGAGAGCACAGAGTGGATCATGCGCGCGAGTCGGCACAGACCACAAAACATAGTGGACCCATTTCAATTCTGCACAGAATGCTGTATTTTAAAGCAATATGGAGAAGACAGTTAGAGATCAGAAGGAAACTGAAGTTTTACTGAGCTCAACGGCTCTGAACGAGCTGTGATATAAACGCAACGCTATTGGCTATTTTAAAAAGGGGGAGGAGCTGTTCGATATGTCCCGCCCTGTCTTCCTGTTTCAGTGGAAATTACGTCAACACATTGAATAATCCTGCGCTCCAAGGCACTTCAGTGGGCCTTTAAAAATGCCAAATATCGGCTGATTTATTGCCAGCTGACTGTCAGAGTACATTCTTTCTCATATAAAGACATGAGGCTAAGGCTTCACACTAGCCTAGGCTGAAATTCCTTTCCCATACCAGTTATGTAGAGAACTGGAACATGTCGCGCCCCCCCAGTCTCCGCTGGGAAAGAGACTCCAAAAGGTTCTGCCAGTGTTGAGCTGCTCTGACTCAGCTGTGGGTTTGACTTCAGATGTCTGTCTGCTTGTGGCATCCGTCGCATTAACGGCCTAATATGTTCCCATAGAGGATGTTTCAGTGACGTGCTCTTGGTTTTAATATCTCTAGTGTATTACAGCTATTTTCTGCTGAGTGAATTTGGCTCTCCTGCTCTGTTTCCAGAATCTAGTGAGCTGTCTACCTAGGGATTATATGTGCACTTCAGAAACGATGCCTTCTATAACGATAAAGATTTAGTTTCAACAATCAAAGAATAGCACAGCTATAACAATAATGGCACAGAGGAACCGTATCATTGGAAATCACTTTAACAATGACATTTTTCCAGCTGATTATTGATTAAAAACATTGACAGCCAATCAGAATCCATCCTGCTTTAAAGAGCAGCAGACGACAAACACTTACTCTGTTCTTACACTGTTGAAAGGATAAGCAGACTTCAGCATGAGTGTGTTTGTGAATGGATGTGATGCAGCTGATGGAAGTACAGATTCAGTGTCTTGAGTGTGTGTGAATAGATTACAGTGTCTGTTGTTGTGTTGTCAGTGATGGAGGCGTCAGGAGTCTGAATGGATCTCTATAGAGAGCTGTGAGTGTGTGAATGAGAGGAAACTGCCGTGTGATCCAGACTCACATCACAGCAAAGCTGAACTTTCTTTCTTTCTTTCTTTCACTTTTTCACTCTTCTTTCTTTCTTTCACTCTTTCTTTCGCTCTTTCTTTTGCTCTTTTCACTTTCTATTTCTCTTTCTTTCTTTCGCTCTTTAGCTCTTTTTCTTTTGCTCTTTCACTTTTTCTTTCTTTTTCCTTAAGTTCTTTTTTCGTTCGCTCTCTCTTTGCATCTTCATCTTTCTCTTTATTCATTCTCTTCTTTCTCATTCTCTTTTTCTTCCCTAGCTCTTCTTTACTTTTCTTTCTCTGTCTTTCTTTTCCTCTTCTTCCACTTTTCATTTTCGTTTTCTTCTTCTCTTTCACTTCTTCTTCCTCTATTTGTCTCTCCCCTTCCTCATCTTTCTTTTTTCTTTTCCTCTTCATTGTGCTCTGCCTCTTTATTTTTTCTTCTTCTTTTCTCTTTTCCTTATCTTTCTCTTTTTCTCTTCCTCTTTGTCTTCATCTTTTTTACTCTGTCATTTCCTTCACTCTGTCTTCCTTTCTTCTTGTTCTTTCAGTTTTCTCTCACCTCTTTCCTCTATTCTCTCTGCTGTTTTTCTTTATCTCCGAGGTTTCAACCGCTCATTGAATCTCAGTCAGGCATCTTTGTTGATTTAACAAAGAGAATCTGCATTAATTATTTTCAGATTATCTGCTAATGATGCACACGCATCTTTTTTGTCCTGTACACGTTCAGTACAGCCCATGATCACAAATGAATGCATTAATTCAAGTAAATCTGTGTGCTCCACAGGTCAGTAATTAAACTCAAACAGATCCAGCAGAATGAGTCTGTGACTCTGGATCTTTTCCACAGGCACTTTACTGTATGTGTGACAAGCTGAGCCACAGAGTCTGAATACTAAAGGGCTGTTTCTGCCTGAAGAGGGCTCATCCCTCTCAAGGTTACGTCCCTTTGTTCAGTGTGTGTGTGTGTGTGTGTGTGAGTGTGAGAGGAGGTGAAACAGGGGCTGGTGGGCTTTTATTCTTCAGCGTTTAGAGGCTTTAACAATGACGACTCGCATTCCTGAGGCTAGATTTATTTCTCTCGTAGACTCACAGAAGCCAGAAATACACCCTCACATCTGATCTGATTCACCTCAGAATATACTCTAGATCTGGATAATATAGAAATATTACATCAATAATATATAATAATAATATATAATAAAATGAGTTAATTTAAAGAATTATATAATAGAAAATAAATAAATGAAATATAATATAATAGAAAGAAAAGTTGATATTTTTAGCCTTTCGTCTGTAATTGATAAATCAAGATGCATGATTTTGCTCTAAAATCGCTTAAATGATTTTACATCCATCCATCCAGTAAAAATCAAGGAATGTTTTTGCACTGTTTTTCAACTCATGGAAGAATATTTCATCATTTTTATTTAAATACACCAATATTAGATTACTGTGTTTTGCTGGATGTTTCACGATAAATAAAACCACAGTCTCTCCCTTACATATTATATCTATTAAACATCAATTCTGGCCTAATCAGAGCCTTTTTTTAAATATAATCAGATTATTATAATTAGAAGCCTCAGTCTGTACTGGCTAGGAAAGTCTAGAGAGGTTGTAATCAGTTGTCTGTTCACCAGTATAATCAGTTAGGCTTGGTTTCATTGGTTTAAGTGCAGCTCAAATTATCAGTCTTGTGCGTGTGGTTTACTTTGGACCCAAAGAGCTCATGTAGGGTGGGTAAGTTTACATTACTGTCAGTCAAACTGCCTTTCTCTCTACTTTTCTGTCCTTTTGCTTCAGTCTGTCTGCCCTTTTAGTTTCTCAGTGGCCGTCTGTGGTTGGCCTGTCATGATTTAGCTTGTCTCAGGTGCTTTACCAAACTTTGTGAGCTGCCTACGTAGGCAGCGTTTTAAGACATCCCAAAAGGAGACAATGTAGTTATTTTAACTTTTAAGTAGGGCTGAGCATTGAAACACATTTATTTGGGAATTTATCATACGAAAAAACTACAGTGGAGGCCATACAGTGAGTCAGGATGTGATGCATGGCAACCAAAAGTTATATTTTCTTATTCAACCAATGAGCTAATTGTCCAATAGCACATTAGGTGGGCGTGTACATTTCTTCACTAACAATCTTCTCTCTCAGTAGGTGTGCAATATATGGGAAGTGACTGTGCTGTAATTCGCTTTTAGTATTATTAAAAATAAAGACATTAAACCAAATTAGCTTGATTATTATAGTACTGCGACATTATTGCAGTGAATCCCCTGTGTGTTTTGCATGAGGAGTGATATTTGACTGCAGGGGGTCATTTATAAGGGTTCATTTCAGTTTAGTTGTTTTCTTAGAAGGTAAAACACAAGTAGATAGCTGCTTTATACTCCTCTGTTGACTCTTTTTATTGTGTTGTCCCTTGTTTTCCAGTCTGTGGTTGTAGGAAATGACAGGGCAGTCCAGATATCCGTCTAGCAAGAGTACATCCTTTTGTCTGAAATATGCAATCTCAGTGTTGTGGTCTGTGTCTCAAGAGAATGACTCAGAGTTTCACAAAAGATCTCTGTCCTCGACTCTTTAAATGTCAGAAAAAGAACCAGTTTTTGTGTATAACAAGTGTATTTTGATCAATACAGCAGTGCAATCATGCTAAAATACAAGTCTCGTTAACTCTTATTTCACTCACATCTCACTGAAACTATCAGTTTTATGCAGCATAATTACTTCCAGTGTAAAGAGAAAGGAGATGTTGGACGTCTCACCATTGTTGTCTCTGTCTCAAGGAAGGAAAGAGTTGTAGAATTTATAGTTAGCTTTGCAAATGATTCGTGACACAAGTCTCTCTGTGCCAAGCCTCCAAACATAAAAGATTTACATCTGTTTGGGTAAGATGGTGTGAATTATAAAGCAGTAGGTTTGGGCCAATAACATGAGCACAGTCATGATTTCACTCTCACATTGATTGAACTTCACAAGTTTCATTCTCTTAAAGAAGTGGTTGATTATGATTTCATTTTTTTAACTTTAGTTAGTGTGTAATGTTGCTGTTTGAGCGTGAACAACATCTGCAAAGTTACGACGCTCAAAGTTTAATTTTGTTTTACAGAAATCGCTTTTTAAGGACTACAACAAACGGCTGGTAGGGACGAGCTTCTTCCTGGGTTGGTGACATCACAAACCCCAAAATTTACATAAACTCCGCCCCAAAGAACACACAACAAAGGGGGTGAGGCCATGTTGGGCTGCTTTAGAGAAGAGGAAGAGTTGTTGTAGTAGAGTGTTGTTGACATGCCGTCATTTTACACAAACGAGGGTCAATTCAACACTGGATTTGCACAAAAGATTAACATGACGGCACATGCTAGTCGATGAGTTGAATCAACTCCACAGCAACTACATAAATTTATCCACTAACCATTCAGAAACGTCCAGTGTCATTCTAAAAGTTGTAACTTCTTCCTGAGTCTCTCCATCAGTGTCGACTCCGGTTTGAACACCTTTACTGACAATCCTCATTTTGGCTGCGTGAGATTCTCCAGTTTTGTTGTCAGCTCCGCCCTCTTCTGAAAAGGGGGCCGGGAGCAGCGGCTCATTTGCATTTAAAGAGACACACACAAAAACTGTGTGTTTTTGCTTACACCGAAATAGGGGCAAATTTGAAAAGCTATAATAAATGATCTGTGGGGTATTTTGAGCTGCATTTGCCAGAGTTTTCCAGGTTAGTGAGATCAGATCTTTAAAAGATATAACAGTGTTGTTTAAGGCTGCAAGTATATTATGTTTTTAGTGTGTGGAATAGTTGGGACATTTTCTTGCTATTTGCAAAAAAAAAAAAAAAAAAAAACCCTTATTTTTCTTTTATATTCTCTTGCAATTTTTACATTGTTTTCTATTCATCCGACTGGGGACCAACACTGCTGTTCCATTATTTTTATTTTTTATTGTATCAACAAGTTCAGATAAACTGAAATACTGAATGCAATCCTGCTACATCCTACTTATTGCACTGTCTCTGACCAGACGCTTGTGACCCCAGTGGGTGTTGAAAGAAAGCGGAGGTGTGACTAGGGCACGCTGACTTCCTGTTTTCTGGCGTTGTTCACCATTTATTCGCCTTTTCAAACACTAGACATCTTTGTTTTGCTCTTTATCAGTGGGAGAGAGTGAGTGGGAGTGGAGATGAATCGAGACTATGGTCAGAATAATGTACTATCATTGTGCTATTAGTGTTTCTAGTATGTGTGCTTGCACTGAATGCATTGCAATGTCCTACAAAATTCTGACTTTATATCTTGCAGTTCTGACTTTATATCTCGCAATTCTGACTTCATAACTCGCAATTCTGACTTTATAGCTTGCAAATGTGAAAAAAGTCAGAATTGTGAGATGAAAAAGTGGCAATTACCTCTTTTATTTTTTATTTCATGGCAGAAACAAGCTTCCATACTCCACAGTTAGTAAGCTGGTGTTACATTCTGAGCATACCAAATAGATGAGTTTTCCCAAAAGAATTTAGTTTATTTCACCTAAATTGGCACAAAACAATCACCGCTCATCAGCTTTAATAGCAGTTCTTTAAAACTTTCGCAAGAAAATAATAATAAAAAACAATAAGGTGGAGAAAAAAAGCAGGGTTTAATGCTGTGCTGTGAATAGCGTGTAATGAAAAAACATCTGAGACACGTTGTTCTGTATTATTATTGAGCTCTGCTAATTAGTTTTTGTTCCCTTGATGGTGTGAAAACCGTTTCAGTGGCAGTGTTTTTATTAAGATGACTGAATCAGTGTCCTCCAGCGTCATTGTTAGAAGTGTCAGTCAACTCATGTTAATGTTAAAAATGCCCGTCAGTTTCACTGAGGCTGGGAAGTGGATTATTTCAGATGTTTTTCTGCTCCATGAAGAACCATGCTTTTTGATGCTGCTGCAGCTGAGAAATATTTAGAATATATTTGCAATGATTTTACTGTCAATGTTTGTTCAAGAGACTTTAGACTTCCTCCAAACAAGTTTTTTTCTTTGTGCCTGATTAGGAGAGCCGTACCTGCTCAGTGCCCAGCGGAGGTATCCTGGCGGAGGGATACAGGATCCCGGCGGTGTTCATCCGTACCTGTCCACAGACGAAGGCCTCAAACTCAGCCTGGCTAAAGGCGTGTCTATGTCTCTCCCCTCGTCCCCTCTCCTGCCCCGACAGACCTACGTGATGGCAGCTCGCCCGTGCAAGAAGTCTCCAGGTGGAATATTTTTTTAAAAGTATCAGTTTAGAAGCATCAAAATGTCTGCAACTTTTTTGGCTGAGTTGCATTGTTTAGTAATTCTGTTTGATTTTGCTTGCAGAAATATATATATATATATATATATATATATATATATATATATATATATATATATATATATATATATATTTTTTTTTTTTTTTTTTTTTTTTTTTTACATTTCAATATTTTTTTTTCGGCGTCACAGTATATATATTTTTAATTATAATATTGCGAATTGGTGGGAAAATGTACTTTATTGTCATAAAAAAATGGTATTTTAAGTAAATATTTTGAGATATTTGTCTTTAGTTTGGATACTTTTGGCAAAATATATCTCATTTGTGATTTCTTCTTTTGGATATCTGCATTTTAGATTGTTAATCCAGTTGTTAACTATATGTATGTGAGGTCGAAGGTAAAAGAAAGCATCTGTTAGTTCATTTGCATCTTGAATGAGTTAGTGTGAGTGCATTCAAACGTGTGTGTGTGTGTGTGTGTGTAAACATAGTCTGAGGTGTTTTCCACACCATCTCTGTGTTAGGGACAAGGTCATGAGCAGCTGAGATCTTCAAAGGACTTTACTGGTTGTCTCTGGACTTGTTTCAACCTGAGCTTTGTTTTTGGAGGATTTAGCACAGAGGATTGAAATCTTTTCAGTGGTCACTTCGCTCACATCTGGTCCTCTTGTGTTTGTATCAGCACCTCTGTTTGAAAAAGGGGATTGATCCTTTGAAGGCACCGGAAGCAGGCGAAATGCTCGAATGATTTTGCCCTTTGCACATTTCATTAGTCTGACAATTAAGGTAAGATAAACGTCCAAATGAGATTCCCCTGGAGGACGAGATCCCCGGGGAGGGATTCATTACAGAGATCGGAAACACATGAGATTGAGCTTTTGCTTTTACCTCCACAGATCTTGCCATGTAGTTTTAAATTAACTATAGGAAGAATCATATTTAATTATTTTAATTATTTACACTATATCGTTCAAAGGTTTTGAAAGAAATTAATACTTTTATTTCGAAAGGATGCATTAAATTGATCAAAAGTGATAGTAAAGACATTTATAATGTTACAAAAGATTTCTATTTATAGATTTCTAAAGATTTCCAAAGAATCCTGAACAAAAATGTGTCAGTTTCCATAAAAATATTTAGCAGTTTAAGCTGTTTTCAAGATTGATAATAATAATAAATGTTTTTTGAGCAGCAAATCAGCATATTAGAATGATTTCTGAAGGATCATGTGACACTGAAGATGATGCTGAAAATTCAGCTTTGATCACAGAAATAAAATACAGTTTACTATATATTCACATACAAAACAGTTCTTTTAAATGGTAATAATATTACTATTTTTACTGTAGTTTTGTTTAAATAAATGCCGACTCGGTGAGCAGGAAAGACTTCTTTCAAAAACATTAAAAATCTTCCTGACCCCAAACTTTTGAACAGAAGTGTTTAACAATATTAATAAAGATATTTTTACTAAAAATGCCATGGAGAAAAAATTATTTAATTTTAAAAAAATGATAAATGGAATTTTAATATATTAAAAATGCCACAAAATGATTCATTTTGTGTTTAACCCATAATTCCTTCAAATCAAAATGTGACGAGATTTCTCATTGAGGTGAAAAGCTGTCTCGTGATATTGCCATGACTGAGCGTGAGGGTGAAATTAGGATAGAATATGCCATCGCTACATTTATATTACGCCTCCACTGTCATTTTGCTTTTTATAGAAATAAAAACTATTTAACAAGCTGTAGAGTTGTACATAGTGCAGCAGGAATCAGAGTTCACTGATCGTGTGACAAGATGACTGACAAGACCATGGCGGAGGATTCGTTGCACAATAGAACCTAAGCATCTGACAAATGTCTTATCTTGTAGAATTTGTGCTCCGCACTGCCGCTCCCTATTCACAGATTACGCGTGATTGCGAAATCGAAAGCGAAAGTAAAACGCGAACACGCATTCAAACGCAATTTCAGTACCCCGCATTTTGAAAGCGGCTCCTTGATGCATGCAGATATCTCCCAATACGAAAGCTATCTTAGGCTGGGCTGTGTAGTTGTAACCATCTCTCAGCTCTGTATCATGCTTGAAGTAATATTTGGTCTCTATTTGCACTATTAAGAGAGTACTTTGATTATGGTTGCACTTATTGTTTGTCCTTAAGACTAAGAGAAAACTGTGTTTTTATTTCTATGGTCAATTTGTGGAGTTCAGTTAGGAGGTCAGAAGTTGTAGAAGCTTATAATTAATGTACAATAAGATCTGAAATCATACAGGAGAGAAGCCAGTCAGTTGAGTTTGTGACAAAACCTTTTATAGTACTTGAGTATTGTTGTCTTTTACTGCATATGATAATTCAGACTCAGAAAGAAGAACTGAAATGACATTCATTACAAGATGATTAGTTCAAACATTTCAAATGCACCTGCAGACTATTTTTCTAGTCATGTATTTTGTCGCTGAGGATTTCTTAAGAATACTGTGTAAAAATCTTGTCTCGTCTTGTCTCATGAGCTGTCTCGTCACACCCCTAATGACTAACTATTATAACATCAAAGTTTACATGCAAAGTGTTTATTTGTTCACGTAGAGGATTTTCTGGGAAAACTCACAGGGATGAATTTAAAAATAACCAAAATTAGGTTCATATGGACACTCTTGTTTAGATTCTGAAAGTAATAACACGGATAATGTGAGAGTTATTGTCTTAAACCCTGGATGATAATGGCCGAATGAACCTTATTCGGCTGTGCCGAAGGGAATCTTTGGCATTAGTTATTGCTGTTAGGAGCATCAAAGGCTGGCTGATGAGTTTCATGTGGACAGAGTACGAGGGTTTGTGTCGTAATCACTAGGGCTGGGTTTTGACACAATTTTCACGATTCGATTCGATTTCTATTCACATGCTTGCGATTACGATTTTGATTCGATATCGATTATTTTGGATGAAGTATATCAGTTACAGTACATGGCACATTTTCTAAAGGGAAAAAATCTCTCAACTAATGCTGTAAACTACACATGGGAGTCAGTTGGTACTACTATAATAATGAAGGTTAAAATTATTATAGTATTATAGTATGTAAAAATGAGAATCGATTAAAATCGAGAAATTGATATTGTTTACCCAGCCCTAGTAATCACTAAACATAGGAAATAAGACCGGTTTATTTCATACAGAACAGGTCATAAGAAGTTAAAGGGGTCATATGATGCTATTTTAAAAGTTATTTTGCTTTAATATTCCAAAAACATATTGTTTGTCACATACCATACATTATTGCAGGTCAAATATGCTGATTTCTACAAAGCCCCTCCTTCCGAAAAGCTCAGAGTGCTCTGATTGGCCAGCTGACCCAGTGCATTGTGATTGGCCAAAAACGTCAAGCATGTTTCGAAAATGTAACGCCCCTTACCATAATCACAAGCTTCTGCTTCCAAGGCTTTTTAAAGCATTTGTAAACAGGTAATAATGACGTTGAATGATCGATCAGAACCATCTGATTAACCTCTGTTTTGTTTTCACATCCAAATACACAGCGTCTTCGCGACATGTCGGCAACACTACAATTCACTGAAACCTCGTCTTCTTTCTTTGCGTATGCCTTTGGGCGGGCCTTATGCTAATATTTCACTTTGCAACATGATGGATGTTTGAGAAAGTAATATCTGGACATCGATTGAGGTGTTTTAGGCAAGTCTGGATCAGTGTTCTCTGTTAGATAGAATAAATCCCTTTGTGGGAGACTATGAGCTTTGTAACTTTGCAGATCTTATACAAGCATAAACAAATACATTAACATTAAGAAGCATCATATGACTCTTTTAACTTTTCTTTACTATTGATTGAGCTATTCATTTTAAGCTGCCACATATGGTGTGAAAAGCTGGAGGGAGTCTGTGTGTAAGTGTGTTTATGAGAGACGCTGTTCGGATCTTCACGAGGAGGTGTTGAACAGCAGGACGGGGGGCAGAAATCGCACCTCAGCTCACACAAACACACATGTATTCAATCTCTGCCGGTCAGGTCCTGATGCCACAGGGCAAACGGAGCAGCAGCACCGGATGATTCAGGAGATCCTGGAGTCTGTTCCTCTGATACGGGCCTCAGGGCACTTCCTCCAATCTCTCACTTTTGATTTGTCAGTACAGATACAGTGTCAGAGGTGCAGAGACTCATGCTGAGATACACTGCAAGGTTTGAGTACGCAAGCAGTAAAAATAAATGAGACATTGCATGTTTAACAAACTACCACTTTTGTTGCATGCTGATTTATTATCTGCTCCAAAACATCACTTAAAATCAAGCAAAGTTTGATTGGTAGATTAACATGTCAGCTGTGTGATCTTGTCTGAAACATCTGAATAGATGGTTCTTGTATGGAATATTGTTTCTGCCACTGGAAAAAAATAAAGGTAATTGCAACTTTTTTCTCAGAATTGCGACTTTATACCATGCAATTCTGACTTTTTTTTTTCTCAGAAGTGTGAGTTTATACACCGATCAGGCGTAACATTATGAGCGCTGACAGGTGAAGTGAATAACACTGATCATCTCTTCATCACGGCACCTGTTAGTGGGTGGGGTATATTAGGAAGCAAGTGAACATTTTGTCCTCAAAGTTGATGTGTTAGAAGCAGGAAAAATGGGCAAGTGTAAGGATTTCAGCGAGTTTGACAAAGGCCAAATTGTGATGGCTGGACGACTGGGTCAGAGCATCTCCAAAACTGCAGCTCTTGTGGGGTGTTCCCGGTCTGCAGCGGTCAGTATCCATCAAAAGTGGACAGGGTCACGGGCGGCCAAGGCTCATTGATGCATGTGGGGAGCGATCCAACAGACGAGCTACCGTAGCTAAAATTGCTCAAGAAGTTAATGCTGGTTCTGATAGAAAGGTGTCAGAATACACAGTTTGTTGCGTATGGGGCTGCATAGCTGCAGACCAGTCAGGGTGCCCATGCTGACCCCTGTCCACCGCCGAAAGAGCCAACAGTGGGCGTGTGAACATCTGAACTGGACCACAGAGCAATGTGGCCTGGTCTGATGAATCACGTTTTCTTCTACATCACGTGGATGGCCGGGTGCATGTGGAAAAAAAAAAAAAGAAAAGAAAAAAATTCTGACATTATTTTTGCCATTCTGACTTTATTTATCACATTTGCGAGTTTCTGTCTCACAATTCTCAGAATTGTGAAATAAAAAGTCACAATTACCTTTTTTGTAATTTTTTTATTTAGTGGCGGAAACAAGCTTCATAAAGCACCACTGCATGCATCAAAAAGGCACCAAAGCTTGCCATGATAATATATTTAGAAAAACACAGTTTCACAATCCAGCAATCAACCTCCATTTGCTTGTACACACTGGGAGGTACAGTGATGAGAGTTCAGCCAAACTCAGTCTGTATAAACGGCTGCAAATAGATCCTGAATTCAGCATCATTACCTCGATCCTGGAGCTCATTTCCTCACAGCTGAAGTAATAACACCGAACTGTGGTGGCCCCCTTTTAAGCTCAACCGCTACTTCCCCAAACCGTCGAGTTATTGATCCTATTAAAGCCGTATCACATGAGGCTGGCACATATTATGTGCTGCTTTCATCAGGAGTGAGAGCCGACACGTGTTTCACCTCGTCCTCTTTGCCTCCTTACTGACCTCTACTGGAGAGTTTGGGTTATTACTTCCTGCTCATGTCTTTCCAGTGATATAGTGTGTTGGAGATGGATAGTTTTAGCAGATGTTGAGAAGGTCTTCAGAGGAATTGGAGATGGAGTATCTTTTAGGAAGTCTGGTTACGTGAGGATCTGTAAAAGACGTTTAGTGCCTCAAGATAACCTTCCTTTTTATAGCTTATATGAATACAGCATGTTTAACTGTTACCACAGATCTGATTAAAAGTGTTCAAGGTGAGTTTTTGTGTCTGTTTGTGTTTATATATCACTGTGTGTACTTGTGTGTGAATGAATTGTTGTAATTACAGCTATATTGCTTCTCCCTGAGCGATATACAGTACAAAATACTCTCAGTATATTCACAATGATTGCACTGATGGAATATTGTGATTTTATGGGCTTTTTATTTGACCATTTAGTTTCCTAAAGATTGTCATTAGACTAGATTCATGATTCTTCCTCATCTCATGACTTGTGATTGAGAATATTCAGAGATGTTTTAATAGCGTCTCACATTTAAACTTAAATAGCAAAAACAGTGTTAAGAGTTGATACGTTTGATTCATTTTAGTGAGTCAGTTCAATCACATTCTGTTCAAATGAATTGATTTATTAATTTTGTGGCATGTTTCAAATATATTTATATTTTTATATAAATTATTTTTTATATTATTTAAGTATTTTAGGTTTGTCAGTACATTCTATCTATCTATCTGTTGATCGTTCTATCTTTCTATCTATCATTCTGTCTATCTCGTTCTGTCTATAATTCGTTCTATTGTTCATTCTATCTATTCAGTGTTAGAGTTGATAAGTTTGATTCATTTTAGTGAGTCAGTTCAAGCACATTCTGTTCAAATGAATCGATTCATTCATTTTGTTCATTTATGTTTCATATATATTTATATATTTACATTTTTCATATTTTATTCGTATTTTAGGTCTGTCAGTACATTCTATCTATCTGTCTGTCTGTCATTCTATCTAGCTATTAATCATTCTATCTATCGTTCGTTTGTTCGTTCTGTCTGTCTATCATTCGATCTATCGTTCTATCGTTCTCTGTCTATCTATCTATCTAGTGTTAGAGTTGATAAGTTTGATTCATTTTAGTGAGTCAGTTCAAGCACATTCTGTTTAAATGAATCGATTCATTCATTTTGTTGCATGTTTCATATATATTTATATTTTTATATTTTCATATATTATTTTAGTATTTTAGGCCTGTCAGTACATTCTATCTATCTATCTATCTATCTATACAGTGTATGTATGTGTGTGTGTGTATGTATGTATATGTATATGTATATATATATATATATATATATATATATATCTATATATATCCAGTTTGCACAATTCACACAAATCAGTTTGATAATATCAACATAAGATGGTTAAAATATGAGAATAATCTTCAAGTTCACATCATCATGTTTAAATATCGGAGTTTGATCAGAACAATTGTCTTTTATAGAAATTGCCGCAAAAGCAGATGAATTTTTTGAATGTTTCCGAGTTCAGAAGGTTCTGCAGAACCAGAATGATCCGGCTGATTACATGCTGGATTGGAGCTCACATTGGCGTCAGTGGCGTTGGTGTGGCATTGACCGGCCGACGCTATAAAACGGCCTCAGAGCAGATCTGGATGACAACCTCCTCTGTTCAATATTTCACTTCACAAAAGCGAACTTCCATCTGTGGACGTCACTTCAGTCTGAATACATGATTCACAGACAGCTGATATTTCAGAGTAAAGAGGAGTATTGTCACATTGCTCTCTTTCTTCTGTGGCTTTTGTTGTCTGTACAGAAGATCTTGTGTCTTGGGAGAACGACTCAAATGCGAACGTGTCATGAGGTCTTTGACTTTGCTCCATGTCTTTTAAAGTCTGTGGATCTACCCACATGAGAAGAGCGCTAAAGTTGAGTTCCAGAAATAAAGTTCCTTTTCATTTTGTCCATGGAGAAATTGATTATTTTAAATTACTTATACTGTATATAACAATATATTTGAAAATCACAGAAGATCAGCAGTTTCTGAAATACTCAGACCAGCCCATCTGGCACCAATAACCATGCCACATTTAAAGTCACTTAAATCACATTTCTTCCCCATTCTGATGCTCAGTTTGAACTACAGCAGATCGTCTTGATCATGTCTACATGCCTAAATGCATTCAGTTGCTGTCATTTGATTGGCTGATTAATTATTTTTATTATTATCCAGCATCTTTTATTTTTTCTCTAATCTCATTACAATGCATTGTAGTCTTTCTTGATTCGATGTGGCCAGCAGTAGGTGTCTTAGAAGGCAGCATCATTATCACTGTGTTTTAGAACAGTGTGATTTGTTGTTTTTCTTCTTCCTCTGTCTCTTGTTCTTCCTCTCATTTATATTCTTTCGCTCTTTATTTGCATGCATCTCAGATCTGCCGTTGGACCTCAGACTGAGTTAATACCTGTTTGTGATCTCCACCAGAGAGATGAGAATCATGCATTTTAATCACAGATGTGTGTGAGTGTGTGGATTTATTTTCTTCCCCCTGAAGCCAAAACCTGTACAAGAATTATATAGAAGGAAATACATGAGCGGGCATTCACTGAAAGTTCGTGTTCATTTATATTTGGTCTTGACAGGGGAGTATCACAATATTAATTAGTTAATAGCAGTGACATTTTAATTCAGCAGCAAGACTAATTATTAAAGTTAAAACAACAAGGTTTGCAACTCTAGCAGCTGCATTTTGTACTAACTGTAGCTTGTTTATTGAGGATTCAGGACAACCAGCTAGTAATGCATTACAGTAATCTAGTCTAGACGTCATGAATGCATGAACTAACTTTTCTCTATTAGAAACAGATAGCATGTTACATTGCTTAGCGATGTTTCTGAGGTGGAAAAAGGCTGTTTTTGTAACATGTGAAACATGATTTTTCTAATATAACTTAGAAAATATAACTGTCTAATATATGCTGTCTAATCTTTAACTGTAGAGGATGAAGTAACGGTACATCCTTCTAAATGCAAATTGTAGTTTAAGAGATTCTGTGTACAGGTTTTTGGTCCAATAAGTAATACCCCAGTCTTATCTGAATTTAATAGAAGAGAATTACAGGTCATCCAATATTTTATGTCTTTAATGGGTCAATGACGTGACGGGTCATTTTTTTTGTCCAAAGGCCTTAATAATAATAATAATAATAATAATAATAATAAAAAAGAAGATATGAAATATAAAGTATATAAGGTAGTACAACTAGATCTCTTTTATTGAATCCAAAAGGTTTTAATTATATTTTGCTACATATAAAGGTATTTTAAAGATTTTGAAGTGTCAGAAGGTCATTCGGTTTAACCGTCCAAAGGCCAATACAACCATTTAATTTGTGATTAAAATATCTTAAAATGTAATAAATGTATATATTTTATTCTGTCATGATTTTATAACATCTTGTATAACATAACATAGTGCAAAATTATGTGTAGAAGTCGTTGCTTTGTTATGAAAAAGAATGTCTGGAAAAATGAATTTCACTGATGTCATTCGGAGTAACCAATATAAAGGGTCCATTTTGGATCAAGTCATGCGGTCAGTATCATGTGACAGGATGTGACATCATTCAGACACCTGCAAAGGACCACATGGTCGTGAAGCAAAGTAACTCACTCTCTCATGTTTTCACTTGCTCATACACATGTCCCGAAACATCAGGTAATTCGGTACAACCGCTGTAAAACATGAAAAATTTAAAAAAACTTATAATATAAAATTTTTGATTGTCCTTTTGCTAGCTAGCAAGCAAGCTAACTATATCAGATATCAGCCTGTTAGCATTGTTTGAAAATCTCATCATTCATAACCAAAATTTTGGTTAAACCGATTGACTTTTTTGGTGACGAATTTTGTCCATCTTGTAAAAAATGACAAAAGCAGTATTAATTTATTATAAAAAAAACCACAATCTCATTGTTAGCACTTAATAAAACTTCAAAATTAATTATATCTCCATTTATTTATTTATTTATTTTACACTTTTAAAAACCCTAACACACTCTGCCAGCTTGGATACTTTAGAGATTTCATCTGGTTGTGTTTAAATATATATAATTGAGTATCATCGGCATATCAGTGGAAACTAATTCCATGTTTTCTTATAATATCACCAAGTGGCAGCATATATATTAAAAACAACAGAAGGCCTAACACAGATCCTTGCAGCACTCCATAATTTACTATCGTTATCTTAGATTTTTCCCCGTTTAAATAAACAAAATGGTGACAGTCTGATAAGTACGATCTAAACTACCTTAATGCCTGTCCCTGAATACCAGTGTAATTTTGTGGTCGATCTAGTATATTTAATAAAATATAGATACAAGTTTTTTTTTTTTAATCTGGAATGAGGTATTCAAGTAAACATTAAAACAAATGTGTAGAACAAAAAAAAGTAATCAAATTCAAAATAAAACCTGTGCTTTTGATATCTCTAGTCTCAATATCTTTTCTTTACGCAAAAGGTTCATATAATAAAAGTCACTGTGGTCCAATGATGTGTGAACCCCAGTGGACTTGAAAATATCTTAATTTATGTCATTTAATAATAAAAAGTCATACAGGTTTGAAAGGAAATTAAGGTAAAGTGACGTAAATGATGACAGAAGTTTCATGTTTCGTAGCCGGATGAAAGAAAATGTCAAAATGCTAGGGATATTTTGAAGAAAAACAGTCAGAGATCCCACAGATAAGCAGTACCACTGAAGTGGCAAAAGGTTAAAAAGGTTGTTTTTGTTTACAAGCATATCATATGGATGAAGAAGGAAGTTACTGTTTATTCCAAAAGAAATGGACTGTGAAATGTTGTTTGCATTTCACTGCAGGTGTCCATAGATGGCAGTGTACATCACAATGAGAGCTGAAGGAGAAGTGTGTGTGAGTGTGTGTGTGAGTGTGTGTGTGTGTGTGAGTGTGTGTGTGTGTGTGTGTGTGTGTGTGTGTGTGTGTGTGTGTGTGTGTGTTAAAGGGATAATTTACCCAAAAAATGTTTTTGTTCATACGAAGTCGCTGGGTACAAAAAAAGTACAGCTTCCCTTCACATTTCCTCTTAAATTATGTTCAAATATGGAGTGATATTGATATTAAATGTTTGTTTAAATATTTTAGTGTTTAAGTACAGTATGTGCTCCATTAATACAATCTCAAAAATGTATGTGGACACATAAGTCGCACTTATTTTGGTTTATTTATTTACTTGTGCATTTATTTATTTATGTGTTTTAGTTTTTAGTTTTAATTATTTTAGACAAACAAAACTAGTTATTTTAAACAAAATGAAAATGAGAAATGTTAGTTTGGCAACTAGCTGAGTAAATTAAGTATACGTTTTTATATCTTATTTACACAGTTAATTTTTTATTTATTTTAAGTAATGAGAATGTTTTTTTTTTTATATAGTTTTAGTTTTCATTTTAGTCTGAGAAGCAGATGACTTCAGCAAATCTCTCCTTTTTAATCTCATTATTTTCTAAGAGAAACTTGACATTTTTAATTGATTGAAAAATGGGTGTTGATGATTTGCGAGGTCATCTGAAAAGAAAGATGTTTCACAGGTGGAGCATGTTATTATATTTAGATAAAAGATTATGAAGACAGTTTTTCTCATTGTATCATTGTTGTTGTGCATGAAGAATGTAAATAGAGTCAGTTATGATTTCATGTTGACTTTAACACCTTCACTTGTATCATCACTTCATGAATTGAGGACATCTAGCTCTGATTTATGGCTGTCTTTACACGTGTCGCCGTTTCATTTGTCATCTCTGAGCGCTGTGTTTGCTTCCTGGAGGTCAAAGTCATGCAGGTGGAGAGCTCAGATGAATCTCTATAACGGCGGTGAAGCCTGATGGATGTCTCCGGTAGATTTAAGGGCTCCCGCCGCCAGCGGCTGCTCTTTACTCCGTGACTTTATTTGGTCCGATCTTACACGGGCCGCTGGGGTCTTTGATCTCAGCAGGGTTTTCCATGATAAACAGAGGAACGTACTTAAACCTACAAGCTTTATGGGGGTTGAGCAGGATTTGTCTTTTATATGCTCAACGAAGAGGAATTTGCCCCTTTAGGATTGCATGACTTTCAGCGCTCTTTTTGTCAGATGTGAAGAGCATTGTCTTTCATCTCAAACCTGAGGCTGATTGTTTTACACATTATTTTGGTCCAAACCGCTGCATGTTTGCGTAACTGACGTTAGTTCAACCTTGACTACTAGTGAATTAACTTGGTTCATATGCTACCATTCAAAAAATGTTGTACTTTCTAATCATCAAAGAATCCTGAAAAAAAAAAAAAAAAAAAAGTATCACGGTTTCTACAAAAAATATGAAGCAGCACAACTGTTTTCAACATTGATATTAATAAGAAATGCATTTTGAGCAGCAAATCACCAAATTAGAATGATTTATGAAGGATCATGTGACTCTAAAGACTGGAGTAATGATGCTGAAAATTACATTTTAAAATATATTCACATCGAAAACAGTTATTTTAAAGGGGTCCTTGATTATGATTTCACTTTTTTAACTTTAGTTAGTGTGTAATGTTGCTGTTTGATCATAAACAACAAGTTACGACGCTCAAAGTTCAATGCAAAGGGAGATATTTTCTTTTACAGAAATCACTTTTTAAGGACTACAACAAACGGCTGGTAGGGACTACAACAAGCTTCTTCCCGGGTTGGTGACATCACAAACCCCAAAATTTACATAAACCCCGCCCCCGAAAACACACAACAAAGGGGGTGAGGCCATGTTGGGCTGCTTTAGAGAAGAGGAAGAGTTGTTGTAGTAGAGTGTTGTTGTCATGCCGTCATTTTACACAAACGAGGGTCAATTCAACGCTGGATTTGCACAAAAGATTAACATGACGGCACATGCTAGTCGATGAGTTGAATCAACTCCACAGCAACTACATAAATTTATCCACTAACCAATCAGAAACGTCCAGTTTCATTCTAAAAGTTGTAACTTCTTCCTGAGTCTCTCCATCATTCCTGCGCTTGATCCATTGAGGATTCTCCATCGACTCCGGTTTGAACAATGTAAGGCTGAACACCGTTACTTACAAACCTAATTTTGGCTGTGTGAGATTCTCCAGCTTTGTTGTTGTTGAGCAACATTTAAACATTTCAAGGTGCAAATTTAGGGGCAAATTTGACAAGCTATAATAAAGCTATAATAAATTATCTGTGGGGTATTTTGAGCTGAAACTTCAGACACATTCTGAGCAGAAGAGACTTCCTTCAGAAACATTCAAAAATCTTGCCGACCCCAACCTTTTGAACAGTAGTGTACTTTTCCAACCTCTCACCACCTGTCAGCTGACTTCATTCTGGTATGTAAACTTTTAATGATCCAGTCAATTACCAATGGATAAAATTAAGTCAGAGTATACAGAGTATTTTTTTTTTTTTTTCATTTATTATCCTGCTTCACTTGAAATGTCACATTATTCAAGTAAAATTGCTTGGGAAAGCCATTCCATGTCTTTAAAGGGACACTGAGGCTCTTGTAGATTTTTTTTATACTGTGTGCGAGCATGAGTAGATGGAGAAGCAGATTTGGTGAGAGAAACACACACAGTATCGCACAGAGATCTCACACCCGTCTCCTAAGAGTTAAATTGCGCTGGTTTCCTGCTGTAGTTTACATTCCCAGAGCCGTAGAGATTGTTGCTGCAGCTGGCATGGGCAGCCTAAGTCACATAAGTCAGACGCTGGTGCTCCGTTATGTAAGACCTGTCTCAGAAGTCCCTTCTTTATCTCAGATTAATTATATATTTTTCTCCTTTTTTGCTCTAAAGGACCCGTGAGAAAGCCCAAGTATGTGGAGAGCCCTCGTCTTCCTGGAGATGCGGTCATGTCGTCGCTGAGGAAGGTGCCGGACGGTACGACCGGTGAGTGACGGCACATGCTGTTATGCTCTTATTCTTTTCAGATGTGTGTATTTGAGCTTGCTGTCCAGAATCAAGTTTTTCAGTTTGGTTTTATCGGTTAAGAGTAGAAGATTGTTGATGACGTCAAGGTTCCAACAGTCACAGACGACCTGGAAATAGTCATGAAAATTAATTGAAAATGGAAATATCTGTAGTTGATTATGTTATGTACAGATCTAAAATGTTCAATTGGTTACAATTTATAACATTTATATCCTTCTGAAGTCTGTACAGAGAGGCAAACAACTGGACGTGTCAGAGCGAACGTTCTTTCACACTTCCATTTGCCCTGTTGTCGTTTTGACGCGACGCTCGCATCACTGTAGGTAAATATCAGCTGTTAAGCGACTGAACACCAGTGGGCGGGGCCTATGGTGTGATGATGAATAACTATTTGTTCTGGAGGCGGTCATATGCACATGTACTTCCCCATGTGACATCACAGGTCACCCAAAATCAAAATGAGACATTTTTGGAGCTTGATTAAATAAATGCCTCGTTTATAATGAGGAGAATGTTTTAAGCTATGAAACTTGAAGGATGTTTTATTGGTACAAAGACCTCTTATATGTCAAAAGATCAATGCAAATGTGATTTCTCATGTCATGATTTGCACCTTTTAAGATGTTTTTTGTGGAAATTTCATGTTTGTATCTATGTTTATATGTTTAATTATGCATGTAATCAAAGCAGCATGCATCATTATATATGCTTCATGCATTTTGATTTTAGGTAATTGCATGTGTGTATGTGCAGTATAAGCACACAATATATATAACAGAAACTGTGTGTATGTGCACACTTGGCTCTCTGACAGTGTGTGTAGGTATGCATGTGTCAGTAGCATGTAGTGCAGTTTTGTTGCTGTGCTGGAATAGAGTTGGCAGTGTTGTCTGTGTGTGTATCTTTAGCTTCATATCACTGCACACAGGATTGTGTTGGTCAGAGGAGCATGTGAGACATCAGAGCTTTCCAAACAACTGTGTGCAGCAGGGTGGCGCCAGTCGAATGCCAGCTGTCTGTGGCACACCACTGTATTGCACTGGTCACATGATGTCATCAGAAGGTGTCCGCACAGCAGGGCGCTCAGAGATTGATGACTAGGCAGTAGTGACAGCTGATGCTATTGTAAAGTAGTGTTTAAAATAGGATTTCTTTTGACAGTGGTGCTGTAGATTAACATTGATGTTTTACAACAAAGTTTAAAGGCACAATAAGAATCCGACAAGACTCGGGCAGAAATCATGTTCTGCGCGACACACGGCTCGAGACCAAATGCCGCAGTTGCCGCTTCTTCCGGTCAAGCGTACGCAGTGTTGTTTATCAAATTAGATACATTTGTGTGTTGAAAGTTATAATGTTACTCTGTGCGTTCGCTTGGCAGCTGCTATGAGACACTTAATGCACACTGCAGTAAGCTAGATCGATATTAGTCAAGTAAAACATGGTACTCACGGTAAATCAAGAAAACGAGATTTAAACAATAAGACATGCTGTTGAGCTATATAGCATGATTCGTTTTCTGTTGATTAATGTATCCAAACAGTTGCTCATCTGTCTAATAAAACACATAATATATTAAAGCGTTTTTGGTGGTTCCATGGTTTCTACAAAATAAAACTGGAAATTGAGGGTAACGCAGGTATGATGTCACTGATAGGCGACGCGCGTGTCCTGGTAAAATTACTTATTTCTTTGGAATTAAACATTCTTGGAAACATTTGGGATAATGTAGGTACACAAATATATGACACTGTTCTAGTGGTTTTTGTATATTTTAATCCAAAAATCTTACATATTGTGCCTTTTAATTTAGTGAGCAGCTACATCTAGTTAAAAAATGTGATTATTTTTGCATTTTTAGATACATTTTGAGGAAAAAGGTTTTTTTTTTAAAGTAAGGTCAAACTGGAAAAAGTAGATAAAATCAAGCCAATTTTGCATCATTTTAAGGCCAATTTTTTAATTTTTAAAAAAAAATTTCTGTGTTTTCCTTTTATTTTTCTGTATTCTACCCCATTTTATTATTAAAAATGGTGGTAATCAAATGAATGCATACAACTTTAAACTTTCTATTCTTTTAAAATGTAATCAAATGAAAACCTTTCCTTAAATATTTTAGAAAAAAAAACATACTGCACAACAGAGGTTTACTGTTGAAATTAAAATATAGATGAATAATTGTGATATTCCTTAAAAAATAAACTGCATTGTTATTATTCTGATTATTACTTTGATAAGTACATTCTGCTGTACAGTGGTAATATATTTCTGTCATAATGTCTTCAAGTTAAACCAAACATTTGTTTTGTCAGGTTGTAGTGAAGACCTTTGAGTTTCTGTGTGTGTCTGATGGTATTTTTGATTTACTCATCCAAAATTTTGCCAAATTTTGTGATTCCATCCACGTTTCCTGCATTGTGGAAATCATAGGGCCCTACATACTACATATTTTTTCTCTGAAAAATATTCTGAACATGCTCTTTGTGTTGGTTAGTATTTGCAACTGAAATGCTTTGGAGATGTAGAGGTTGTTGAAGTAGGACCAATATAACCGACCCTGGTTTTCTTTTTTAGCTGGTTTATTTACTGCATATCTGTCATACCTCAATGACACACCCCAGTTAGCTCAGCTTTACCTCCACACACACATATAAGGGTCAACACTGTTTACTTGGGGGTCTGTCACATGTTATTTTAACCCTGAGAGAGTTTATATATAGCATCTCCAGACCTTCCCCCAGTCTCCAGTTTAACATCGTCTTAAAGTCATGTTGAAATGATCATATTCATGAGATGAATACTCGATTTTAAAAAGTAGATATATATTTTGGCACTAAATAAAAAAAATAAATAAATAAAAAGTTGTCTTAGTTTAACGGTCACTTGAATGCATGTAAAGTCATAATGATGATTTCCGAACTCATAAGTAGGAATTTCCCAGGAGCACTATAAAGGCATCATAACGTCTTTGGTGGATCTACGGCCTGCAGGTCTCCGGCTACATAAGCGGATACGACTGCTTCTTCCACCACAGAGAACAGCGGGACGCAAAACAGCTCTCGGCATTCCCAAGACTTCCCAGCCTTCCTGGGAATGTGAAGGCTTTGTCTGTAAATACCTGTTCTGACGCCTCATCTCCGAAGCATTCAGTAAAACTCTAGTCGAAGGAAGAAAAAGCAAACAGTGCCGTGTGGAATCAGTCAGCGTGCTTCTCTAATAGCGTTAATAATGCATAATTAGTCCCAGTGTGTGTGTACTTCGTAATGATGGTTAATTACTCTGTCCTGCTGCCAGACTTTCAGCTTTTTGAGGCGTTTATTTATTAACACGCACTTGTTTCCTCATCACCTGAAGTCAGAGCGCTCCAAAACGCTTTAGCAAAAGTTGAATTGGTAAAATGCCGCCAAGAGCAGATGTGATGTGGTTGATGGTTTTTGTGTGATGGTTTATAAAACCATCCATTTTTTCCAGAAATCAAGTTTTTAGTTTCTGGTAACAGCTGTTTGTGTTGATAAACTTAAAAGTTAGGTTACTGAATTATTTTCTTCCACTATCATATATCAATTATTGGTAGATATTGTAGATTTAAATGTTTCTGTGTTTATTAGGAAACATTTATTTATTGTGTTTAGGGCGTGTCCGAATCCACTTTTGCTAGTTTAAAAATAGTCTGCGCATAGTCCAAAAGGATTGTACCTATTCTCATGGCTGTGTTTTGGGTGTAACATGCAATAAACCAATCAGAGTCTCATCTCCCATTCCCTTTAAAAGCCAGGTGCGCTTGATCCATTGAGGATTCGCTATTTACATGGCGGAATATAGACACCCTCAACCTGACGAGTCAGTTTATTGCCACGATTGGTCAAAATAATTAGCCAATTTCATTCATTACTGCAAATAGGTAATTCTGATACGTGCAATGACTATCCATTATGACATGTTGGCATTTTTATCTTTATGTACACAATATTAATCTTTTACATTGTAATCCATTTATTTTTAATATTTGGCATGTTTGTGTGCTGCTGTAACAAGCAGTGTACGTGCGTTGTGCACCCGCCTATAGGCGCATATTACTAACGTGCCCTTTAGATAAAAAAATACTGCACTATTGACTTTAGAGCAGGTTTTTGTTGGTCAATGGTGCAGTCGTTTTCAGTTGCCTCAAAATAGCAACAATAGCCAACAATAGCCTGAACCATAGACTGTAAAAAAAACAAATGGACGTAGTGTCCGTGGCGTCACCCGTAGATTTCTGAAGAGCCTATTTGAAGCGAAAAAGCGGCCGCTGTCATCTTGGCAGTGCATCTTTGTGCGTCACTCCCGAATAACTGAAAATGGGCAAAGAAGCGGGACGTGGTTGGAACTGAGGTGCCTGGTTGCTGAAACCACACCCGCCTAGCTCGACGTGATCATGTTAGCAGTTAAAGGAGCTATCTGTCTATCTTAGATACTATCTAAAATATTAATATAGGTAACAAGTTATATCATTAGAAAGTTCTAAGGTTTACTGTCTATCTACGGTGTCTGTTTACGATATAGATGCTCCAGCAACAGTAATATTGTAATTTGTGTCAGGTTTGCAGATGACAACACGAAAAATCAAAACGGGACTCCATACCTTAATAATAAAAATAGAGAGCGCGAGATGAATCCAAACTGTAGACTCTTGGGTAAAATGTCCATGCCATTGAAAAACAAACAACAACACTTTTTGTCCACAAAAGCGTTAAATCCATTAAATATTGATGTATTGTCCATTGTCTGCATCATACTTGCATCAACGATCTGCTCTCCATCATCGTTATTCAAGAAATGATGCAATCTGAGCAGCGTTTATGTTGTAAAACTGTATACAATCGTATACATTGGACTCTAACAAACAAATGAGCCCACGTCCAAAATAGTGTAGCAGTTTTAGTTAGCAGTGTTCATCCAAGCAGTGCTGTTGGAGTTTGTGGAGGAATATTCTCCAGCCATTATCATTGTAGTAAATCTAAAACAAAACTTTTAGCCAATGCCAAGACGATCCAACAATGCATGTCCTTTTTCTTCCGCATGTGTGCACATGTACACAGACGCACATCTGTCCTGACCATAAGCACAGCAAGCCATATTATTTGATAATTATATAAAATAATCCCAAAAAATCACAAACAAGGCAGAGATGCCAAGTTCAGTGGCTGGAATTAGCTGGAGGTAAAGTGACGGCTAAAAGACAGCAGCGCAATCTACCTGTCACTCAAGTGACCACGCCCTTAATTATGCAGAACTTTAAGGCTTAATATAATTTAAACGGACGAGTTATAAAAGAATTCACCCCCCTCAGAGTTGTCATGAAGGGCAAAATTAGCAGTATAGACCAAAACCACAATTTGTACCAGGCTGTAAACATGTTTTTTTCTGCATGTAAAGTTGGGCATTTTAACATGGGACTCAATGAGATTCTGCTCTCTTTTGGAGACTGTCCCTAGTGGCCAGTCGATGAATTTCAGTTTAAGTCACTTCAAGAGAAACTGGGGGAGGTTGCCGCTTGGCCTGAACACACCTCATTTTTAGACCAGCACACCCACGGGTAAACAGATGGGCGCGAGTGCATTTGTTATTTAAACAACATGGGCGCTAGACATGAAAATGATAACTGCATTGGGCTGAAACTAGCAAAAAACACTTGGCGTCGCTTTGCGCTGGGTGTATGATAGGGCCCATAATGTTTGTATACATATAAATTGTTTTCTTTACAAAGTGATATCGTCAACTACTGGCCTGGCATGCATAATACAGCATTTTGCTGAGAATGCAACATGTTCTTGCATTGCATAATACAGATTCTGCAACCCATCAACACAAAATGAGCTTTCTTAGCTAGAAGTACCTGTGTTCACTGGCTAGATCCAGTCTTAAGAAACAAAATCACAAGCAAAACTCAATTTTTCTGATTTTTGATGACTGTACAGAAGGTCTTTGAAGACACTTTTTGAGCATTCTTGCTGAATCTGTACTGTTTCTCTCCTCTCGTTCTGCATGTTTTCTGTAGGTTGTGAACTTCCTCCTGTAAAGCGGAGAGGTCTGCATTCATCATGTGTTCATTAAAGCTCTTGCAGTGTGTGTGTGTGTGTGTGTGTGTGTGTGTGTGTGTGTGTGTGTGTGTGTCTGCTTTCACACACACATTCTGTAGAGTCGGTCTCTATAAACACTCCAGCAGATCTCACACACACTCCTGCTTCCTCTGTATCGTCCTGTTCAGCTTTAATGGCCTGTAAATCGCTCATGAGGGTGAGGATGTTGTTTTGGTTTTTGCCCTTCGGTCGTGACATTATTCAAAGTTATTTCAGAGAGTCATTTTATGTATATCCAGGGGGTAACTGGAGATCTCTGCAGATGGAGAATATTTACCATGCATAAATGTTTCCCCTGCGTTATTTTTTAGATTTTTCTTCCTGTGACACTGATATTACTGTTTTTCCTTATTTAGTGCAAGTTATTCTGTCGTATTCAAGATGAGCAGGTCTCTGTCTAACTGAAACTGCACTTGTGATAAAAACGTAAAGGTGCATCATATTTTTATTCCTTAACTTTATTTAGGTGCTTAATGTGAGGTGCTATCTATCTATCTATCTATCTATCTATCTATCTATCTATCTATCTATCTATCTATCTATCTATCTATCTATCTATCTATCTGTCTGTCTGTCTGTCTGATTTATTCCATCCATCCACCCACCATCCATCCATCCATCCATCCATTGTATCTGTGATTTATTCCATCCATCCATCATCCATCCATCCGTCCATTTATCACATTTGTGATTTATTCCATCCATCCATCCATCCATCCATTGTATCTGTGATTTATTCCATCCATCCATCATCCGTCCATCTATCACGTTTGTGATTTATCCATCCATCCATCCATCCATCCATCCATTCCTCCATCCACCATTCCTCCATCCATCCATCCATCCATCCATCCATCCATCCATCTTTCCTTTCATTCATTCATTCATTCCTCCATCCATCCATCCATCCATCCATTGTATGTGATTTATTCCATCCATCCGTCTGTCCATCCATCCATCTATTTTATCTGTGATTTATTTCACCCATCTTTTCATCCATCCATTCCTCCATCCATCCGTCCATCCATCCGTGTCCACCCATCCATCCACCCATCCATCAATCTATTGTATCTGTGATTTATTCCATCCATCCATCATCCATCCATCCATCTGTTGTATCTGTGATTTATTTATCCATCCATCCATCTATTGTATTTGATTTATTCCATCCATCCATCCATCCATCCATCCATTGTATGATTTATTTATCCATCCATCCATCCATCCATCTATTCTATTTGTGATTTATTCCATCCATCCATCCATTGTATGATTTATCCATCCATCCATCCATTGTATCTGTGATTTATTCATTCATCCATCCATCCATCCATCCATCCGTCCATCTATTGCATTTGTGATTTATTCCATCCATCCATCCATCCATCCATCCATTGTATCTGTGATTTATTCATCCATCCATCCGTCCATCTATTGCATTTGTGATTTATTCCATCCATCCATCCATCCATCCATTGTATCTGTGATTTATTCATCCATCCATCCGTCCATCTATTGCATTTGTGATTTATTCCATCCATCCATCCATCCATCCATCCATCCATCCATCCATCCATCCATCCATCCATCCATCCATCCATCCATCCATCCATCCATCCATCCATCCATCCATCCATCCATCCATCCATCCATCCATCCATCCATCCATCCATCCATCCATCCATCCATATCTATCTCTATCTATCATATTCTAGTAGCCTCTGATCCTGTTGTTTGTGCTTCTGAATGATGAGCTGTAGGTCATGTGAGGTAGTGTGTGTGTTTGATCGTTCACAAACACTCACAGGTTATCTTGACCTGTACTTGCGGTCTGACCATGGTTTTCCGGAAGAAAGTTTGGGTCGCTTTGATTTCTTCATATCTGTGGGAGAAACTTAATTTTGTCTCAGTATATGTGTCTCTTGTGTGTTCTGCTTTTGCGTCTGAAAAGCTTCTGAGGAGAGAATTCACTTTGAGAGGTGCACCATCAAGAAAATCCAATGAAGGACATAAATGTTGTTTACAAAGTTTTGATTGCCTCTTGAGATCCCCAACTCAAACCTCAGAGGCTTCATGAGGTGCTTTAAAACAAAGTTTATCATTGAAACTTCTGTCCCGCAGGTAGACTGTTCGTTTTCTTGATAAATCTAACACTGGCCCTTAGATGATGTCATATTTAGGTAAGAACTTCAGACATTAGTTATGAATCTCTGTGTTTTAGGGCTGTTTATAAATTGTTTCCATGCTGAAATGTGTCATAAACGGAAGGATTTTTATACGCTGGACATGATTGACAACAACTTCTACTGCTTTAGTTCTTTAGTTCAGCTGGATAGTCATGACCAATTGGGTTTTGATGGGTCACTGACAGCAGGGAAAAACAATGCAAAATAATCATTTATAGTTACTATAGCAACATAATTAGACTTAACAACATAAAGAAAACAGTGATTTATTTCCTGCCAAGAGCAGGAAACTGTTGACATTCAAGGGACTTAGAAATCAAAATAGTTTTTTTCTGTTCACTTTATGCCATGTTCATCAATTTGCATGTTGATGGGCTAGTATGTTAATGTTGATATTACTGGATTTTATTCTTGTTTAGGACATTTTGTTGACTTTCTTCAATGTTGTCCTAAAGCGAGAGCATTTGAGAAGCACTGAGATTAATACAATTAATATTCATAATAGTCATGCCACCCACCACTTACCTCACACAGGTTGTTAATTAAGCAGAGAATCTTGTTGATTGGAATTGATTGGCTGTCATGGAGATCATGCAGGTAGTTCAGGATCATAGGAACTAATACATTGATACCAGCTTTAGCTGGTCCGGATATATTAACAGCTCTGCCATCTTAGAACAGTCAACAAGGAAACCTGTGTATGGAAGTCAGTGGACGCTTCGGTATGCTGCTTTAGTGTAGAAACACACAGATCATTTGCGTTCTGGGTGCACGTTTGTATAACACTTTTTTTTTTTTAATAGAACTTTATTTGGAGTTTGCATGCAAAAATTTTTGTTTTATGTAAGAAATGCATCCGTTTATTGACTTTCATGCATTTATAGGTAGATTTTCAGTTTTCGAACACTCGTGTTATGGTAATCAGCTAAAGTTGCAAAGGCAGTATATTTACTTCTATTAATTCATTTAAATGATCTATTAAACTAGTAAGGGATCTGATTATGCACACAAATATTTTCCATGTGCACAATTTATGATTTGTTTTGTTTCTATACGGTTTTAAAAAAGTCAACTGTTTGAGTTAAAAAGAGTAGGGATGTGCAAGACTAGTCGACTAAATGGTACAGCTGCTACTAGTCGACACCTGAAAATAACAGCCGATTACACGAAGAAGAAAAAATTACAAAAGATTTTATTGTTCAAATTACTGTTGTTTTAATGTTACTGTGACGAACCAGATCCGTGAAAATGGAGCGAGTTAACGCAGCGTCTGATAGATGAACGTCACTGCACGCAGTGCGCGTCACATCGGCCTTGTGTCCCAGGAGCTCTGGAAGGATAAAATGAGGAGAAACGACAGTGGAGGATGAGAGAGGACCAGGCCTGGGACATTTAAGTTGCGTGTTGTTTATGTATGTGCGGCAGTCGGTCATGAAGCACCAGCCATTTACTTTCGTTTTATTTATTTTGTCAATAAAACTTAAGTGTACAGTTCGCTGGTTCCCACTTCTTCCCTGAGCCCTGAACTTTGTTACATTTATATTTAAAGGCATTTTAAATAACACATTAAAATAAAGCACTGGGAAAAAAATAATACCTTAAGAGGTACTCTTTTAATTTTACCTCGGATCTCCCATGCTTTTTTTTTTTTCGTGTCAGTCGTGGCAAGCTCATAAATGCCCACTTGAAAGACAAGCAAGGCACGGGAGTATTTTAAATTGGAAAAAAGAAAGAAAAAAAAAAAAAAAAACATGTTTTATGGAAGCTGTGACACATCAAACTGGCATAATTCCAGTGGAGCCATGTCATATTCATATGGCATATTCAGCAAGCCGAATCAAGCATGCCCAACGCATCATTCACTTCAACTCTGGAAAAAATATCTTATCTCAGAGATGACGACAACAGCCATGTTCCCACTCAGTTTTGTTAAGGGAGAAGGCTCCCGAAAAGTCATAACGCAAGGAAACTCAGTTACGTACTGCATATTTATGACCTGTTTTTAGTGGCATTAATTATGGGATTTGACTGTTTGATTCATTGTTTCAAACGGATCATATATACGCGCAAGTCTTTTGAGGGTTTCTTACTTTAGACTAGTCGACCAGTCGGTTACAAAGCTTTAAACTTTAAAATTAGTGTGTTAGAGAGTTGCATTTGGTTCTTAACGTGAGATTTGCTCCTCTATATGAGAGGATGCTGGTGACATCTATAAGTCTGATGTGGATAAATTTGGTTTGTGTTTGCTTGCGGGCCGGTGGACATGCGTGATGTCATTGCCATGTCACGTTCCCCGAGGACACGACTGGTACCTGCTCACGCATACACTTTCTCTGCCACACAATGTACTATATTTAGCCCCGTCCTGAAACGCTCCAGGGGCCTGCGGTAGATAAAACATGTTTGGTTTGTTCATGACTCTTGTGTGCTCAGTTTTATGAGGTGCTCTGTATTATTAATGTTAAGCAATAGTCCCCTTTTATGAAGGTGTTTGTGTATTAATACGTCTGTCTGATGAAAGCTAGAGTTTTACAGCGGATCCCCAGGAGCAAATAGAGAGTATTAAAGGAAAACTTCTTCCAAAATTGAGAGAGTGCCATCATTTACTCACCCTAATGTTGTTCCAAACCTGATTTAATTTCATATGATGCTACTTTTATGACTTGTTTTGCCGTTTTGTAGCTTGACAACATCCCAGTTAACTTTTATTTTATGGAAAAGCTCCTTTTGTGTTTCACAGAAGAAATTTAGTTGACATGAGGGTGAGTAAATGAAAGGATTTTTATTCATTATATCCTGAATGTGTTTCTGCTGTACTGCGATGAAGGCATTTCATCCTGTACAGTAACACCCAGGTGTGATCTTAGTATGGCTCTTCAAAGTAAAGATGGCCTATGAGTGTCAGTTGTTTAGAATATGGTTCAGTGTGTAGTCTCGTCTCAGACGACACGCCCAGGACCACCCACAATCCTGTTACAGACCGTCTGAACACAAAACTAGAAAGCAGTTGTGAAAATTGTACGATCCAGGTCTAGATGCCACAATTAATATTATTAAGAGGAGACAATGACTCCATTGCACTGTGATTGACTGTTGCACTGATTACTCAGTAAATCTGCCTCTCATTTTCGTGCATGTTCCACGCTCGCAAAAATGAATGAATGAATAAATAATGGTGTTAATGGGAAGATTAATTAAAACGCAAGTAAACAACTCATCCCCTTAGATATCACTGCTAACTAATGTTAACAAAGATGAATAAATACTGCAACAAATGTATTGCTGATTGTTGTTTTTATGTTAGTTAAAGGTAGGGTAGGCAATTTCGGAGAGGTTAGCAATAGCAAGCTAGCTTTGAAAGCATAAGATCCCGCCCTCCCTTCAGAGCGTCTCCAAAGCCATGCCTCCTCCAAAACACATGAACATGCACAGCCTGAGCGGAGTCTGCAAAGCGTCACACGGTAAATTACATAACATGTAACAACTGGACAACTGAAATAAATGACAGTATAAGACATCACAGCTACTTAACACATAACATTACAATAATAATGAACGTAAACAACTTACAAAGCTCTGACTTGTACCACCTGACTGCTGCAGATTAATTTCGGAGTTCATAGTGTTTCCATAAAAGCTGAGGATGTGAACAGTAATTATGGTTACGACATGGTGTGAACGCAGCATAAGCTTGTTGTTTTGGTTCAGGATGAATTGCTCTTAACTTGAATTTTTTGAGTAAGTTAATTGATACATATATCTTGAAATTATCATGTAATCTTAACTTATATTTTTAGTAGTGGAAACTTAGCTAGCTATAACCAGCTAATTCAGCAAATGCTAATTGGTAACACAATGTTTTGATAACATTAGCATAGCATGCTGAAAGAGTACAGCAAATTTATCATATACCTTTCATCAAACTAAGCACGTGCTCCACTCGTCACCATGATGAAACTCTTTCTAAATTGGGATAGCAAAGTATTAAACACTACTAAATCCCCACTTAACAGTAATCTTGCACAAAAAACATTATGTAACACTTAATTTTAGCAATTATTCTCATTTTTGAGTGTCATGGCAAAGCATGCTGGTTTCCAGCCCAGTTTCAGGTAAATTTAAGTTTGTCTACATTTAAAGAAACAAGTTCATAAAACTCAAAACAAGGAAACAGTTCAGATTACTTAAAATGTGTCAGTTTCGTGAACTCAAAAGAAAAATAAAGTTCTAAATACTCATAAAAGTTGATTTGATTAAACTAATGTGTTTAATTTGAGTTTCCCCTACTCAAAACAATAAATTATTTTGATCGTTAGGGTTTACAGTGTATCAGGATATGAAGAGAGTTTCAACCAGTATAACAAAACGTGTTTATGAAAAACATTGCCTACCCTACCTTTAATGCATTAACTAATGTTAACTAATGGGACACATTATCCACTAACTTTTCACAGGTGGTCACATTGCTCTGCATTTATTTGGTTTTTCCACACCAGTTTATTATGATGGTTTTGGTTCTTTCAAATACTTGTCCTATCTAAGTAGGTGGTTCATGGTCAGAAGACTGCAAATGCATTGTGAACCAGACTTTGTTGATAGCCTTTGTGATGTGTTTAAAGAGTTGTATATACCTCCTGCTCTCTTTGGAGATGAGAAACAGCTTTGTTGTCTTTTATTTGTAAGCATGTGTTGTATTTAGTTCTGATGGCAGCTCATTTCATATTCTGTGGTTTGCTGCTGGTTGAATGAGTTGTATATACTGAATTTTTTGTTTCTCGACCACACCCAGCACTGCCCGACCTGTCTCGCCATCAGCTTGATGGAATCTGAGAGAGACAGATCGAGTTGTCACATGCGTGGAAATTAAACCAAGTCAGAGCTGCAGGCCTAATCAGTTTAGCCACTGTAGACAGAGAGACAGAAAAGGATTGTCCCAGTGGTCATGATATCGTGAAGATTCTGGCCACTCCATCATGGCAGAAGATGGCGATTTCTTAAGATGTAAATGTTTGCTGCTTCAGGGGTTTTTTTTATTGAAGGGTTTCTGGTAGACTATCCTGCTTCTTCTCCCATGATTACTAGCGTTTGTTCAGAGGCTCATTGCCTGGAAGTGAGGCCATTCTTTGTAGAGCGTCATTAATCCACATGAAACACCATGAGTCCATTAGTAACACTTTAATCATGCAGCTGTATTTTATAAAGGCTTGTTTGAAGTTTGTTAAACTTCAGAGGCCAAAATATTAATTACATTAGTTTTAGTAAACATCTTTGGTAACACTTCACTGTTAATTAGCTTACATATTATTCTGCATGACCACATTCTAGACCTAAACTTAACTACTACAACAACTACCTTACTAATAATAAGCAGTACATTAGGAGTTTATTGAGGCAAAAGTTGTAGTTAATAGTGAATATGTGTTCCCCAAACTAAAGTGTGACCACTTCTTCTCATTTTTTCCTTATTGAACATTTTTCCCTAATGCATTCAGTCTATATGTCTGCACTATATGTCAAATATTCACATTATATTTTAGATTATTTCGCTTAAAATTAAGCACCATTGTAAATGCTTTAATGCTTTTTAATTGACCTTTAAGTTTCCTAAAAATGGTTAGTTCAGTCTGTCCACTTCAGTGAACTGATTCAAAACTCTTCATTTTCATCATCACTGTTTATTTCTACACTCTAAAAAATGCTGGGTAAAAAATTGACAAACCCAGTGTGGTTGTTTTGACCAACCTGTTGGGTAAAAATCAGACATAATTACTAGGAGCAACAGTAATAATCAAAAGGTGAACATTTATTAACAAGCAATTTAATAAATGCTTATTATTTAATTATTATTCATTAAACTTATTAATAAATGTTAATTTCCAACCCTTTTTTGGGTTCATTTTAAGCAAGCAGTACAGTAATTTTTAAACAATAGTTGAGTTAAACATAGCTATCACCCAGCTCATTTTTAATGTCTTCAGCAGAAATCGACTCAGTACCTGGACAACTGAAATAAATGACAGTATAAGACCTCACAGCTAATTAAAGCATGTTAATTTAACGTTAATTATTGATTCTGAACATAGCGGTCTGCTGGGATGTTGGGTGTGGGCCGCGGGCAGTGAAAAGGGCACCTGTTAACAGCTTGTTGCAGTGACACTGGCATTCGTAGTAACAGATGTTTTGCCTGAACTGAACGAGCATTTGTTTGGCTTTTCTCTGGAAGACGAGAGCTCTGCTGAAATGTCCTCCGGCACTGAGCTGTGTCGTAGCGATGTGGTTTTAGGGAGCATGTAAATGAGCTCCTGCAGCGCTCAAGCATGAATGAGAGCAGGTGAGAAGACATCGAAACACACTTGAGATGGATTTTGGCTTATGCGTTGCTTTTTAAATGTCTATGGAATGATCATGCTCTTCAAATAGGGCTGGGTATTGACATATTTCACGATTCGATTCAGTTTTGATTCAGTTTCTCAACGCTGGTGTTTAGAGCTGAACGATTAATCATTAAAAGATTGCGATCTCGATTGGGACACCTATGTGATCTCATTCCTAAATGACAACGATTCGCCTGTATCTACTAAATCTTTGACAAGTACAATCACAGCGAACATTCAGATCTGTGTTCTAATCCAGAGAGAGCAGTTGTCATGTATAGGTATGAAACAGCTTCACAAACAGTCTTTTCAGCATCACAGTATCATTATTTCTGTGTTACAATAATTCAAATGATCACAGAAGTAGTGGAAAAAAAGATTATAGTTCGGATATAAACACTACAGAAGTGATCAAAATAGAGTGAATCACCTTTTGAAAGTAACTTGTCTCTTCAAATAAAGATTGTATCAATTACACTGTTACACCAGTAGATGGCGACAAGTGACTGTTTAAAAAAAATGTTTTTGTCATTGAATCATTAATTCAAGAGATTTGTTCAAAAACACTGATTCATCCAGTAAAGTCTTAATGAGAGAGTCATTGAATCATTCACTCAAACATTCAAATTAAGTACTTTTTTTTAAAATAAACTGCAGCAATTATCATTTTGTCAGTACCTTTAGTAAATTACATGTTATTTTGTTTAGTTGTTTATTTAGAATCGTGGGAGAATTCATAGTGGGAGATATTTGCCTATTTGGAGGCTTTCCTGCCAGGCACCGATTTGCAAATTAGTACTGCGTAATATGACTTAAATTGTGTTTTGCATTTGTAAATCTTATTTTGTCAATTTTGATTGTGCATTTGCAAATCGCAATTTGTGAATATAAATTGGGTTATTGTTTTTTGAATTGCTATTTGCAGCGAATGTGAATTTGTTAATGCATTTGTGAATCCTATTTCCCCATACGTGTGTGCTGAATGAGAGGTTTGTGCGAACGCTCTGAATCTACAGGAATTCTTGTTATTAATATGTGTGGCACAGAGATGAGTGAGATGAAAGAGTAATGAGAAAATGGAGATTAATAACAAACTCCCCTTCATCTGTTCATTCTCATGATAACATATTCATACTTGCCCTCTGCTTTCACTCCATACAGACTGATGAAATAGTTTGTCATTATTTACACACCCTCATGCAAACCTGTATGATGTTATTTGTTTTATTTTTAGCAGCTCTATTCTGTCAACTGAAAGAGTTGTGTGAGCAACAGACTGTATGAATGTTCGGATTACTGTTAGTTCACTTCAGAATTAAAATTTCCTGTTAATTTACTCACCCCCATGTCATTCAAGATGTTTATGTCTTTCTTTCTTCAGTCGAAATGAAATGAAAGTTTTTGAGGAAGACATTCCAGGATTTTTCTCCATATAGTGGACTTCACTGGGGTTCAACGGGTTGAAGGTCCAAATGTCAGTTTCAGTGCAGCTTCAAAGAGCTCTACATGATCCCAGACGAGGAATAAGAGTCTTATCTAGTGGAGTTGTCAAAAGTACTGACTTCGGTACCTAGTCGTTTCTGAAATTTTAAAAATGTGACGCTTTGAGCGCTGCTGAATGGATTGGTAAACACCTCTGATTGGCCATTGTGTTCACGGCTCGTCGGATTTGTCTGTGATTGGCTTCAATGATCAACGCTGTAAAAACGTTGTAAATAATAATCAGTGACGCTCTTCACCGAGCGCTTACACATATACACATGGGAGCGTTTCAAAGCAGGCGTCTATTGCGGACCAGTCCACTGAGAGATGCCTCCTTTCAAACTTCTGTGTGCTTTCAAATGCTGCCGTACGTTGATCATTGCAGCCATTCACAGACATATCTGATGAGCGCGTCAACACAGTGGCCAATCAGAGGTGTTTATGAATCCGCTCAAAGTGTCACATATTTAAAATTTTAGTACCAATAGGTACCGAAGTCGACAACTCTGTTATCTAGAGAAACGGTCATTTTCTAAAAAAAAAATATATATATATACTTTTTAACCACAAATGCTCGTCTTGCATTGCTCTGTGATGCGCCACGCATTACGTAATGATGTTGGAAAGGTCACGCGTGACGTAAGCGGAAGTACCGATTCAGTGTCTACAAAGTGAACATGCAAAGACTAAGTCAAACGCCCTTTAAAACAAAAAGGTAAAACAACGATGTCAACGAGGAGATGGAGTTTTTCGCCCTACGCGGTACTTCCAAATTTCGAAACGTTTATGACGGAACCCTCATTTACTGAAATCACGTGAATTTGGAAGTTGATACACACTCCGAACCACTAATTCGAAATAATGAAGCAGTGTTTTGAACTTGACTTATTAGCATATTCATGGTTTTGTGCATATTTAATGAGGTGAGGGTGTAGAGTTATATCAAAGCCATTTTAAGACATGAAGAAATTATGTTCATGGAAAAAAATTTAAATATGTAATTTTGATCATCAAAGAAGAGTTTTAATTTTATGAGGGATAAAATCAGTGACTGCAGAGGGACTTTAAAAGTGTCTTTTAGTGAAAAAAGTTGGATTGTTTGGATGCATATGGATGCATAATTTACAATAACACCAGGAACATGAATTAAAGAAGTAAATAAGAGTCAGTTTAGGGTTCACAATGGTTTGCATGAATCTGAATCATGACATTCTTTGTCTGTTCCAGCGATTGGCTCTGAATGACTGCGATGCAGTCGCTGGTGTGTATCTGCGCAGATCCCGTGAGGTCTGTCTCTCTCGTTCACCCTTCTCTCTCTCTCTTTCAGAGCTGGCCGGTCCAGGCCCCTCCCCCGCCACTCAGGAGTTGATGACACGCTTGGGGTTCTTGCTGGGCGAAGGCATCCCGGGCTCCACGCGCATACCTATGGACGACAAGAATGAAAAAAAGGTATTTTCCGCAGCTGCTGCCAGAGTGAGAGAGGGAGACAGTGAAAACGGCCACGATTAAAGCTGCATGTTGCTGTCTGTCAGTGTGAGACACAATGAAGAGCGTTTCAGAGCTGGAGTGTGTCTGTGCACGACCACAGTAAGTCATTCCCGTTTGCTTCGAGCCGCTGCATTGCCCACGGTGAGAAACTTGAGTCAGAGGAGTGCGTTAACTTGAGGTCTGGTCCAGAAATAGTTTCGTTCTGTCAGGCTTTCGTTTAGTCTTTGGATGATGAGATAATTAGGCTGAGGCGGTCCGAGCGTCCTTCATGTGTGAAAGACTTTTGTTTAATAAATCATAATCGTTCGTCGCTCTGAAGGCGTGTGTGGATTGCATGCAGAGGGAAGCAACAATGTGTGTCTCTGAGAGTTGTTAATGATCTGATTTGCGTCGTGTGTTCTCGGACAATGTTGTCCAGTGGGATTCAGTGGATGTCTTTAATCTGTTTCATCAGGCTGTCTTTTGGAAGTTTGTTTTAAAGGAACTTTCATCTCGTTTTGTGACCTTGCCTGACTCACAGTGATGACTCACAGGAGCTGCTGGTGTTTGGGGGTCTGGTTTAGAGAAGGACTTGATTCAGGCTGTTTAACAGTCAGTGTGATGCTATTTAATTTTATTTTGTATAGATCTATTATGTTATTCATATGGCTGGCAAACGAATAATCGCATGCAAAATAAAAGTTTGTTTTTACATAATATATAATTATGTATATTTAAATATACACACAAGAAATATGTGCATGTATATACTGTGTATATACTGTATATATACTATATATATATATATATATATATTACAATTTTTTCTTAAATATATACGTGTGTGTATTTATATATATAGATAATAATAATTATACACAGTGCACACATATATTATGTAAACACAAACTTATTTTGGATGTGATTGATCGTGATTAATTGTTCAAAAATATGTAAAAAATAAATTCACTCAGTGAAATGAAAGCACCTCTTCTATGATGAACATGTTTTTTAAGTCTGAAATTAAATCATTTTTGATATTTTTGTGGGTCTTCAAGTCAAAAATGTCAAGTGTGAGGTACAAAATAAAAAAAAATAAAAGCTGAAAACATTAAGAAAGTAGTTTTGCAGTATTATAATTATTAATGATAATAATAAAAATAATAATAAGTAGATTTATATTTAAATATTAATATTTAAATATCAGTGTGGTGTAATCAAGCCATTTTGTTGTCAGGTGACAAGAAACTATTAAAACAATTTTATTATATATGTATTATATTAATATTTTATGGTTTTATAATTAAATAGTCATGTGTAAATATCAGGTATTATATTACTTTTTTCTTATTATTTTATATAAAATTATATTTTATTATTATTATTTATATATATTATTAATATTATTATAATTAATAACAGTGAAGTGGCTTTGTATATAAGTATTATATTTAAACATCAGTGTGGTGTAATTAACATGCATGAAGCCATTTTGTTGTCATGTGACAAGAAACCCTTAAAACAGGAAATGACATAGAGAACCACTGTATATCATGTCAGTAAACATTTTTTTTTTAAATTTTGAATGTCTATGCTTATGGCTGCCCCAGCTAAAGATCTGTCTAGTCGACTAGTATTCATACATTTGAGCCATTAGTCAACTAATCGCATGTTTATATTATATACTGGGGTATATTAAACCATAATGAGCATTTAATATATTTAGGCGTAATATATAGCCTAAAGCGCACACTTAAAGCTTGCCGCAAAGCACCGGCAAAAATATAATAATTATGAATCTGTCTGAAAAAAAAAGAGCAAGGAGATATTTTACTTATTTATTAATAAACTATTGTTTTCTTAATCGGTGTTGGCTGCGAAGATGAAGTTGATGATGCTGACTCACCATCTCCGCAGTACAGTGAACGTGCCTTTAGAGAGAAATGCACCTTTCATACTGTACGGATTACATAAGCAGAGAGTATTTCGGTTCATTTTTGTGATTGGCTCCAGTTCATGGAGACCAAGACGGCACAAAGTGCATCCTTTTATTTTACAAATGCACAAAGTTTTGTTGTTATTGTGTTTACACAAATAAAACTAGACTTTACTGCTTCAAATGATGTATTACTGTTATCTGTATGACCAAAAATTATGTGAAAAAAATGCAAGTGATCGCGCCGGCGCCTCCATGTCATGCGTGTCATCCGTTCCACACTTCACACAAACACTTGGATATGCGCCTTTGGATGAGGTTCTAGTGGCATGTCAAGGTTTTTTTTACCTTAGCTGTTTATATCTGTTGGTGGGTTTTATTTGGATTTACGTGTGCTGTTGTGTATTAAAATCAGCATTCACTGTTGCCGTTATAATCTGTTTTTTCTCTCTCTCATCTCTCTTCTACCCTTCCATATAACGCAGATAGCAAAGATAGCTATGTTTGGATTATTAAACTTCTAAACCAGCCCTATTAACAACAGCATATCTCTCTGTTCTCTCTCTGCAGTGTCCAGTAAATCAGGGTATTAGTCCATGTTCTACTCTGACCAGCAGCACGGCGTCTCCGTGTACGGACAGCCCCTGTTCCACCTTAAATGGTAACAGCAGCCGGCCGCCGGTCGCCCACCGCAGCCCGTGTGGAACCATCACCAGTCCCAGCTCCACCCTCGAGAGCAAAGACAGCGGCATCATTGGTGAGATACACACACGTCTCATCTTTTTTTTTTCTCAGATTTATTTTGGGCGTTTTTGCCTTTTATTATGAAGTGGGACAAAGAGAGGGGGACGGATTGGGAAAGGTCCACGAGTCGGGACTCGAACTCAGGTCGCCTGAAGCGCAACTGCACTATCTGTTGCCTCACTACCCACAAGGCTATTGCCACCGACACACACGTCTCATCTTGAAATCAAAACACATTTTACCCACAAATTTTCAAAAAAAATATCTCATTACCGTAAAATCTAATTCAATGAAAGTCAACCATAATTAGATAATTAAATAGATAATTAGATTTTTTTTCACATTGTGGTAATGAGAATTTACTGGGAAAATGTGCTTATTTTTTGCTTTTGGGGTAAAATATGACCTGAGCGTTTCTGTGTCAACTGAAAATCTGCCACACCATCACCAGTTTTGCATCTTCATCACCCCATTAAAACACCCCCATCCCATCATCCTCTGCTGCACGGGCTTTGGTATCTCTGTTCCTGCTCCATTTTGTGGAGATGAGCGAGCTGAAATCACAGCCCATGTTGGCCTGTAGATCTAAACGTGGGGTGTTCGCAGGATGAGGTGTTGAGGCAGCTTGGCCGCTTCAGAAAGTCAATTTTGAGCTCCGCTCTGAATTTTTTTGGTTGCAGATAGAAAGATTAAACATTTCTCGATGAATTATGCAGCATTGCAGGCTGGCAGTCCTAGTTTCTGAGAAAACATGGGAGAAGATGTGTTAATACCACAAAGTTGTAGTTAGAAATGGGGTCTGACCCTGAATTATAGCCAATTTTAATTTGCTTTCAGTTCTTGCAAGATGTTTATTTTGGCTTCTAGACGTAGCTACACATAAGAAGCATAACAAATTTCTGTGTAAATCATTTGTTAAATCTATTCTTGCATGAATTGCAAAGAATTGTTTTGGGAATGGTTTCGTTCTGCCGGTGTTTCATGCATTAAGCCTGTTGTCAGTGTGGAGTTTTAGGACGAGAGAAAGAAGCTCTGAAGGAGGTCTGGAACATGTTGTCAGCGTGTGATGTTGGTTTGTTGATGTAGAGGAGCGTGTTTGGCCCGTGTGACTTGCTCAGGATGTGATTAATGCTCTCATGACTTTGAAGTTTGTGAAGACTCTTGTCAGGAAGAAATAGTTCAGAAACAGTGTAATGATGCTGTGAACAGCTGTTTAGAGACACTATTTGTCTATCATTCGTTTGTTCATTCTGTCTGTTTGTCTATCGTTCGTTTGTTCTATTTGTCTATTGTTCGTTCGTTCTGTCTGTCTGTCGTTCGTTCGTTCATCCTGTCTTTTGTCTATCGTTCTTTCATTCGTTCTATTTGTTTATCGTTCGTTCATTCTGTCTATTTTTCTGTTGTTCGTTCTGTCCATCTATCGTCCTATCTGTCTATTGTTCGTTTGTTCATTCTATCTATCTGTCTATCTATCTATCGTTCGTTCGATCTATTTGTCTATCTTTCGTTCATTCATTCGGTCTATTTGTCTATCGTTCATTCATTTTGTTTGTCTAACGTTCGTTCTATCTGTTTGTCTATCATTTGTTTGTTGTATTTGTCTATCGTTCGTTCGTTCATTCTGTCTTTTGTCTATCGTTCTTTCATTCGTCCTATTTGTTTATCGTTCGTTCATTTGTTTGTTCATTCTGTCTGTTTTTCTGTTGGTTGTTCTATCTATCTATCTATCTATCTATCTATCATCCTATCTGTTTATTGTTCGTTCGTTCGTTCATTCTATCGTTCATTCTATCTATCGTTCGTTCGTTCGATCTTTGTCTATCTTTCATTCGACCTTTGTCTATCTTTCGTTTATTCGTTCTGTCTATTTGTCTATCATTCGTTTGTTTGTTTTATTTGTCTATCATTCGTTCGTTCTCACTGTTTGTCTATCGTTCGTTTGTTCTATTTGTCTATCATTCGTTCATTCATTCTGTCTTTTGTCTATTGTATTTTCGTTCATTCTATTTGTTTATCGTTCATTCTCTGTCTATCTATCGTTCGTTTGTTCGTTCAATCTATTTGTCTATCTTTCGTTCATTCTATTTGTTTATCGTTCATTCTATCTGTCTATCTATCGTTCGTTTGTTCGTTCGATCTATTTGTCTATCTTTCGTTCATTCGTTCTGTCTTTGTCTATCGTTTGTTCGTTTTATTTGTCTATCGTTTGTTCGTTCTGTCTATGTCTATCGTTCATTTGTTCGTTCTATCTATCTATCTATCATCCTGTCTATCGTTCGTTCAATCATTCTATCGTTCATTCTTTCTATCTATCATTCGTTCGTTCATTCTATTTATCTGTCTGTCAATCTATCGTTCTATCTATTGTTCGTTAGTTCGTTCACTCTATCATTCGTTCTTTCGGTCTTTCATTCATTCTATCTATCTATCTATCTATCTATCTATCGTTCTATCTATTTAATGTTCGTTCGTTCGTTCATTCTATCTATCGTTTGTTCTTTCGTTCATTCTATCTATCTATTCTGTCGTTCCATCGTTCTACCTATCTATTCGTTGGTTCTTTCTGTCGTTCTATCCCTCGATCTAGCATTCTATCTATCGTTCGTTCTATCGTTCATTTGTTCATTCTATCTATCTATCTATCTGTATGTGTTCAAGCACTGACACATGACACATGCAGCTGTTGTCACGCGTGTTATTTTGTAATAAACTCAGGAGCTGAAATTAAACCCACAGATTTGTCCGTCCCCCTCAGATCACTGAACAAACACGTGCATGAATTCAGACACTCTTTGTCTCTATTGATTCAGTGCTTCAGTGTTGTACGTTGTTGGTGTGTTTTTGTCTATTCATTGTTTATTTCTTTATTTTTTAATTTGAATAAAAAAGCAGAGTTGTTATTATTATTATTATTATTATTATTATATATCAGCTCCCATGCTGCAGATTAGCACAGACCGCAATGAAAACACCTCCAATTTATTTAATTATAAATAAATATTTATTTATGGTGATTGTCAGGACTGGCCACTATGACAATATATACATATAGTACACACACACACACACACACACACATTGTGGATGGCACTGTATAAATATATATATATATATATATATATATATATATATATATATATATATATATATATACAGTGCCATCCACAATTATTGGCACCCTTAGTGAATATGCGCAAAGGCGGCTATGAAAATAAATCTGCATTGTTTATCTTTTTGATCTTTCATTCAAAAAATTCACAAAATTCTAACCTATCATTGAAGTAAAACAATTGGAAATGGGGGAAAAAGCTCATTATGAAATAAATGTTTTTCTCTAGTTCACGTTGGCCACAATTGTCTTTTTCCCAAGATAACAGCTCTAAGTCTTCTTCTAAAATGCCTGATAAGTTTGGAGAACACCTGACAAGAGATCAGAGACCATTCCTTCATGCAGAATCTCTACAGATCATTCAGATTCCCAGCTCCATGTTGGTGCTTCTTCTCTTCAGTTCAGTTCAGGTCAGGGGACTGGGATGGCCATGTTAGATGGCCAGTGACACATTTTTGTGTTGGTTTTGATGTTTGTTTTGGATCATTGTCCCGATGGAAGACCCAATCACGGCCCATTATAAGATTTTTTAGCAGAAGTAGTCAGGTTTTGATTTTTATCCGTTAGTATAGAATCCATGATACCATGTATCTGAACAAGATGTCCAGGACCTCCAGCAGAAAAATAGGCCCACAACATTAAAGATCCAGCAGTATATTTAACCGTGGGCATGGGGTACTTTTTATCCATGTGTGCACCAAACCCATCTGGTGGGTTTGCTGCCAAAAAGCTCATTTTTTAGTTTCATCTGACCATAGAAGCCGGTCCCGTTTGAAGTTCCAGTCGTGTCTGACAACTGAATATGCTGGAGATTGTTTCTGGATGAGAGCAGAGGATTTTTCTTGAAACCCTCCAGAACAACTTGTGGGGATGTAGGTGCTGTTTGATCATTTTTTTTAGGCTTTTTGAGACTCAAGACTCAACTAATCTCTGCAATTCTCCAGCTGTGATCCTTGGAGAGCCTTTGTCCACTCAAACTGTCCTCCTCACTGTGCATTAGGACAATTTAGACACACGTCCTCTTCCAGGCAGATTTGTAACATTTTTAGTTGATTGGAACTTCTTAATTATTACCCTGATGGTGGAAATGGTGATTTTCAATGCTTTAGCTATTTTCTTACAGCCACTTTCTATTTTGTGAAGCTCAACAATCTTTTGCTGCACATCAGAACTATATTCTTTGGTTTTTCTCATTGTGATGAATGATTAAGAGAATTTGGCCTTTGTGTTTACACATATTTGTACTCCTGTGGAACAGGAAGTCATGGCTGGACAATTTCATGCTCCTAGTCACCCTGGTGTGCTAAAAAAAAAGTAAATATGAATGGGAATATACTTCAGAGATATTTTACTCATAAAAAATTTCTAGGGGAGCCAGTAATTGTGGCCAACATGTATTGGAGAAAAACATTCATTTCATAATGTGAGTTTCCCCCCACTTTCAATTGTTTTACTTCGATGAAAGGTTATAATTTTGTGAATTTTTTGAATGAAAGATCAAAAGTATAAACAATGCAGATTTATTTTCACATCCGCCTTTGCTCATATTTACTAAGGGTGCCAATAATTGTGGAGGGCACTGTGTGTGTGTGTGTGTGTGTGTATGTATATATATATATATATATATATATATATATATATATATATTATTTTAGTATAGTTGAGATATTATTATAGTTTTTATTAATATTTTGAATTAGTTTTTATTTTTATATTTTATATTTCCACTTTAATTTTAATTACCTTTTTTTTTTTTACATTAGTTTTAATTAAAAAAGTGTTTATATAGTTTTTATTAATTTTTGTTTCAGTTTTAGTACAAGTTAAACTAAATTAAATGAATGTTTAAGTTTTTTATATTTTGTTTTATTTCAGTTAAAGTTTATTATTTTAATTTACTAAAATGTTTAAAACTTTAGTTTTAGTTAACTATAATAACCCTTTATATATATATATAAAGCAGAGTGGTATAGCAGCCAGTCATAAAATAATAATATAGTATTTATTTTAAAATAGTATTTATTTTATAATAACATTTATTTATTTATTCCCATTTTGATTAGGGCTGTGCTATATTTACAATCACGATTTTTTTTTATCAATATTGTGATTGTTTTTCAGTATATTTTTTTTTAAAACAATATTTCCTTGTCTTATTGACGATATTTGTGGGCACCATATTTTTGCATAAAAATTTACTTGCGTATGATACATGATGGCTTCGGTTCTTTATGCCTTTTTGAACTCTTCATGTTGTGCAGTTTGCAAAAGTCTGTATTATTAATTTTTGTTCACCTGTGCATTATTTTTCTATGCAAACACGCGCTAGACGGGCGTCTTTGACCATTGCGCTTGCGTCTTTTGCAGCATCTCATGCATGACACAGCATTTCTACACATACATTTCTATACATCTCTGTTTCTCTCGTCCAGCCACCATCACCAGCTCATCAGAGAATGACGACCGCAGTGGCTCCAGTCTGGAGTGGGGTAAGGAGGGCAGTATAAGGAGCAGCGGTCAGCATGTGCTGGCACAGGCGGCCACACGGGCAGACACATGCTCTCCTGTGGCCGAAGAAGAAGCGTCAGCGTCTGGGACAGAGGTACGGATCGTCTCCGGGGCCAAGAAGACTTTTGATGGACCCGTCCACTATTCCACACAGAACTCGTCCAGTCTGATGATGCCTCGGCCCAACTCAGTCGCAGGTAAGAAAGATCAAAACAACAGCTGATTGTGTTTACCATCAGGGTCATCCTGTGATTCCTGAGGTGATGAGTGACACATGACTGCTGGAATGAAGGAAAGCAGAGACTCATGGGAAGACATTGCCGCCACTTTAGGAGAGTGTGTTGTAGATTGTGAGAGAGGACATTATCAGGACACACATTCTTTCTCCTGTTGCTCCTTGAGGAAGCAGATACGTCAGGCAGCTGTTGTATGTGTGTTGGTTGTTGGCTGGCTTCTGTCTTTAGCATCAATTCCACATTCCTCAGGCTGGTTCGACTGATCACGTGATCTTTCCCACTTCTCTGTCAGTTGGGTCAATCTCGCGAAAACATGTTGTATTTCACACCGAAATCAAGAGAAAGAAATAAGACATTTTTGATCATTTTGATCATTATTTTTATGACAATTAAGCACGTTTCTCACAAAAATACTGTAATGCAAGCAAAGCATTTTCATTGTTGTAATTTTATAAAAATGTATTATTTAAATTGGAAAGTCTTTATACATCATGGTGATATTTGTTGTACTGCCTTTAAAGTCAACATGATGCACCAATTCATAACCATTTTAATAAGAGAATTAAAAGTGACATTTTAATTAAATACTGTGAAGAAAAAGAACTTGGGGCCAATTTGTCAAGAAAATAAATGTGCATGTTGTTTCATGATTTCGATTTTCAAGATTTGTCTTGATTTTTGTGGTGTTTGTATGAATATGAGGCTTGTAGTTCTCTCAGAAACCCAATGCTGGTGATGAATGCTAAAGTTTTGATGTCTGCAGAAGCAGGTGTTTTTGTGAGAGATGAATGTGTGTTTTTGGTTTATTTTGATGCAAGGTAAGGTGCAGAAACGCTTCTCATAAAAAGCCGCCAGTCATTAAACTGAGCGAGTTGACGTGAAACAATAAAAACCGGTTGGCACCATAAAGTATGTGCAGTTGTCAAGGTTAGAGTATGTTTTCTTTAGACAGTGAGTGTGTGTGTGTGTGTGTGTTCACATTTTCATTTTGTACACCTGCCTGCTTTTACTCATTTCACACCCTGTTTGGCCTCAGTGAATAAAGCATTAATCTTTACTGAGCGTTTGATAGATCTGTAACCTCACTGCTTTCACAGCTGCCGATGTGTTGTTACCACACACACACACACACACACACACACACACACACACACACACACACACACACACACACACACACACAAACAACACACACACACACACACATTCACTTCCTAAATCTACGGATGGAAACTGAGGAATTTTATGATTCCGTTTCCAATTTATATTCTGCTTAATGATTCTAATACCTTAATGATTCAATTAACTAATCTTTTATCCAAAACAAATAAAAGATTTTAAATGTTGTGGTAGCAGAGTTTTATTTATTTATTACCATCAAAGCTCTCCTCCGAATATGTATCCTTAACTCCATGTTGTCATATGAACAAGCCATCAGTTGTCATATTGATTTAAGCCTTAAGTACAACACAACATAACGTTTTTGGTTCATTTTGAGTGAGTCAAGAACCACTCCGAATGATTCAGTCAGTGAATAAATCATTACATGATTTCCAGTGGTACTCAGCTTTAATTCTGTGTAGATTCAGCGCTGCAGTAAACATTGACAGAGTATTTTAATATGTTCTATCGGCAGAAGAAAGCAGACATTTGAAGTATTTTTTTTCTAAATAAGAACCAGTTAACACTACTTACAGTCCTCATACATTTTCCTTTAACTCACTCCAGCTGATTTTAGTATATGATGTTCCTTCGTCCAATCATAAAGCTTGTTTATGACATGATGGTGTCATAGTTATGCAGCATCGTATTTGGTTTTCCGAGTCTTAAGAGGGGAAGATGTGAAGGATAGGCAATAAAAAACCCTAACATTAGAGAGATATGCAGTGTCTCACTGCTTCAATTTACTTTAGACACTTTGGATGTTTGCAGAGTTTATGTAAATGGACCAGAGAGTGAGGCGCACTCAACAGGTGAACTAAAACAGCATGATCAAGTGCTTTTCCAAATGCATGTAGTGCATTTTTGTAGCTCTAGAATATGAATGTTAATAAATAAACTTTAGTAATTCATCTGTGAACGTTCTTTTGAGTTGTTTTTTTTTTTTTTTTCTTCAGTAGATTGAACTAGTTCACAAATCAAGTGATTCATTTATGGATTTGTTGGAATCGAAATTTAAAAGTCTGTACCCAGTAATCTCAAATGACTATAGAAAGTCCATGGACGTTCATTGGTCAAAATGGTTTATACCTTTTAGAAAAAAAGATTAAAAGTCTACAAAAGTTCCAAAAGTTCTCAGATTGATGTTGATAGAATGTTCGCCATTCAAATCCAAGCCGTCAGTGATGATGTCATAATGGACTGTGGCTTTTACTAGCCGTTCACACAGGAAGTGTGAATTCCATTCGCACTATATTTTAATTATTGGTCTATATGAAGAGTTCCATTGCAAAAAGTCCATCTGACATGTTTTCTTTTAAATTCCTCTGTTTAGGTTCAGTAATTTCACTTTTAATGGCAATAAAAAGGTTATTAGTCAGTTATTGAAATGCCTTATTTTCAAAAATTCATTGGTAATTAACAAATTTGTCTTTTGCTGCAAAACCAGTCAAGTCCATATGTGCTTTTTTTTTTTTTTTTTTTTTTGCAAAAACCTCTAAGTCCACCTCTTTGGACAACAAGACATAGTGAAACGTCCGTTTCTGTCAGTTTTACAGCAGCAAATGAACTTGCTACTCGCGAAATCCTGTCATTGCCACTGTAACGATGGACAAAACATGATTAAAAACTTGTAGCTCGGCAATTGAAAGCGGCTCATACACTCGGTCATTCATCTTGAAATCATATGATTCGATTTGCGTCTTCTGATTGGTTCTTCTGTGGACTAGCTGACAAAGGGAAGTGGCTTTTAGCGGTTTCTGCCAACGAACTGGTATTTCTGAATGGACTGACGCTGGGATTTAGCGGATTTGAAGCGAAAGTATTTAATGAATGTATACTATGTGCGGAGAGCATTCACTCATTATCATTCTCTCATTTTTGATAGAGGTGGTGCTGCTTTTGCATCTGAACTCATATTTTTTTTCCTTTTTGGAAGCTTAGAACGGCATGATGGTGAATAAATAATTTTTTTTGTGATCTGTCCCTTTAAGTGTTCTGGAGTAAATGGTGCTGTCAGTGGAGATGCTGCTTTAGTCATGTCTGTCTGGGATTCTCAACAACAGTGAATAATCATTCTGCTTAATTTCTGAGACTGAACTTCATTTGTGTCCAGGCAACCAATCCATTTACTGGACAGCTCATTAAGACCACACTGAACTCTCTCTCCTTCGCTCTCGGAGAAAACAAAGACCCCATTTTAACCGCTCACATATTAGAATGAGTCACAAATCTCGCTCATGTCAATCCACAACGGCTCTGCTGCTGCGTCGCAGAAATCTCAAATATGTGGCAGTCTGTTTTTTTCACATATGAATTTTCATCTTACAGACAAGAATGCAAGAGCACACAACAAAGAACTTGATTTTTAAGTGTGTGCAAAACTTGCCACTGAAATATAGAGCTGTGCGATATATTGATATTCCCAATATGTTTGTATTGTGGTGATATAAATGTGAGCGACTTTGTGAATATGATTTAATGTGCTTTTTATTTGGCCAGTAGTGTCATTTTATTAGTTTTGCAATTTATTCCTTGTCACATGACTCACAAGTGTGACAGCGCATACTCTATGCAACACTTGATTTCTTGCGTTGATGCATTCTGAAGTGTTTTAGAATCTAATTTATAATGCATCAAGTAATATTAGAGTTGCTTTTTCAGCATGGCCACAAGGGGAGGTGTAGTGGACATTAGTGGTAATTCTCTGCTTCTGCAAACATTTGAAGAGTATTTAGCAAGTTAGTTAAAGTTAATTAAGCTGTCAACAGGTAACAGTTTATAGCTAGTTAACTGAATAATAGCACATCTGGTTTGCATCTCCCCCTTGAGTACCACTACAGTAATGCAATAATGCATGTTAAATATGTTGTATATTGACTAAACATTTCCATCTGCCTTTGTGTGGAGTTTGTTTATGGCTTAAGAAAGAGTTTTAGTGTCTATAATTTAAACTTCAATAGAAGAAACAATATTAGAGTTGGTAAGTTTTATTCAGTTCTGAGATTCATTTTAAAACTGTCCATTAATGATTCATTGAAGATCTGTGTCTGTCTGTTATGGTGATGTTTCTGAGCATATACATCAATATTGAGGTCAAATGTTGTCTGAACCCAGTTTTGGGTCAGTGAGAAGTCTCTTCTGCTCACCAAGGCTGCATTTATATGATGAAAAGTACAGTAAAAACAGTAATATTGTAAAATATTATTACACCTTAAAATAAGTTTTCTACTGTAATATGTAATAAAATGTAATTTATTCAGCTGAATTTTCAGCATCATTACTTCAGTCTTCAGTGTCACATGATCCTTCAGAAATCATTCTAATATGATGATTTGATGCTCAAGAAACATCAAGATTCTTTGATGAATAGAAAGTTCAGCATTCATTTGAAATATTTTTTGCAACATTATAAGTGTAACTTTTGATCAAATTAATGCATATTTACTGAATAAAAGTATTAATTTCCTCCAAATCTTACCGACCCCAAACTTTTGGATTGTAGTGTAATTTATGGTAGTTTAATAACGAAGTAATCAGGTGTTTAAAAAAAAAAACAAAAACATAATAGTGATTCTTACCTTTGCAAACAGCACTAACGAGCTTAAACAGTAAATACACACACTAACTGCCGGCGCTACATGAGTTTAATTAGACTCGAGAAAGCAAAGAGCTCAAGCTAATTTAGCTGATTTGTTATTTAATATGTGGAAAATGAAAAACAAAGTGTCTTTTATGGCATGAGCACACGAAACAATCCGCATCCTCGCAAACAAACATGCATACATGCAGTCAGAAGAAAGCCAGTTCTGTGTTGTCTGGTCTTGCTGGTTGGTTTTTTGATTCTGTTCGATCGCCCTCTTAATGCCCGTGAGCCTTCAAAAATAACAGACATAAATCTATAATTGTATTATCGCACAGCAGGGCACATCTGCAGAACGTCTCTCCTCACCTTCTGCCCGTCAAGTGTGCTTACCGTCTTAAAAATACAGCCACAGAAGATAACATGTATGTTCAAAAATTACAAAATAGTGCTGATGGAAGATAGAAATATTTGAAGAATCTTCATGCAGATCTTTCCATACATGACAGATGATAGTGAAGTCACATTTATTTCTAACAGCGCTTAATACAATACAGGTTGTTTCAAAGCAGCTTCCCAAGACAATAGTGTCATCATTCAGCTCAATTCAGTTCAAGTTTTGTTCTCATCCGATCGTGTCAGTGCAGCCAAACTGATATTACTGAATATTTTAAAACTCTGATTTAAAGGATTAAATCACTTCAGAATTTAAGTTTCCTGATAATTTACTCACCCCCATGTCATCCAAGATGTTTATGTCTTTCTTTCTTCAGTCAAAACGTTTTTAAAGGAAAACATTCCAGGATTTTTCTCCATATAGTGGACTTCACTGGGGTTCAACGGGTTGAAGGTCCAAATGTCAGTTTCAGTGCAGCTTCAAAGAGCTCTACATGATCCCAGACGAGGAATAAGAGTCTTATTTAGAGAAACCATCGGCCATTTTCTAAAAAAAAAATAAAATAAAATAAAAAAATGTTTTAACCACAAAGGCTCATCTTGCACTGCTCTGCAATGCGCCACGCATTACGTAATCATGTTGGAAAAATCACTAATTTTCTCCTCCAACTTCAAAATCATCCGTCATTGTTGTTTTACCTTTTTTTTTGTAAAGGCCATTTGACTTAGTCTTTGTACGTTCACTTTGTAGACACTAAATCGGTACTTCCTGATTATGTAATGCGTAGCACATCACAAAGCAGTGCAAGACGAGCATTTGTGGTTAAAAAGGATATCATTTTTATTTGTTTTAGAAAATGACAGATGGTTTCTCTAGATAAGACCCTTATTCCTCGTCAGCCCTTTGAAGCTGCACTGAAACTGACATTTGGACCTTCAACCCGTTGAACCCCAGTGAAGTCCACTATATGGAGAAAAATCCTGGAACGTTTTCCTCAAAAACCTTCATTTTTTTTTTGACTGAAGAAAGAAAGACATAAACATCTTGGATGACATGGGGGTGAGTAAATTATCAGGAAATTTTAATTCTGATTTGAACTAATCCTTTAAGCTGATAGTAAACATGTCTGTCAAGCTCCAGAAAGTATAGAAAAGAGCATCTTAAATGTCTCCTTTTGTGTTTTTGGTGAAGTACTTCTTTGAGTAGTGAAGTGTAAGTGCTATGTGATAGATCAGGGCTGTTTGCTTGAATCAGTGCAGAAGTGGAGGGTTTGCAGGGGTTTTCACATATCAAACCCTCTGTCTCTTCTCACAGGACTTGTATCATATGAAGCAGTAGTTAGGAAGCATCTATGCCTACATCCTTCCCTCTCTTTCACTTTCACACTCTCTCTTTCTTCTCTTTCTCAGACTGAGGCAGATGGTGTTTCGGCGAGAGAGGAAATTCTGCCGTTCTTCTTCTTTGCACTGTGGTCTTCGGAGACCCGGCAGAAGCGCATGCTTAAGATTTCATCTGCTGTGCAGAGGCAGCATTCCAGAAACTTTAGAGCGTCCTTAATCCGTCCGTCCAGATGGTTCCGCCGCGCCGCACACATGGGCCGGCCACAATTCACAATTTAAGAACTGGCCCCCGTTCAATTCATCAATGTGAATTTGAATTTAATTAAATTGAATTGGTTGCGTCGCACAGGATGTTGAATTGGAGTTATAATTGGAATATATAAATTTATAAAACCACAATATTAACTTAAAATCCTGTTCTCAGTTCAGCTCTGAACGCTGCTCTAGCGTCAGTTCTCCTGCAGGACTCGCAGTACGTCACATGTACAGGTGGCCACTTGTGGGGTGTTTTGTGGGTAAATGTCTCACTCTGTGGCTGCTGTCCCAGGAAATGACACGTGCCATGCACATTTTAAAATTTTTGCGGCTTTTCTCTTTGCTGACAGCTGGAGGATTCAGAACAGAGCGCTCGCTCTGGTGACAGCGCATCTGGAATCACTGGTGTCTTCAGCTGTGTCCGCTTGTGTTCAGCTCCACTGAGCTCCTGCTTTTACAGTTTTAGATTCAGTAGAACTAGGAGACATAGCTAAAGAAATGCTTATAGATCTTATTTATTCAGCCTTAAACCATCCACCATCCAATATTTCTTATCAATCCATCAACCCATCCATCTATCCAATATTTCTAATCAGTAAATCAATCAATCAATAAATTCATCCATCCATCCATCCATCCAACCATCCATCTATCCATCCAATATTTCTTATCCATCCATCCATCATCCAGTATTTCTTATCCATCCATCCATCCATCCATCCATCCATCCATCCATCCATCCATCCATCCAGTATTTCTTATCTATCAGTCTATCAGTCTATCCATCAGTCTATCCATCATCCATCAATCAATCAATCAATCAATCAATCAATTCATCAATCAATCAATCCATCAATCAATTCATCAATCAATCCATCAGCCCATCAATCAGTCCATCAATCAACCCATGAATCAATCCATTCATCCAATATTTCTTATATATCAATCCATCCATCATCCATCCATCCAGTATTTATCAATCAGTCAATCAATCAATCAGTCAGTCAGTCAATCAATCAATCAATCAATCAATCAATCAATGAATCAATCAATCAATCCATCAACCCATCAACCCATCAACCCATCAATCAATTAATCCATTCATCCATCCAATATTTCTTATCCATCAATCAATCCATCCATCCAATATTTCTTATTTATTCATCCATCCATCTATCATTCATTTATTTATCAACCTATCATCCATCAATCCATCCAGTATTTCTTATCTATCTATCTATCTATCTATCTATCTATCTATCTATCTATCTATCTATCTATCTATCTATCTATCTATCTATCTATCTATCTATCTATCTATCTATCTCTTTTGCCAGAGGAGAACTGGCCCCCCGACTAAGCCTGGTTTCTCCCAAGGTTTTTTCCTCCATTTTAACACCTGTTTGCCACCTGATGTCACCTGTTGGAGTTTGGGTTCCTTGCCGCTGTCGCCTTTGGCTTGCTTAGTTGGGCACACTTGACATTTGATATTCAACAGTGCTTTAAGAGCTGCTGTGCAGCCAAAATAATGTACCAGTTATCAATGTAAAGCTGCTTTGACACAATCTACATTGTAAAAAGCGCTATATAAATAAAGGTGACTTGACTTGACTATCCATCTATCTATCTATCTATCTATCTATCTATCTATCTATCTATCTATCTATCTATCTATCTATCTATCTATCTATCTATCTATCTATATCTATCAATTCATCAATCAATACATCAACCCATCAATCAACCCATTAATCAATCCATCCATCCATCCATCCATCCATTCATTCATTCAATATTTCTTATATATCAATCCATCCATCATCCATCCATTCATCCAATATTTCTCATCCATCCATCATTTCAATCAAACAATAACAATCAAGCTCTAATATCACTTATTATTTTATAATATTATTTGTTGCCTCTCATCTCCACTTTCAAACATACTTCATAACCTGTCATGATGTTTTTTTATGAATTGCTCCACGTATCTAATTTCACGGTTAGTTTGTTTATTGTGACATGTTGCGTGCTGACGGACACCTATAGTTTTTTTACTATGGTTATTTTATTCACATATATATACACTGGGTTGACCCCCTTGTGCCTTCAGAACTGCCTGTATTCTTTGTGACAAGTGTAGTTACTTAGCTAAAGCCAATACTAACCAGCTGAACCTTCACCTCATGTCTTGTTCGTTTGTTAACATCACTCATTAATGCTGTAACAACACCGAGTCCTGAGGGTCTGACTTCATGTTTGTAAGATCGATTTAGCATCATCCCCGACGGAGCATCTGACCCTGTGTCTCAACAGACACGACTTATCAACATGAATCTAGCGTGTTAATCAACATCACTCCGAGATGCAGGAACAGCACCCGGTTCAAAAGCCCCACTTGTTTGACCTGATGAATATTCAAGTGATGACAACATCTGGGATATGCATATTCATCAATGGGCTCCTTTAAGTAAACAAGGGAACAGCAGATTACTCAAATGTCTGCAGACGAAAGCAGGGGAATAGGGCGTAATCTGTGGAGCTGGTCACGGGCCAGTCCTCTACTAAAGCTGGTCTGATTAGATTGCTCTCTCAGTGAGGTTTAGCTCTGCCACTGTGGAATGATTCACTGTCTATCAGCCATTTGTATTTGAGCCCAAACACACACACACACACACACACACACACACACACACACATGCAGATGCTTAAAAAACAGATGGGCTATCCATATGCAGTCTCCTATTCTGCATGTTGTGCATCAGATATGCGGTGCTGCCTTGACCACTGGAGTCACAGTGTAAACTCGATTTACATTTCCTGAAGGCAACAGCAGGGCTTGTGAGGCAGTAAAAGAATAGTGGTAAAGTTTGAAGTAAGTTTAAGAATTCGTTTTTTGGTTCTGAGTAAATGAAATCCCATAACAGAGACACTTTGCTGTTGTCAGGGGCACCGGAGCCTCTTTTTCGCCCACGTACCTGTCAGCAGATATTAAAATATGTACAGTACTAGTCTACTGTAACTCTCTTGGCTCATGGTAAAAGCACAGTTCTGCTATAATTTGCTATACTTTTTGGCACCTGATATTATTTCAAACAGGTAAATGTGCTTTTTCCTCAAAGGTTGTGCACCTCTTGAATTTAAATGTAAGGAAGTACATTTACATTGAAATTCTAAGTAGTTCATGTAACTGATTTCTATAAATTATATAATTATATAGTTTTATATATGGTTTTTTTTAATGTTGCCTTGGCAAAACTTTGTTTCATAATTTTTAAAATCGTTGAAGTTTGTTGGTTTATATATAGATACAGCATTTAAAAAAAAATTAGTTATAAATCAATTTCTTTGATTATTTTATAATATAATAAACTTAAAATTAAAAAATTATCCATCCATTCCTCCATCCATCCATCAATTCATCCATCCATACATACATACATCCATCCATCCTTTCCACCGTCCATCTATCCATCCATCCATCCATCCATCCATCCATCCATCCATCCATCCATTCCTCTCTCCATCCATCCATTCCTCTCTCCATCCATCCATCCATCCATCCTTTCCACTGTCCATCCATCCATCTCTCCATCCATCCATCCACCCACCCATCCATCCATTCCTCTCCCCATCCATCCATCATTCCTCTCTCCGTCCATCAATTCCTCCATCCATTCCTCAATCCATCCATACATCCAAAAATTTAGTTATAAATCAATTTCTTTGAATATTTTATAATATAATAAACTTTACCTAACTTTACCCATCCATCCATCCATCCATCCATCCATCCATCCATCCATCCATCCATCCATCCATCCATCCATCCATCCATCCATCCATCCATCCATCCATCCATCCATTCCTCTCTCCATCCATCCATCCATCCTTTCCACGTCCAACCATCTATCCATTCCTCTCCATCCATCCATCCATCCATCCATCCATCCATCCATCCATCCATCCATTCCTCTCTCCATCCATCCATCCATCCAGATTCTTCTTAGTGACTTCCTAGCAATTCTCTAGGAACCTATTCTCTAACACCATAGCAACACCTTAGCAACCACTGAGAACACCTTGACAGTCATCCACTTCCATTCAAACTAAACTGAAAAACAAAATATGGTGTAGGATTTACTTTGAAACAGTTTTCACTAAGAAATTGCTAGGAAATTTCACAAACAATTACAAAGAAAAGGCAAGTGACATTGAATTAAACATGAAGTTTTGAAGTAGAAAGACTGAAAGAATTTTTGAAGATGTAAATAAAGAGAGCATTTTACAAGAAAATACTATTTAAGTCTTTCTACTTTAAAATGTAATGTTTAATTCAATGTGTTACTTGCTGTTTCTTTGTAATGGTAATTTACTTGCAATTTCTGAGTAAAAATAGTTTCTACACCAAATGTTTTTCAGTGTACCTTCAAACTTTAGCGAACTTTTCTTTATTTTTCTGTCGCTGCTTCTTCATTAATATTCCCAGTCATATTGCAAGTAACACAGTGAGGCTCTTTAAAGATGAAAGGGGCGCAGCTGATTTGCGCTCGCTCACTCACTCACTCCACACCTACAGTATCCCACCTCCCTCCATCACCCGTCTTCTCAATGACGGCTCCCTCCTCTCTTCATGCCTGTCCTGCTCTCCTTCAGCTCTGTTTTATTAGCTTTCTTTCTCTTTCTCGACGAGGATCATAGATTATTTCTCCTCCGGCTACCCGCTATAAACTGTAATCAGCCGCTCTGTAGGAGAGGAGAGATAGAGAGACCTCCTCTGTTTCATCCCTCTCCTATTTTCCATCCATTCTTTCATTCACTCGTTGCGGAGCGGAGAGCTGCGGCAGTGATTTTTCTCTGATGCTTTGTGGATGCGTTCAGCGATGCAGTGAAGCCGAGAGAGAATTGGGCTGCCATGCCTTTCACCAGTTGAATGCAGTATGAGAAAAAACGGTGGGTGAACATGGAGGTGTCCTGAGGAGAGAGAGGGAAACAGAGGTTTGCGGAGCTGCCTTTGCTTGAAGAACGCGTCCGCATCCACCTCAAGTCCGTGAGTACCAAGAGCTTCGATGCGAGCGTGGAAAGTAGTTTGGGAGCAAACAGGTTGCCGGTGCTTTAGTTTCAGACAGCGATGCATGGATGCACATTAGAGGCCGTGCACTGAAATGACATTTTGTTTCTGTCACACCGCTTGAAGAACATGAAATGTTGCACAGTTTAACTTTTGCATTGTAGAAATGGAGCTCGCAAGTTGCCCCTCTTTTTTTAGAACAATTCTGGTTTAATTGGATTATGATGCTTTTGAAATGCCTCTGATTGTTCAGTCTCTCTGTGTGTGTGTGTGTGTGTGTTTGCTCAGTGACCTGGTTGTGTTCGCCCATTCATTCTTTACTGTGTTTATTATGGTCGCTGCTCGTGATTTGCATTCAGAATGATGTCATCTTCATCCCTGCACGGTTCCACGTTTATGTCAGACAGGTCAATGCCACTGTTGCGGTCAGCGACCTTTAACCCAGCCTTGAATCTGAGGGGAACTGTGATGGGAGTCTGTTCACGTTCTTAAAGGATTAGTTCACTTCAGAATTAAAATTTCCTGTTAATTTACTCACCCCCATGTCATCCAAGGTGTTTGTCTTTCTTTCTTCAGTCAAAAAGAAGGTTTTTGAGGAAAACATTCCAGGATTTTTCTCCATATAGTGGACTTCACTGGGGTTCAACGGGTTGAAGGTCCAAATGTCAGTTTCAGTGCAGCTTCAAAGAGCTCTACACAATCCCTAGAGAAACGGTCATTTTCAAAAAAAAAAAAAAAAAATCCTTTTTACCCACAAATGCTCGTCTTGCACTGCTCTGTGATGCGCCACGTGTTACGTAATCACGTTGGAAAGGTCACGCGTGACATAGGCAGAAGTACCGATCCAGTGTTTACAAAGCGAACATGCTAAGTCAAACAGCCTTTCGCCCTACCGCGGTACTTCCACCTACCAACCACCACCGTGACCTTTCCAACGTGATTATGTCATGCGTGGCGCATTGCAGAGCAGTGTAAGATGAGTATTTGTGATTAAAAAGTATATACATTTTTATTTTTTCAGAAAATGACTCTCATTCCTTGTCTGGGATCGTGTAGAGCCCTTTGGAGCTGCACTGAAACTGACATTTGGACCTCAGTGAAGTCCACTATATGGAGAAAAATCCTGGAATGTTTTCCTCAAAAACCTTAATTTCTTTTTGACTGAAGAAAGAAAGACATAAACATCTTGGATGACATGGGGGTGAGTAAATTATCAGGAAATTTTAATTCTGAAGTGTACTAATCTTTTAACTTGTGTTCCGTCGGCTTATTGAAGTGCACAGGGTTGTGTCTTTACTGCAGATTTAAGCGAGTGTTTCACAGTAGGGGAAGAGGAAAGAGGAAATATATCGCAAACTCCGACTTTTTCTTGACCCTAGAAATGATCATAATGTGTTCTCATCTCGTGCAGAAGTGGTACAGTCAAAATATTGCATCCATAACTGCAGAAGAGGAGAATATGAGTCTCCTAATTACATTTTGGAATACTTTAACATCCCGACTGACATAGCATATGAAATACTCTGAGTCAGATACACGAATGGTTAGGTTTTGATGTCACTACCGGGGAAAAACGTGATTAATTAATAAAGTCTTGTAAATGTGGTTTGCTTGCGTTGCTGGGATATTGGTCTGCATGTAATCTAAGACAACAATAAGCTGATTTTTGGGAGTTATCAGTGTATTAGTGTGCATCTAAACGTGAAAACCTGTTAGAAAACAGTTGTCATTTTTGCATTTCTCTCTTTTTCAGCAACAAGCTCCACTAAGCTGGAGGATCTGAGCTATCTTGATGAACAGCGAAACACCCCCCTGCGCACGTCCATCCGCCTGCCCTGGCACAACACTGGGGGCAGAGCTCCGCACGACAAAGGTACAGTCAATCCCATCATGCAATTATTCTGTGTGCTTGGTGTTTCTCTTTATTTATTTAAGAATGTCGTGAAACCTTTATTTAGGATAAGTTTGCAATCTGTCATAATTTGCCTGACAATTATTCAAATTCTTACTCCAGATTCTTATTACTTCCATGCAAAACAGCAACAGTAACAACAACATTGTTTTAAATTGTCATAGAAAATGAGACTGTCTTTATGTCTTTATGTAAAAATATATTTATGGATCCTGATTTGTTGTTCTGCCTTTATGCTAAATTAAAGCGGTTTTTGCATTAAGGTGCTTTTTTAGATGACACCTTATATATAAATTACAAAAGAAATAAAAATAATGAAAATTTGGGGGTACTAAAAGTCTTAATTTTCTTTATGTTAAAAAAAAATCGAATTTCTTATTTATTCTCTTTGATTTTGGCATTAAAGAAAGTGTAACTGCAACTCATTTTGGTATATTTTTTCATGACGTGCACCTCAACATTTAGGTGTACGTTGATTGATTGATTGATTGATTGATTGATTGACTGATTGATTGATTGATTGAAATTAAATTTGCTCCAAACATGTTCATGATTTGGTGAGATTCACCCTTGTACAATCTGAAACTGTTGGATGCTCTTTTGGTTTGTGTTTTTTGTAAAAACTTACATAACGTTTAGAGTGAGACATTTCTGTATAGATCTATTTACCCACTCAGGACCCACTCTCTATACACTTCCTGTGGTGAAAATAAGTGTTTTAAATACTCAAGTCCATTAATAATGCAAGAGAACATCATTAAATACATGTGTTTTTCCTCTCAGTCCATCTGTTTGTCTGTTTCTCTTATATAAACGCTCGTGTACCCCGAGGGTCGAGCTAATGTGTGTTCTGCAGGAGCTGCTGCGTGTGTGTCAGTGTTGAGCTGCTATTCTGACCTTGTTGAATGTTCTAATAAATAATGAGAGACATCAGAGGTTTGATTCAATCACAGCCAATGGCAGCAGAGATTCATCAGCTCTGATCAGAGCAGGTTTTTTTATTCCAATTTCTACAGGTGTGTTCATGTGCAAGTGTTGGATCCCAAAAAGGCTCAATTTCATCTGAAATGCAGTGATGACATGATTATCTATGTACATATAATCTATGTATTTTAAATATCACTCTATGTACGTGTCAGTATTTTATTGAAGACGTTTGAGCATGACCAGCAGATAGAGCCGCACGATTAATCTCGATTCAAACACCCCGCGATCTTATTCCTAAATGACAAACCATCTATTAAACTTTTGACAAGTACGATCACAGCGAACATTCAGCGAGTAGTTGGTATGAAACCGCATCACAACCACACAATATCATAATTTCTGTTACAATAATTCAAATTATCACAGAAGTACTGGGAAAGTTTATAATTCAGATATAAACACTGATGTCTACGGAAGCGATCAAAATAGAGTAAAACACATTTTTTAAGGTAGCTTCAAATAATGATTGTATCTATTACATCGTTACACCAGTAGGTGGCGACAAGTGTCTGGTTCATCCAGTAATGAAACGAACCCCTAATTAATTATTTTGTTTAGTTGTCTGTTCAGAATCGTGGGAGAACTGTAATCTCTCTCTTTTTTTTTTTTTTAAACAAAAAAATAAATAAATCATGATTCTCAATTTTTCCAGAATCATGCAGCTCTACCAGCAGCATAACCATTTTATTTTATTTTATTTTATTTTATTTTTTTATTTTATTATTATTTATTTTATTTTATTATTACATTATTTTTTTTATTTTATTTTATATTTTATTTTAATTTAATTTATTATTTTATTTTATATTTTATTTTATTTTATTTTAATTTAATTTATTATTTTATTTTATATTTTATTTTATTTCTTTTTTTACAGCACAGGCCTGTTGTCAGGCTGTCTATGGTTATATTTTTCTTTTCTTGTGCAATTAAAGATTTCAAATGAACTCAAAGGTGTTTTGTCTGAACTTCTCTAAAATATTCTTGTTTGAAAAGGAAGCAACATCAGTGTGATTATAATATGGCTATGGCCAGAGCTTCATGTTCTTCTAGAAGTGAATTGTTCTGCAAATTATAGTGGTCAGTAATCTGCCTTAATGTAAATAACACAATCATCTTTATTAAAAGCAGTGAGCAGTGCTGATGCTGCTCTCTCTCTCCTATTGCGGCCTTTGATCTTGAAATTAGCTGGAGATAATTTAAATGCTGCTTAATATTATTTGAATTGAATATTGGATTTATATGTATGTAAATAGAACAGTTTTAACAAATCAGATAGTTATCTAAACAGTAAAAACACATGAAGTGACCAGGTGTAAACAGGCCATAAATGCTTTCGTTTTATACAAAGAGGTTCTTCTTTTTTATCTTTGTTTGTGCGCTGTGTCCTGGACATATTTTTTGTGAGATTTAACCCAAAAATCACATTTATGTCGTCATCCAAATTGATTTTCACTCTGACTCAGAAAGATGCGCTACTTTACAGCTACTCAAACAGCCTTTCCAAGCACCTGACATCTTTATTTTATGTCAGAGGTGCCCAAATGATTGAGAAACACTGTGATAAAAGTTCATATATGACATTAATGTCATCACATCAGTGACGCATGGATGTCCAACACATACTGTCTGAGGGGATGCCATTCATATTCGCGCAAACAGCTACTAAATGTAATGAAAGTTTATAATATAATGTCACCGTGCTATATTATGGGATTGTTATGTTCTTTCATGCATATTTTGTCTCAATGCACAATAAAATCTCACTCTGGGGCGACATTGAGAGTATTTTAAAACATTATGTGCAGTAAAATAGTTTTATTATACAGTATTATCCTTCCTTCTTAGGTCTAGCAAGGATAAAAAGATAAAACAGCAGATACATGTCTATTTACATTGTTTGCCCGTGATTAAACCTGTGTGTTGTGTTTTGCAGCTCGCTTTGCTCCGTACAAGCCCACTGACATCATGCTCAAGCCACTGCTGTTTGAGGTTCCCAGCATCACCACTGACTCTGTGTTTGTGGGCCGCGATTGGCTGTTCCAGCAGCTCGAGGATGACCTGAGGCCCAGCGAATCAGGCGAGAGCTCCGGGTCCATCCTTGTGGGCAACGTGGGCTTCGGCAAAACTGCTATCATCTCCCGTCTGGTGGCCCTCAGCTGCCATGGCGGCCGCATGCGACAGATCGCATCCAACAGCCCAAGCGCATCTCCCAAAAGTGAGTCCTGAACATTGTTTCACAACACACATGCTCACGGGCCTGAGTCTGGATAGAGAAGCAAAGCAATACCTGTTTTCTGTTTGAATATATTTGAAAAAAATAATTTATTTCTGTGATCAAAGCTGAATTTTCAGCATCATTACTCCAGACTTCAGTGTCACATGATCCTTCAGAAATCATTCTAATATGATGATTTGCTGCTCAAGATTATTATTGTTGAAAACAGTCGTGCTGCTTAATATTTTGTAGAAACCATGATAGATTTTTTCAGGATTCATCGATGAATAGAAAGTTCAGAAGAACAGCATTTATTTGAAATATAATCTTCTGTAACATTATAAATGTCTTTACTGTCACTTTTGACAATAAACAATGGTCTGAGTTGTTTGTGTGTTGATGTTTGACTCGTCTAAGTAGAATAAACAACAGCTGGTGATGTTTGTGCTCATGTGGATATTCATCTGTCACATGTCCAGGTGGGGAGCCGACTTCAGATCTGCCTCTGAGTCAACCGCCTCAGCCGACCCCTCCACCCAGCGCCACTAACACCCTGCGATCCAGCAGCTGTCCCAGCACTCCTGAGCTGCAGCGGCGCCGCGAGGAGGCCGTCAAACGTCTGGCTGCCAAGGTATGTGCAAAACCTTTTCATGATCTGAAAGTGGAAAAGAAACAAGAATCAAACTTGCATTGCTCACATAAGCACCGTAACAACTTGTGATTTCGTGCTAGGACTGAGCGATAAACTGAATAGTCACGACATGTTTGTGATGGTCTTGCTGGTGACAAAATTAATCAGCCTTTGGGAATATCATAATACATTTAAAGGATTAGTTCACTTCAGAATTCAAATTTCCTGATAATTTACTCAACCCTATGTCATCCAAGATGTTTATGTCTTTCTTTCTTCAGTCAAAAAGGAATTAAGGTTTTTGAGGAAAACATTCCAGGATTTTTCTCCATATAGTGGACTTCACTGGGGTTCAACGGGTTGAAGGTCCAAATGTCAGTTTCAGAGCAGCTTCAAAAAGCTCTACATGATCCCAGACGAGGAATAAGAGTCTTATCTAGAGAAATGATAGATCGTATTCTAAAAAAAATAACATTTATATAGTTTTTAACCACAAATGCTCGTCTTGCACTGCTCTGCGATGCTCCACGCATTACATAATCATGTTGGAAAGGTCACGCGTGACGTAGGCAGAAGTACCGATCCAGTGTTTACAAAGCAAACATGCAAAGACTAAGTCAAACGACCTTTACAAAAAAAAGTAAAACAACGATGTTGGACAATTTTGAAGTTGGAGGAGAAAATGAGATTTTCGCCTTACCATGGTACTTTCGCCTAAGTCACGCGTGACCTTTCCAACGTGATTACGTAATGCTGAAACTGACATTTGGACCTTCAACCCGTTGAACCCCAGTGAAGTCCACTATATGGAGAAAAATACTGGAATGTTTTCCCCAAAAACCTTAATTTCTTTTCCACTGAAGAAAGACATGAACATCTTGGATGACATGGGGGTGAGTAATAGTAGACTAATTTCACAATCCTTAATTTTCTTGTGACTCATGAGCATGAGAGTGTTTTCATAGTATATCTCATTTAAACTAAAAAGCATTGTTAGATTTGGTAAGTTTGATTCATTTCAGTGAATCAGTTCAGACTGTCCCGTTTTAATGAATCGATTGTATCAGAACTCTGATTCAGTGATTCATTTGCATCTTCATTCACTCTGAGTGGCATTTTTTTGTCTAAATATTTGGTAAATATTGCTATCTGCATTATTATATTGATGCATATAAATGAACATTATGAAATATCATTCTTCAATGCGTTCATTAAGTGAAAAACAGTTCTTTGACTCCAACCCAGATCTGTAAGAGCCACTCCATAATTTCTCTAACAGAAAATGAGCTGTATGCTTAGAGAATGTTGGCTCATGAAGCTCTTGTTTCAAGACTAATACATACACATTTACCCGAATCAACCAAAGCAAAGCTTTAAATTCAGTCCATGTTGATTTGACACATTCCTGCATTGATTGTTGATTAGTATATAAACTGTGGTCATTGGACAGAAGCAACAAAGCCGTATCTGGTTTTAGCTTCCTGTATGTATAGAACATTTCACACGGCTGCGTATTGAAGTGGGCGGCTCATCCGATGGATCTCTCAGCTGCGGTCCTAATGAAACCGCACAGGTGTGCTGCTGCAGCCGAATCACAGGTGCAGGGCCACGACCTCTGCCTGATCTACAGTGCTGACAGTGTCTTACTGTATGTAAGACTTGTATGTCACAGTCCTGTGTTAATGAACCAGTTTAATAATCAGTTAATGTTGATTATTTCTTTTCAAGGGGTCAAAATTAATTAATAAAATGGATGTTTTGTTCAAAATTATTATGCTTTTCTTGATCTGTGACATTAATAACAGCAGATTTAATGTCTTTGAGAGCCTCTCAAAGAGAACCAAGCACATTCATCTACTCTGCGTTAATGAAATATTTGCATAGAATATATTTAATTTAATCACAGTACTTTTACAGATACGTTTGTATGGCCTTCAATGGCTAAAATGCTTTTTCATGTTAAGTAGAGTCAAATTTATATAGCGCTTTTCATAATGCACATTGTTTCAAAGTAGCTTTAGTAATATGTTTAATTTATATAGCGCCTTTCCCAAGCTCAAGGACGCTTCACAATAGCAGTAAAGAACAATTATTTCGCACATAATCACTTAAATGGACAGTAGACATTTGCCCAATCCAAGACATGAGCGATTGCAGTTGCATATCGCAGTGCAAACAGTCGAAAACAAACAGAAACCATAATATTGTATTACAGACAGCATAGAATTAACATAGGTAATCACAGTGTGCTGATATACAGCAATATCGCATGGCTACGAGTGTGATATTGTGTTTATACAACAGTTCGAAGACACAAGTCTGTAAATAAATAAGAAATAACAACAGAGTGTCTTTATAAGTCTCTTTTGTGCAGAACTTCTTCCTTCCGCCACGGATTCAAATCTCAAGTTGACAGTTTGACAAAGGCTTTGTTGCCAATTCTAAAACGTCACTTTAGAACTAGTAATGAAGGAATGTTGAGTCCCTCCATTGAAACTCATTATATTTTGTACAGTATTATTGAGAGAGAGAGAGAGAGAGAGAGAGAGTCCTTTGTTTACAAAAGTCCCTTTCAATTTAAAAGTCTCTTGCGACTGACTCATAAAGTTTGCCGCCATCTAATGGCATATTAATGTAACTTTCAGTCAATCCATATTACGCACTAATGGACCCTTTCTCAATACCAAATACAACATATTATTTATATAAAATAATATTTATTGAACAACAATATTTGAATTAACAACAATAGCCATTATAAGTGATAATAGGAAATAAACACAAGTGTACAATTCAGTCAAACGTACAAAAGCAGTGCTCTGCAGGATCTACGTTAAATATAGTCTTAATATTAAATTATTAAATTTAACATAGCCCAATTTGATTTATTTGCTCAGGAACAAGTAATAGATTAATAAGACCAAATATTGCCCGTTTTATGTACCCAAAATTAATTATATCTCATGTTTAACCACTATAAGAGACAGCGGCAAACCCCCGAAGCACTGGCCGAGATGAAGCTGTTCTCGGCGGGTACACGAGCTCTGAACGCCCGCTGACGGCCAGGAGCTCTCATCTCCGAAAATGTCTAAACAAATTGTAAAACAGGTGCTATGATTAAATATGAGTCACACATTTCAGGTCTAAACAACTACATTCTCACCTAAAAAACTACAGTTTGTGGTACAAGTTAGGGCTGGGCGATATGACGATATTATCGTATATCGACGATGTCTTGCAAGTATCGCGATGTCGATAATAAAGGTCATTTACAGATGATAATCGCCAATATCAAGAAAAAAAATACAAATTTATTTAACATAGTCCCGTAGTTACCGTAAACACAGTTTTGTCAAGCATGTGTGTGTAACAGATTATATTGGATTCGTGGATTGATATCAACCCTACTCGCACGGCGCTAAGAATGTTAATTTCTGTTTTTAACCGACAAGATTGTTAAATTAGAATTAAAAGGCTAAATTAAATTAGAATGGATAGCCTAAGTGTCAATGACTCATTAAAAATAACAATATTTGTTTTCCAGGGGTTTTGTTTTATATGCGCAACACCATAAACAACAGAACAGGAAGATTCACATCGTGAATCCTGCAGCGCAGAATAAACTCATATAGCCTAAATAAAAGGAATAGATACACAAAATATATTCACTTAAACAATTAACAGATTAACAAAATGAAAGAAAAAAAACTTTGTGACAAGTAGCCTCTATGGTGTTTTAAATGATTTATTTTTAGCGACGCTCTCCACACAAACACGTTCAAAAGAAAGACTGAATTTAGCAGTACGCGTTTTCTTTATTTTACAAAAACAAAGTTTTGTTTTTATTGTGAGTGTACACAGATAAATATTTTAAGTTGTGTATTTTAAGTTGTTTTCACTGGTGTAAGGAAGCAGTTCAAGTGATCACGCCGGCGCCTCGTGCGCACACGTCAGTAGCACTGCTTGACATCGCAGCCTGTTCATTATTAAAATAAATGAAAAATAAAATTCACAAACAACATTTGTAATCACTTCTTTTTTTCCAAACAAATAATACATCATTTTTTTTCATTATAAGAGGCCTATAAGGACACATCGGAGCTTTAAAAACATGAGAAACAATAACCTTTCCGTTTTTGGTCATGCAGAACGAACCTATTTGTTTTTAATCGCTTTTAGACAAATAAATACATTATAGCTTAACTACAAGTTTGAAAAAATCAAAAACAAAACAGCGCTACCGCTACAGGTTAAAATTAAGGAGATTAAACGTGTCATCATGAAATGTGTCTACTCAGGCAACAACACCAAAAATGAGAGAAACATCTGACATTAAGAAAATATTCAAGACACATTGCTACGACATCAACATGCATTTATCGTTCTTACTATCACCACAAGAATGTCCACCTTCACAATGAACTCTGTTAAACTCAGCAGTTCAATTCAACAGTTTTCTTCACGAAACGAAATTCATTTCAAACACTTGATAAGAGCAGCAACACTGACATAACAACAAAGCTAATGTTTTATATTAAAGCACATAAGAAAAGAAAAACCTTTACTTAAATTAAGCTTAGGTCTACTGAATCGCAGGCTATTGTCAGATAAAGTGCAACCAAACTGATGTGTGTTTTCTGTGCATGTCGGCGACGAAAAATAATTTGTTCGAGAGGCCTAATGTAAATAATAAATAGTAATGGTCCGAGAACTGAGCCCTGTGGAACACAATGTTTGAGTAAGACAGTGGGAGATGTAAAATTGCATGGTGATGTAGTATTGTTACTAATTACCAATCTCTAAGAGGCGCATGAGTAAGAACTTATGACAGACAGTATCAAAAGCTGAGGTATAAGCTGAGTAATAAGAGTATGGAAAGCTTGCCCGAGTCACCGGAAAGTAAGAGGTCATTAATGATACTAAGGCAGTTTCAGTACTGTGATGTGAGCGAAAAACCAGACCGATCATTGAGAGCTAAAAATGACTGCAACCTTTTCCATGATTTTTGAGACAAGCGGTAGATTGGAGATTGGGCAATAATTAGCAAAGTCATTTGGGTCCAGCACTCTTTAGTGAAACTGGAACAGTGGCAGAGATAAGAGACATATTTACAAGATATGAGAGCAGAAATGACAGAGGTACAGTGTTTCAAAAGGAATGTTGGTGCAAGATCTAACCGGCATGAAGAAGAATTAGATTTCTGCATTGTTTCACTAATTAAGATGGGGTTAGTCAAGGTAAAGTTTTTAAGCATTTGGATAGACTGAGCTTACTCACGACCAGAAGTGGTCGGTTCGTCATTAAAAATCCAACATAAAGCATCCAGCTTTCCTTGAAAGTGGTGCAAAAAAGAACAGCTTTACAGAAAATCATAATGTTTATGTTTAGCTGTGTTATAATATAGTTACATTTTGAGATAATACAAGCAATCAAGCAGTTGAGATCGCTATATAGTACAGGGCTCGCAAAATTTCAAAATCCCTGGTAGCCCTTCGGCAGGTACTCTTGAGTTTTTGGTAGCCCGAAAATAATTTAACTAGCCCAAATAAAAAAAGACTAGTTTTTACGTAGAAAATTGGACAGGAGTCGAAATATCAATCAAAAACAAAAACACAAATGTGTATTTGGACTGGATTTCTAACCTGACCTGTCTTTTTTTGGCTAAGTAGGACTGAAATACCGCTGTAATTCCATGCGCCTCATAACATTTTCACGGACACACGTCGATTTTCACAATTTTCTCCACTGTGCATACAGTCTCTATAACTTAGCAACAAAAAATTAAGTAAGAGCGACACTTTTACAGGAGGTGGCATCACCAACTGCTTTTAAATTAACATCTATTTAAAGTAAAAGTTCTTCTTTGGCAAAATTACATTTCCTTAATAGTCTAAATACAATCTTAAATTGTCACTGTTTCCGTCACTGCAACTTCCTGAACACACACACAAGACACTAAATATGTTGAACCCAAGCTAAGGCTGGATATAGGCTTCATTAGTTTACCGTCATATACACACAGTGCTTCACAGAGTTACACAGCCGTTACCTGGCACGCGATTGGTCCTGGTTAACTATTTCCATAAAACTCTCCCACACGTTACTTTCTTTCCTTCTTTTTGGTTTGTTTTTAATCTTCCTTTTTTAAATTTCTCTTGGATCTGTTTCATGGACCATGAAATGAGAGTTCTGTTTCATTATCAAACACATTTATGATTTATCTGTCATCCATCCGCAATTAATAGGAATCTTTTTACATTTTTGTTTTTATTACTTGATCGGTGGATATAACTGCGAACCGTGCATCACTACACACACACACATACCAAGTAACGTGCATCATCTAAACTTCACTGCGGACAAATCAGCATGATCAAAAGCCTCCGCGATCGTATTTTTCCTTCAAATAACAAGTCGAGAGAGTGAACAAAGCAAATCAAGAAAGGAATTTTATTTCACTATTTAAGATAGCCCGTCGGGCAGGGAGGAGATGCATTTTGGTAGCCCGACTGGAAAACGCATTAGCCCCGCACTTTACACGAGTATACTGTATGCATGCAGAAAAAGTTATATCATATCCAACTTTATATTCTTTTGCCTGCAGAATTATGCAGTTACAGCATCTAACAGCAGGATCTAACTGGACCTTGTTAACCAGCCAAACTTTCACCCCTTGGTTTGTTTGCCGTGAATGTGCATCCAAACTTTGTTTACAGACGAGCGATGCTTGTTCTGATGCGGACTGACCCATGATTCATGTGTCTTGTATGAAGAGCACTTGCAGTTGTGCAGTAATGTTGCTAATGGACGGCGATGAATATGTGGTGATGTCACAGTTTCTACCGCAGCCGTTTTAATGGAGGACCCATGCTTCAGTGTAATGATGTATTTCCTCTCAGACTGACATGTTTATGGTGGAGGATGTAGGGGTGGGCGATATGGCAAAATTATCATATCACAATTGTTTTCAGACAGGATCCACGATCCATAACACAATTCTTTTTCATGTTGGTTTAAGACTATTTTGCAAGTCACTGAGCAGTACAGCCAAACTAATTTCTCTATTTTATTTTATTTCATTGTTGTATCTTTGTTATGAAATATTAGAACAAAGATGCAAATTACAAATTATAATGCAAATACAATATGATATACAAATGAAATACATTTTTCAGTTACAGTAAAATTTACTACAGAGCCCGTAAAGGGACCTTTGCAAAAATAAAAAAATATGCAGACTTTCACGTGCACTCGAGAAACAATCAAGCGCGCACAAGAAACTTTTTGCGTACTCGTGAGAAACTATTGAGTGTGCACGGTATTATTATTATTTATTTATTTTTTTTGCGTGCTCACTCGTTACAATTTCCAGTTTTAAAGAGGAAAATTTCCAGAAAAAATAAAGATCTATTTGCTCAAAATTTGGCTTTTGTTAGGGCAGTGTACCTCTAATATCATGGCCTTATGTCCGCTAAAACGCATCCTCTGTGAAGGCCGAAATGGGCATGAAATGGGCTGATACGGCTGTGTTGTGCAATAAGTCACATTTGGCAAGTTTAAGAGTCCATAAAAAAGACAGATACAGTAAAAATTGCTCAAAATTCGGCTTTCGTTAGGGCAGTACGTCATATTTCAGGGCTTCATATCCGTGTTAACAAATGTAACTCTGTGGCGGCCGAGAAACTGTGCTGCAAAATGGGCTGATGGCGCAGCAGGTGACTCAGTGTACATTGTCATATGCTAAGTTTAATGGTTCATAAAAAACATTGGTACTCCAGTTTGTCTGCATGTCTGTTGTGAGACTTCAGTGCAAACGCCCGCTGCTGTGATTGGCTAACATCTTTGGCACATTATAACTTATAGCACGTTTTTACTATTACAGCTCTCAAGGTTAACTAATCATGAAAAGTGTTGCATTACATTTAGATCGTGGCATGAAAGGTTGCAGTGATTGTAGCATTGTAGCTAATCCTGTTGTTGAGCGCATGTAAGCAGCATGTGATCTCATCATTGTAACTCAGTTTCTTCACACAAACGAATGATTTCATCATAACTAACAGTGCAAACATGATACAACTAAGATTCATTGAATAAAACAGGAGTTTTGGTGCGAGTCCAGAACCAGATTGCGCTGTTTGATTGACAGCCCCAGTGATTATAAAGAGAGCGTTCTTTGATCGCTTTCTATATATAATTTAAACACAATTTAAATAGCAGATTATTTTCATCCTACTAAGAGAAACAATGTGAAGTTACTGGTTTGATTTACTGACACAGACAAAGAACATCTGACTGTACATGAATCATTAATATCAGAACAGGCATTCGAATGAACACAGTTACTGACATGTTGTTGCATTACTGTCGAGTCCATATCATAGAAGTCTATTTGCAAAGCCTGCGCCGAAATGCAATTGATTTTACCAAAGAATCCACAGTGAAATGTCCTGAATACAAATAAATATAGCTCAACTGAGACATTCATGTTTTTAACCAAAAATAACCATATTCCTAGCATTAGGATCCTTTAAAAGGTGATGTTATTTTTAGTCCTGTATCGCTCTTCTCTCCTTCTCATCTCACTAACACACCAGTGGGTGGAGCTAACGTTGCAAAGGCATTGATTTCTTCTGTGGAGGCGGCGTTTCACCTATAGATAGGCACATTCCAGGACGAGTCGTTCGCTGGGCCTGGTGTCAATAAAAGCTTTTATTGGACTAACAAGGAAGTTTTCAGTTCTGAAACCAGGGTTCCCGCGGATCCTTAAAAAGTCTTAAATTAGATTTTTTAAATTTAAGGCCTTATTTTTACTTATGAGAGGTCTTAAATTTTAGATGACAGTTTGACTTGGACATATCTAAATCATTTACCAAACTAAAACTTATCTAATTAGCGTACATATTATTTTTCTTTGTGGATTTGCTTGTTCACGTGACAATTTGCGGGCCTCGCGGCATTTACGACAGTGTATAACGTAAGGTCTCCTGCACGCGAAAGGAAGAGAAAGCAAAAGAAAATGGGAAAATGTCAGTTCTGTAACAGTTGTAAATTCATTCTTTATGTGCGTAAGTGTGTGTGATAAGTATGATGTATGATGATATCGTGATTATTGTTTTAACGATGTGCGAGCTGACATTGAGTTTGTCACTCACGCTTTCATTGCATGATGTATGCAGTTGTATCCCCTCAAAATTCAAGAGACGTGGGCATTTTTGCCCCGATGAGTTTTTGTCTCATAATTATATCATATGATATGACGTAACTATACAATATCAAACGAGCAAGAGTGCAGTTTTCCTCAAATCGGAACGATTGCAAATGTGATATTTATTTTATACAACAGTTAAATGAACAATAAGTTAACATTGTGAGTTGTCAGTATTGTTTGTTTTTGTTCTTCATTTAGCCAACGAAAATTTCAAAATGAAGAACAGCAGAACAGTCTCCCTGCGACAGACAATAAAGAAAGTCACTTGCTTGGTTTCTGAATCAATCAGTCATTGGAACAAATTGGTTGAATGAATGACTCACTCATTAAGACAGTGACTTGCTGCTCCCTACTGGCAGTTCAGTTTTTGTAAAGTACATTTTAATTAAAAAGTTAAAATAATTTCATATTTAAATATTGAATTAAATTTATGTTGACAAATTGTAAATGCTGTGTAATGCCACTTCTCATGCTGCTTCTGTGTCACCTCTGCTTTGCAAAGATGGAGTTTGTTGATAATGATTTAATTTGATTAGTAACAGCCCTATACTGTGCTATTATTCTAATAGAATTTAATTTGAATGTTAGAATTTGACCTGAAAGGTGATGCATACATCTAATAAGTTTAGAAAAATGCCATTATGTAGGTAAAAATGCCTCTGGAAATCAATTTAAGGTGGCAAATATAGGGGTGGCACACCCCTAATGTATAGTATTAATTTTTATTTCTTCAGGTCTTAAAAAGGTCTTAAAGCCTTAAATCTGACTTAAAGAAAATGTGCAGCAACCCTGTGAAACTTACAGGATATTCTTATAGTACGATGACCTCTTATGTATCAAAAGCTCAAGGAAAAGTACATTTTTCAATTCATGACCCCTTGCATCCTTGCTGAATATAATTTCTCTGTGCAGCAGGTCCTGCAGTGTAAATGCAGTCTTAAGCCTTGTTTATGCTTTCGCCTGGCACCGCGGCACGAGCCTCCGCTAAATGCGCTCGCTCCCCAAACGGACGAGGCGTTTATACCTGACGCACTCGCCGTTGTACTATTCTTTGAAACAACGGGGCGATTCTGAGAAAATGTTCTTTAAATTAGCAGGAAGCAGCGGTAAGAAGAAGTAAGGTACACAGGACAATGTTTGTTTTTTATTATACACTTCAACAAACGCACACTAGGCTACAAAAGAACCAAAGAATCGTGTAAAATCCAGTAAACCTTGTTACTTGTGACATTAGAACAATATATATGGATACGAGAACATATGTATAAAACTAAATTAAACAACAATTTCTTGTTTTATTTAATTTCATGAACATTTTTTATTAAACATGGACCTTTATTTTAATTAATAAGGTTTATTTCTGCTATTGCAGGCTTCTTTTTGTAAATGTAAGCAATTAATTTGGACAAGCGCAAACTGGCTGCTGGTAAAGATACCGGTACAGACGTTCCTGCTCAGGCAGAATCGGCTCAAAGTTGTGCATCATCTGTTGCGGAGCCGCGCGCAAAGTTACAAAAAATGAACGTGCACACCGCCAGGCGAAATGGGGTCTTGCGCACAACCGCGCACACTGCGATGACGTCACTTTCCAGTATAAACCAAGCTTTAGATTCCTCATTAGTGCTCATTGTGGGGAACGAGAGATTCCCGGCGATGCCGTCTTGTGTTTCCTCGGATGTGTGTTGCTTCAATATGTCTGATTCTGCTTTTGAAGTACATAGAGGAGGGACTGGAGCGATGCCAGTGCTGTTGTTTGGATTGCTGCTTCAGCCTTTTGAAATGCAGAGGACTGAAGTTGAGATGCCGTGAACCCGAAGACCCTCTTTATTCTTCTCAGTGTTGCTGAAATCAGTGGCTGCTCAAGTCCTGATCTCTGCATTCACTCTCTGAATAAATAAACTAGTTCAGTGACCTCCTCTATATCGATTCAGATTTTTGAAACATGATTGTTTTGTGTAACATTCTTCATAGTGCAGTCAAACCATGCAAAATGATTTATTACCCAAAAATTTCAGGGACTTCCGTTTTTAATAAGTCATACAAAATAAAAGATAATAATATATTTAAACTGTTAAAGTGTGTGAACGGAGATGTTTTTTTTTAATGGAATATTGCATTTCATCTCAACGCAGTGCTTTGGGTTTCAGCGTTTGGGTTCTGCTGCGTCTCCGTACATCTCCGTCTTAATAGTCTGAGCTGTCCTCTGTCAAACACAATGTGAGCTAAATGATGTATCAACCGTGTTTCCCAGGGGACCTGCCATCCCTCGAGTGTTTCCATGGCAACAGGTTAGCAGGGTGGTCATTTGGTCGCATTTAAAGAGAATTGTACCCATGTGGGCGCCGAGACTCAGGGACGGCAAACGCGCAGCAGACAGCGGCAAATTACGCATTCACAGATAAGACAAAAGCACCTAATTAGAGGCTCATCACTACAATTTTAATAAATGATTGTGTGTCTATTTGCAAAAGAAATTGGGTATATTCCAATCAATCCCTGCATGCATCAGTCACGTAAGCGCAGGCTGATTATTTTTAGCTCTTTCCATTAGTTTGTTGCCTGATTAATTCACATATTTGCAGTTGGTGCTGTGCTGATGGAGAATTGATTAATGTTATCTTTTTAATACCTTTTTGATACCCGTTTTCAAGTATACACATAGCCGGTGAATCTAGACAGACATTTGACTTTCAACATATTCTGCCTAAGAAATGCCCAATTAGACTGTCTGAATATGCATGGCCACAAAAATGGCATTATATTATATTATATACCACAAAAGAAAGTAATCAATGAATAAAATAGTTATAGTTTTTGTTGTTTTTTACCCATGTATTCTTGTATTGTTATGTAATAAGGTTATTACACCAACATTTTAGATATCAGTGAAATTGAACAATTCTTGATTCCAATTTCAATACCACAGCTAAAAATACTATAACTAATATAAATTTCAAAGATTATTAAAGGATTAGTTCACCCAAAAATGGGTGAAATTTCATTTTTGGGTGAACTAACCCTTTATAGACAAGTGAATAGTCAATTAAAATAAAAATGTTTTAAATCACAAGCAATAGCACAAATAAATAAATACAATAGAACAAAGATACAAATGAAATAAACAGTGCTTTTCAGGTAGGTCTAACAGTAGTGTCAGGTCCAGAAATTGAATAAGGTAATCAAATGTAAAATAACACTGCATATAGTCTTCACTGTACAATTAAAGAGAGGTTCATCCTTATTAAATTTACAAAAAAGTTATTCAGTGAAGAGCAGTGAGTGATTTCTTTGTCTTTAGTAGTTTGATTAACATTAAAAACACAGACAGCAGCAGGAATATTAGGCTGCTGTCACTTTAAGACTAATGCACGGATCCAATATAGCCTAATGATACACGTTTAAGTTCACTTAAGCCTACTAACCGACTATGTTTACTAGGATACTGGCCAAGGCAGGCATTTTGTGATAAATTTGTGTGAATTTGTCCATTCAAGCATGAGGAGAATTCATTTTATTATTTGCACGCTGTCCGAGATGCCCAGCTTTCTCTTTGCTCACACAAAACTTGTTACACAGTGCGTGCGTGCGAGTTTTCATTCGCATCTTCTTGCGCTTGAATGCTTAAATTGGCAAAGCTTGAAAACACATGCAGGACCTTCAATGCTTAAACGTGCACCTGAATCATGTTTAGCATGTTTAGCACTGAATGAATAACATTGCATAAGGTAAATAAGAGGATGACATGTAGTGGAGAAGACTAGTAACAAGATTAACGTCGATCAGATACATTTGTGATTAAATCGATTTGTGGCTTTTGAGAATCGGTATCAAATCGACCACATTAAAAAAAGAAAAGAAAAAAAGATTAATCTGAAAAACTATTTTTTTTGCCCAGCCCTATCCCAAAAGTTGTAATTAATGATTACGCAGAATATACAGTTCTGCTCATGGTTTAGTTGCTGCTTAATGTCTCAAACCAAACATTTCTCTTGCTATCTAAATCCTATGTGATGATTGTCTAATCAGGTTGCCGAAGGGTCGAGGGAATTGCACAGCAATCAAGAGATTGATCCTGTTAATGTGCGCTCTGAAACGAGCACTTTGGAGTGTTCACTCAAAGTGAGCGAGTTAATGGTCCCTCCACCTGAAGGAGCTTTAGATTGATGCTCTTTTCCCAGACCTCATCTCAGGGTGAAGTCCGTGCCGTTCCTATTAACCCCACCTGTCCAAATGGGAAATATCCCCATCTGTCAAATGGAGGTTTCAATAATATATCAGGACAAATTAGGAGGGACCCTCAGTAGGCTGGTGCCACTCGGTGCCCTGCTGTCATACCCATCTCTGCCAGGTTTTCTCAATCTGGCCAAACAAACTGTGAGCGTTACTTCAGTGAATGGTGGTGAACTCTGCTGTTAGGACATCACTTCACTTCAGAGAGAAACATTTCACTTAATGCATTCTCTTAGATGTGATTCTTCCTTTTGGGTATGTGAGATTTTTTTTAAGGGAGGAACTGAATAAAGAAATAAGCTGCTTGAGGTTGAGCATTACAGTGATTTTATCACAGATCAAGGCATGAAGTCCTTAAACACTCTTATCCATGGTAAACTCACCTGAACTTACTTAGGATCTTCCCTGTTGTTGTCTTTCAATATTTATAAAGTTGGATGTGACATCTTATGAAATCAGTTTGTATTTTGTTACTCACGTCATGATATCTGTTTGTCCATTTCTCCCTCCATCTGTGTTCAGATACTCACATTTATATCGGTTAGGCTGCTGAACTTTAAATGCAAGATTTTCGGAGGTAGAGAATGGTAGCGATAAGAGGCTGAAACTCTCATTTGTGCCCTGCATTATTTATCAAGTGCAAACAGTGGCATGATATTGGGCTCCAGTGTTAGATCAACATGGATTTAAAGCAGCTCCTCAAGGGCTTGCAGACCACATGCTGCTGTGATACGAGCTTCAGTTCAGCAGCCAATAATAATAATAGCCCTATAATAAAAAACAAATGTTTTAAAAAAGAGTTTGAAACTGCTCTTGATAACAACAGAATAGCCAAAAAAATGGCATCTGCATATTATTATATTATATTATATCATATCATATTATATTATACCATGTCCTGGTTTATATCATATCTCTCTGGTCGCACTCGGTTTGTCCAACTTAAACATTTTCGGTCAAGATCATCTACAGTTACTAGTGGTGTTCCTCAGGGTTCTGTTTTGGGCCCGCTTCTATTCATTATCTACTTACTGTTCATTATAAACTAAAACTGAAATAAAAATAAATTAAACCTAAATAGTAATATTTAAAAAACAAAATAAAAACTAATAACATGACAAAAGCACCTAACAAAATGACTAAAAACATGAAAAATAAAAGCAAATTCAATATAATAATAAAGCTAAAATAAAATCTGGTTCACAGTACACTAACTTATATTAACATTAACAAACAACTTTTGCTACTAAACATTTTCGGTCTACAGTTACTACTGGTGTTCCTCAGGGTTCTGTTTTGGGCCCGCTTCTATTCATTATCTACTTACTCCTACTTACTTACTGTTCACATTTTCAGGAAATATGGTATTCACTTTTACAGCTACACCGATGACACCCAGCTCTACCTGTCTTCCAAACCCCCTGACTCTTTTCCTCCGCCTTCTTTGTCCAGCTGTTTAGCTGAAATTAAAGACTGGCTTTCAGCAAACTTTTTAAAACCCAATAGTGATAAAACCGAGGTCCTACTTGTAGGCACAAGATCTACTTTGACTAAATCTGATTGTTTTCCTGTGGATATTGATCAACACGCAATTTGTCCTTCCTTGCAGGTTAAGAGTCTGGGTGTTATTCTGGATAACCCACTTTCCTTTGAAGTTCGTATTAATAATAATATTATGTGTATTGCATATTTTCACCTGCATAATATTAATCGTCTAAACAACACTGCACTCCTCATCCATGCACTGGTTACTTCACATTTCGATTAATGCAGTGCTCTTCTTACTGGTCTTCCTTCCAAACTTCTCTATAAACTTCAGTTGGTTCAGAACTCGTGTTCTGTCCAGAACTCCTTCTACTGAGCACATTTCACCAATTCTTTAGCAACTACACTGGCTTCCAGAGAAGTATCGCATTGATTTCTGGCACTTCACAATCTCGCTCCTCCATACCTTACTGATCTTCATGTTTATACCCCTTCACACACTCTTAAGATCTTCACTCTCACTCTCTCTTGTGTCACCATGAATACACTTAACTACCATGGGGAACTTTTAGCCATGCGGCCCCTCACCTATGGAACTCTCTCCCTCTTGATATTCGTAATAGTTTTTTTATTTCAGGATTTTCTTAAACTTATTGTTAGATCTTTGCATATACATGAAAATGATGAAGTATTTTAATGCAGGGTTTCTGTGGGTCTTTAAAAGGTCTTAAAAAGTCTTAATTCCCCCTTACACAAACTAAGGCCTTAAAAAGGTCTTAAATCAGAGCAGAAAGTCTTAAATTCATGATGTCAGGGCATTACTTATTGCATGCACTTGCATTGTCCTGTTTTTCAATACAAATATCTAAACACCTTTGATACATCTATTTGAGATGCCTAAAATGATGAAAGATCTTGTTTTTTTTATGCTTAAAACAAGAATAAATATCTGTTATGATATCTATCTGTTATGAAAACTTCCCTTTGAATAAAGAGGATTTTTCTGAGCCCATTGGCAGATCTTTGTTCTTGTTTTAATCATAAACATAAACAAGAGTTAATATTTTATGTCATTTTGCATGTCAAGTAAATGTTTCTTGATTTAATAGTATTTAGACAACTGCACTGGAAAACAAGTCAAAAATACTGAGGAAGAACCATCATTTTTTTACTGTGTGATCAGAAGGTCCATTTTCTAGTGGTTAGGAGCTAGAATTAGCAATTAATTAAAAAGTAATAGAAACTGCTGGAAGTATTTTCAAACTCTGAAGTGTTGCTAATACAACTCCCTAGACATTTACATTTAGAGAACATATTGTAATTTTTTTTCCTTTCGATTTATTCCTTTTGTTTCTTTACTTGGTCTTAAAAAGGTCTTAAAAAGTCTTGATTTAGCTTCATAAAACCTGCAGAAACCCTGTTATTTTTTTATTTAGTAAAAAACTGCAGAATAAGCATTGTTTATTTTAACTAGATTTTACTGTATTTTGCGTCTTCCATTACACATTTGGAATGTACTTGAGTACAGTGGTTGAAATAATTGTTCTTCTGATTTAAAAAAAAAAAAAAAAAAAGAAGCCATTTCAGAGCAAATGCATAGAGTTGAATATGGCAATATAAATAGCTTCTGTATAAAAATTACAGAAAATGCTGCATGATTATAAATGTAAATCAGTTGCATATGAAGTTTTTTAAAACTATCTCTCTCTCTTGTTCACTCTGCAGGTGGTGGCGTATCATTACTGCCAGGCTGATAACACATACACGTGTCTGGTTCCTGAGTTTGTGCACAGTGTGGCCGCTCTCCTGTGCAGAGCGCATCAGCTCACTGCATACAGAGAGCTGCTGCTGAAAGAGCCGCACCTACAGAGCATGCTCAGTCTGCGCTCTTGTGTGCAAGACCCCATCGGTGCCTTCCGCAGGGGGATTCTGCAACCGCTCATCAACCTACGCAAAGGTACAGAAACACAACCGGCCCGTCAACATGAAATCACCCCATTCACTTGCTTAAAGGTGCAGTAAGCGATTTCTGAGAAACACTGTTGATATTTGAGGTCAACCCAAACAAACACACCCATCCCTTCATTGCTCCACCTCCAAAATGCACAAACAGGCAATATACATGAGTGATGAGTGGATGTCTCTTTATCATAGTTGAAGTGAAGCAAAAGAATGCTAAAATAAAGCAAAGATGAGTAATGAATGACAAGGAAGAACAAAAAATGGATGCGCCCCCTACTGCTGATTGGCTCACTCTCTCTCCTCCCCTATCGTATGGACACACCCCCTACTGCTGATTGGCTCACTCTCCTCCGCCATCATGAGTGAACACGCCCTACTGCTGATTGGCTCAATCTCTCTCTTCCCCATCTTGAGGACACGCTCCCTACTGCTGATTGGCTTACTCTTTCTCCTCCCCATCTTGAGGACACGCTCCCTACTGCTGATTGGCCTACTCTTTCTCCTCCCCCATGATAAGTAAACACGCCCCTGACTGCTGATTGGCTCGCTCTCCTCCGCCATCATGAGAGGACATGCCCCCTACTGCTGATTGGCTCACTCTCCTCCCCCATCATGAGAAGACACGCCCCCTACTGCTGATTGACTCATTCTCCTCCGCCATCATGAGTGGACACACCCTACTGCTGATTGGCTCACTCTCTCTCCTCCCCCATCATGAGTTAACACGTCCCCTACTGCTGATTGGCTTACTCTCTCTCCTCCCCATCTTGAGAGGACACGCTCCCTACTGCTGATTGGCCTACTCTTTCTCCTCCCCCATAATAAGTAAACACACCCCTGACTGCTGATTGGCTCGCTCTCCTCCCCCATCATGAGAGGACACGCCCCCTACTGATGATTGGCTCACTCTCCTCCGCCATCATGAGTGAACACGCCCTACTGCTGATTGGCTCACTCTCCTCCTCCATTATGGGCGAACACACCCCCTACTGCTGATTGGCTCACTCTCCTCCCCCATCATGAGAGGACACGCCCCCTACTGCTGATTGGCTCGCTCTCCTCCCCCATCATGAGAGGACATGCCCCCTACTGCTCATTGGCTCACTCTCTCTCCTCCCCCATCATGAGTGGACACACCCTCTACTGCTGATTGACTCACTTTCCTCCTCCATCATGGGCAAACGCACCCCCTACTGCTGATTGGCTACAAGTGTGTTGTGCTGCTCCGATCCAGTTCGATCGACTTTCAACATTGTTTCTCAGATATCACTTACTGCACCTTTTAAACATGTTTGTGGTTGTGTTGTGAATGATTAATCAGTTGCACAATATTGCAAAGAAAATAATATCATTCAAACATTCCTCACTCAGAAATACATCGCATTATGGAATCAAAATGGGTTGCAAATGTTGTTGATTTTAATTCCATAATTGAGTGATATTTTTTGGCCTGTCCTCCGACTCTCTTCCTCCTGCATCCGTTACAGTTCAGAGAAGGTTATGTGGACAGAAGGAACATCATGAAGCATTTTATTAAAGCGGATGAGTTGGGATTGCATGCGTTTAATGTTCGGGCAGATGGTCTGATTATATGAATGGGGTGAATTTGCTTTATTGTTGCATTAAATGCAGAAAAATCCATTTAGCTGCACTCATGTACTGGCCCACATTTATTTCTTAGAAATTAAATCAGTGAGATTAATTAAGTCAGACTTAATATATAAGACGGTCTTTAGTTTTTTCTCTAAAAGAATGATGGGTTTGACAATTGAGAACCTGTTCCAGTTTATAAAAAAGAAAATACTAAAACTGAATGATTTTTATGACATTTGGTTTAGTTAATAGTTTGTCTACATTCTTACAAAACAATTGAATCCTCTTGTTTTTCCTCTTGATCCTCTACAGGTTTATCTTGCGTCATCTGTGCGTTTATTTTCTCTTAAAGCTCAGGCTCTCTCTGAGTCTCTGAGATCTCAAGGTCATTGTGGTTTGTTTTATGTGGAGGTCCAGTCTTTTGCTCCACTCGATCGATATTTTATTGTAGAAGTGTGCGTTTCAGACGCAGATAAACAAACCCTGTGTTTGTATGATGGAAATGGAAGACGCTCTGGATCAATACAGCCTCGTGAGGAGAAAGGACAAACCAGATGAAAACCAATCTTAAGCTCTGCCTGCACTGATAAAAAAAAAAATAAAAAATGTCTTTCTTATAAACACACATGCACTTTATAATATGTTTAAGTCTTAATACGTTATGCAATCTTGCTTCAAGTAAATGGATCTTATTTTAAAAACATTCAGTCATTTTACATGGAAAATAATTTTTAAAAAAATGGTAAAGAATTCAAATGTTTCTGAATGTCCGCTCCAGCTACACATTACTGAAATGGACTTGAGGGGACGAGTTTTTCCCGAAGCTCTCCATCATGCCATGAAGAAGTCAGCGCAGAGATTTGTGGTGGAGGTTTAAAAGCAGAGATGGTTTATGGATGCTGCTCAGCCATATTCCTCATTCAAATAATATTTCAAAGCTGAGGAAGTGCAGCTCTTGATCTGTCGCTCACCGAAGAACTATTTCTCCTTCTCTGTGTTATTCTTCTGTGACTGCTCAGCTCTGGAAGGTCGCTCAGATCTCGTGTGTAATGAATTATTAAAGTTCTCCCGACGGCTCCGGAGGGCGACGCTTCAATTGAGGCAAAACAAAGACGTGCCACATCTGAGGACTTTAATTGTGAAGTGGACTGTTCTGTGCTCATCATCATTACACTCTTTATTCTATAGCAGAGTGATTAATAATATTATTTTATTAAGTTATTTATTTAAGAAATGTTGAAGTCAGTCTCAACTGTGTGGGAAAACGTCTTCATGTTTTTAGGATCTCTGCAATATAACTATAATGACCACATAACTCAAAGGAAAGAACAAACCATTGCAATTCTAGAGCTGGACTCTGGATACAGATCTAAAGTTACATGAGCGAGTTCATTAGTGCACAGGAGACGCATTAGTGCTGAAGCTCAGTAGATTTACAGTTGTTCTTATGCTCTCTCTTGACCTCTTTCCTGGTGTGTGACCATTTATTAATGGATAATTCTGACTCAAACTGGACAAGCTGCATTTGAAGCTGCAGATTATGAAAGCTGGTTTCCACCATGAAATAAAAATTGAGACTTTTTATCTCATAATTCTGACTTTTTTTTCTCGCAATTGTGAGATATAAACTGACTGATGTTTTTTGTCTCACAAATTTGACTGTATATCATGCAATTCTGACTTTTTTTCTTGCAATTGCGAGTTTATATCACGCAGTTATGAATTTATATCTCACAATTCTGAGGAAAAAAAGTCAGAATTGCGAGTTATAAAGTCAGAATTGCAAGATATAAACTCACAATTGCAAGATATAAACTCACAATTGCAAGAGAAAAAGTCAGAATTGTGGCTCTATCTTGCAATTCTGATTTTATAACACAATTCTGACTATAACTCGCAATTGTACGTTTAAAATTAGAAATGTTTGGCAATAAACTGAAATAAGTTGAAGTTGAAGCACTAAAATTAACGGGAATAGCATACCTAAAAGTAAACTACAACTGAAATTAAAATAAATTAAACCTAAATAGTAATATTTAAAAAACAAAATAAAAACTAATAATTCTTCTGTATTTTAATGTTTTTAATTTTGGCTATCAGAGAGGAAGATTCCAGAGGAAGATTGCATCATCTTGATTGACGGGCTGAATGAGGCGGAGTTTCACAAGCCAGACTATGGTGACACTGTCGCCTCCTTCATCACCAAGATCATCTCCAAGTTCCCCAACTGGCTGAAACTGATCGTCACCGTGAGAACAAGCCTTGTGGTGAGACATGAATATCTACTGTTATCTGGAAGATTTAAAGCTGCAGGTCACGAGCCAAAAATAGGTGGCAGGTCTGTTCTGGTGGGTCAGCAATGCTAAGCAGCTGTAGTTAGGATAGCAAATTATCTACTTTTAAAAGTATATTTTGTTGTTGATGTCAAAGGTTGTTAAATTAGACCGATTGTATGACGCCCTAATCTTCAAAAACCATGAACAAAACTACTAAATATATAAGAAAATATGAGTTAGACAACATTGAATGCAGTTTTTTTTTTTTTTTTTTTTTTTTTTTTTTTTTCAGTGAGGATAAATATGGTTTGTGGTTTTTGCACAATGAGTCATATTTCACCCCCAAATCAAAAGAGAAATACAAATTATATTTTGCTTAAAGAAAATGGAGTGCAACAGCTGGAGTCCAGAATTTAAAAAACTCCATAGGAAAATTCATTTTAATGATAACTTATAAAGATAGCCCTACTGTGAGATACGAGGTTGTTAATTGATGGTATTTGCATCTGTTGAAGCCGTCAGCCCTTATTTTTAAAATAATTGTGTTTAACAGCGGAGTTCGTAGTGGAAAACTACATTACCCATGATGCTGTACAGAAAAGTCCACCAATCAGAGAGTCGAAACAAGCAAACTGCACTTTAGCTCCGCCCACTCCCATGAAGCACTGCGAATGACTTAATCGAGTCGATTTCTCTATGCTCTCAAAATACTGAAATATTTGTATATACAGTATGCATATTTTGAAATAAACTTAAAATATAGTTTTATATATATATATAATCAATGTTCTATATTTCTCCATCGTTTTTAACGCAATAGTTTTTTTACCGAATAATTTTTTACAATCCCTATGGGAGAAATGAATGGAAAAATACTTCTGAGACCAGCACTGCTTAAAAAGGGGACAGGCACTGTTGCACTCTATAGTCTTCTTCTTATTTTGTCTTTTCATTTGGTGGTGAGATGTGTTTTGTCAGATTCACCCATATTCTTCTAATGCGCTCAGATCAGGTTTGGTGTTACCTTCACCATTTCAGACTTTCTCCACCTCGTCTTGTCACTTTGGGCAGGAGAATCTTGTAGCTCTAATAAGGAACATTGACCCTCCAAATGAGACGGTATGACAGCTAGACAGTAATCCAGACAGTAGGAGGCGAAAAGGAAAAGGGAGCGAATTCAAGAGCGAGAGAGTGTTCGTGTTGGCGGCGTTTTGACAGCTTGAAAAAGGTAGTGCTCGACTAGCAGAGCAGAATCATCTACTGTTTGATACGTGTCAGACGACAGATTGGAGTGTGTGTGTGAGTGAGTGAGAGAATGAGCACAAATGTGTGTTTTTGTACTTATGAAAGCCTCCTAATGCGTTCTGCGTCTAGCTGTCACTATAAGTGAGGAGAGCCAGTCTAGGACTGACCGATATTTTTTTTCTTAGCCTTTTGACTATTTGTTATACATCTTGATATTCATGTATTTGCTCTGAAATGGTATAAAAGGGAGATTTTTTTTTTATTTACAGTCACTGTAGCCTAGTAGATTTAAAATGTTTAATGTATGAAGTAAAATACACTAAAAACAGTTCACATAATAAAGGCACGTTTTTTTTTATATATATTTAAAATATCTGTTGTTTCTACATTAATTTGGAGATTAAATGTGAAATTATTACAATATGAAAATATATTAAAAACTTGAATATTAAGTGCCATTAATCACGATTAATTACAGAAAAATGTGTGATTAATTATTTCATTTTTTTTTAATTGATTGACAGCACTAGTAGCCTTAGAGATCTGTGTATCAAATAGGGTAGAGTGTATATGAAAATATATGTAGGTAAATATTGCTTTATTTTAAAGGTGCATGTGATTGAATATGATTCTTCCTCATGAAAAACTGTAAAAAACATGCCTTGATCTTTGAACTAATAATCAGACATTTTGTCAGTTTCTAGTGTGATTTCATCTGTTCAGTTGTGTGTGATGATGACAGTGTAACGCATCGCCGCAGCCTTTGAAGCCTTTTACCCAGCGGTTTCTCCAGGTAGCAGGATGTGTCTCACGGGTTGTTGTGTTCCTCATCAGCATGTCGTGTGGCGGCTGGATGAGACTCGTGTGTGTGTGATGTAAAATTCATTCTGTTCTTCTCTCTCCACTGCAGTACTGTGTTATTTCTGCAATATGAGCTGCATTATTGGCTCTATTGACTGTGTGTGTGTGTGTGTGTGTGTGTGTTTCCAGTCTTCCAGTTGACCTTGTGGACCCTGGTGATTTTGTATGAGTGTAAAGAAAAAGCCTTTAAGTGTTTGTCAGTAAATGTGATGTCTGGAGAAAACCGTAGCTGCGTCTCATTTCGGAGGCTGCATCCTCCGGAGGTCGCATATGAAGGCTGCATATGTCATCAAGGATGTCTTATTTAAGAAAAGTAACCGTAATAAAATTGACTGTTATTCCTCGTGAGGTGTAAAATACTGGAATTTCTTTCTTACTTTACAATCGTAACGGTTATTTTTCTTAATTGAGACTTCCTGTTATTCTATCAAACATACTATCTGTATGTGTTATCTGTAAAAGAGTCATTATTAAGATATGATGAAAACCTGTCCTTTGACTTTTTAGTTTTATTTTATTTTATTTTATTTCATTTTATGATTTCATTTTGTTTTTATTTTTTATTTTATTTTATTTTATTTATACCTGTTTATGAAATAATGAAACAAATTTAATTAAACTTTTTTTTTTTTTTTTTAATTATTTGATTTTGCCAAATACCTTCATCTGGTACACCACTTCTATTTACAGTTATTTGTTTATTTTTACTATTAATATAAATAATTTAAAAACAATGCATAATATGATTTCCATTGGTGTTTTCAGTGTTAAAACCTGTATAGTTTATATAAATATTATAGTATTTTATATAGTATATTGGAATTACAAAAGTTTAAAGCTGAGTGGTTCAGAGGCTGTTCAACGTTAATTTTCTCAACATGTAAAAAAAAAAGTTATTAATTTACATTTAAATTGTAGTTTAACGTTTGTGTGAAGGATTTTCATTGAAAAAAATATTTTTCTAGATGTTAGATGAGAATTTTTCACTGAAATAATAAAATAAATAACTAAAATCAAGTTATTCTTTAAGATGTCAGTAAATAATTTCCATTAGCTTTTATGGGAGAAAAAAAAAATAAATAAATAACTGAACTGAATTTAAACTGTTAACATCAAAAAAGGTTGAGAACGACCCAAAAACATAAATTGACCCCCTTTGGGAAAACGAGTCCTGTCTAAATAATGTTTTTGGGAAACATAATATATTCTGTGAGACACTTCTTGACCTTCCCGCCTTGTCTTTACAGGAGATCACCAGTCTGCTTCCCTTCTCCAAGATCAGCCTGGACGAATTCCCGGACAACAAGGAGATCGGGATGGACCTGAATGCCTACATACAGTACCGCATCAACGGCAGCCAGAACATTCTCAACAACATCTCCCTCAATGGCAAGGCCGACCCCATCATTGTGGGCAAAGTCAGCTCCCACCTCACCTCCCGCAGCCAGGGGTCATACCTGTACCTCAAACTGACCCTTGACCTCTTCGAGAAGGGTCATCTGGTCATCAAGAGCGCGAGCTACAAGGTGGTGCCCGTCTCTCTTTCGGAGCTCTACCTGCTGCAGTGCAACATGAAGTTCATGACCAACTCTGCGTTCGAGCGTGCTGTGCCCGTTCTCAATGTGGCACTGGCGTCTCTTCACCCCATGACGGACGAGCAGCTGTTTCAGGCGCTGAATGCGGGCAGCGAGCGAGGAGAGCTGCTGTGGGAAGACTTTCAGCAGAGAATGGAGACCCTCTCGTGTTTCCTCATCAAACGCAGGGATAAGACGCGGATGTTCTGCCACCCGTCCTTCAGAGAGTGGCTGGTGTGGCGAGCGGATGGAGAGAGTTCGGACTTCCTGTGTGACCCAAGGTGAGCTTCAGTGTTGTTTAGTTTAATGTAAATGTGTAAATATCTTACAGGAGCATAAGAGAGTGGAGGAAAAATTGGACTACGGTTTTTAACATACGTTTAAAGGATTAGTTCACTTTAGAATTAAAATTTTCTGATAATATACTCACCCCCATGTCATCCAAGATGTTTATGTCTTTCTTTCTTCAATCGAAAAGAAATTAAGGTTTTTGAGGAAAACATTCCGGGATTTTTCTCCATATAGTGGACTTCACTGGGGTCCAACGGGTTGAAGGTCCAAATGTCAGTTTCAGTGCAGCTTCAAAGAGCTCTACATGATCCCAGACAAGGAATAAGGGTCTTATCTAGAGAATCAATCGGCCATTTAAATAAAAAAAATTTAAAAAAAGTATATACTTTTTAACCACAAGTGCTCGTCTTGCACTGCTCTGCGATGTGCCACGCATTACGTAATCATGTTGGAGAGGTCACGCGTGTGATGTAGGCAGAAGTACCTATCCAGTGTCTACAAAGAGAACATGCAAAGACTGAGTCAAATGACGATTTTGAAGTTGGAGGAGAAAATGAGATGTTTTTCGCCCTACCGCGGTACTTCCGCCTATGTCATGTGTGACCTTTCCTACTTGATTACACGTAAATGCATAGTTTCAATTCAAAAAGGGTCATATTTGAGAAAAAAGTCAAGTAGTTTGCATCACTGGATGATACTGTCGGTCGTTTAACATTTCTATTACAAAACAGTTGATGTATTAAATGTTTCGCTATTTAGGCTACATCTTATCTCACTCCCTTTCAATGTTAATGTGACGCTTCACGGTGGAATTCATGCTGAGGCACTGAGACCACTGAGGCAGACCATACTAAAAATTGAACTTTTAAAGGGGACCTATAACGCCCCTTTTACAAGATGTAATATAAGTCTCTGGTGTCCCCAGAATGTGTCTGTGAAGTTTCAGCTCAAAATACCCCACAGATCATTTATTATAGCTTGTCAAATTTGACCCTATTTGGATGTGAGCAAAAAAACACAGTTTTTATGTGTGTCCCTTTAACCCTCTTGGGTCTGATGATTTTTGGGGCCCTGGAGAAGTTTTGACATGCCCTGACATTTGTGCTTTTTTCAGTTGTTCATTAACATATTAATGGCAAAAGTGTCTTTACACTGTATTTAGCACGAACTAGGCTACCATAATATGTGAGCAACATGTATGTACATGTTTGTATTTTTGGAGGAATAACGTTTATGCGTGGTTATTGAAAAAATAAAAAACTTAAGTCACTGAAATAAGGCCACAAAACTAATATTATATATGTGTTCACAAGACTTCTGGGTATTAGAGGTTGTAGACTAGAGTTTTTGCTTTAAAATTATGTAAAATTATCCTGCCTACTCGTTCATATAAAACAATATATTGTTTTAAATTTTGTAAGACACTTTTTGTCAAGAAACACAGTATGCGTCTTCATGAATAATGCTGTGATTCACACCTGAGAAGACAAAGACCTGCATAATGACCCGCATAATGAGCCCTTTCAGTCAGGTAGGCTATGTGAAAAAACCCTCTGATAACAGGATCATATCAGCTGTATTAACGTAAATATAATGTCCACTCTTGACAAAAAAAACCCCATGATTTTTGTGATCTCATGCATGCATGTATTATTGCACATTATTTGGAAAGCGATTTCTGTAAAAGAAAATATCTCCCTTTGCATTGAACTTTGAGCATCACACACATATATATGCATATTTTTAGAGAAACCATCAATTCACCATTTCAAACATTCATTGTAGCCAAATAGATTTATCTAGTTAAAAGATTGATGACTCCTAAATAAAACAACTCTAATGCCGTTTTTGTTACTGATTTTAAATGAGATGCTATTGAAATATGTCTTTACACTCTCATACTCATGCGTCTAATGACAGTTTCACCTGCAAATCATTGCAAATACATTGTTAATATTCAATTGCTCAGGTCTAGTGACATTACAGTTTAATAAAGAATCAATAGCTTGACTCCATTATTGAATATTCAAGTCTGAAATTGTATGCAAATCCAGCGGGAAAAAAATCATCAAAAAAAAAAAAAACACAAAGGTGAAAAATCACAAAAGCTGCATATTATGACAAGTGAACGAACTCTGAGTTAGTGCACATTGACTGTTAAACAGCACTTAATGTAAGTCTTGAATTTGACAGCTCTAACACTCCTGCAGTGAATTGAGATGAATGTCTCCAGCTCTGTTCATTATGATGGATGTACAGTATACTATATTGTATGTTTAAATGGACATTTAGGTGAGGACGTTGTTCTCTTTCATCTGAGCTCCAGACACTGTTGAATTTACTGACTTCATTAAAATAAGAACAGGAGTTTTCTGATTGGACGCAGACAGATTGTGCTTGTGTATGTGTGTGTGATTCCTGATCTGTCTTCGCAGTCGGCTAATGAAATATCTTCGTGATCTCCTTGATGAGATGATGAAAGCCAGTGCTGATTTAAGATGTCTGTGCAACATCCTGTTTCCTCTTATTTAATTACTTGGAAATGTATTACTAGTCCAGCTTTGATAATAGTCAGACGCTACTAAAACCAAAACATTTTTATTTATTTAAAATAAAATGAAAAAAATTATAATAAAAAACTAAAAACTATATAGACATACATATATATATATATATATATATATATATATATATATATATATATATATATATATATGGGCCATTGACGAATAAGGTTTTTAAAAGTGTAAAAAAAAACATAATGGAGATATAATTAATTTTGAAGTTTGATTAAGTGTTAACAATGAGATTATGCGGTTTTTATAATCAGTTAACACTGCTTTTGTCTTTTTTTTTATAATATGGACAACATTTTTGGTTTAACCAAAATTGCGGTTTTACCGAAAGACACTTTTGGTTATACCGAATGGCGATATTTTCAAACGATGCTAACAGGCTTATATCTAGCTAGTTAGCTTGCTAGCTAGCTAACAAAAGGACAATCAAACATTTTATATTTAGTACAAGTTTTTAAAATATTACAACATTTTCCATGTTTTATAGCGGTTGTACCGAATGACCTGATGTTGCGGGACATGCGTATGATCAAGTGAAAACATTCATTTTTCAAATAGATAAAAGACAGTTAGTTACTTTGCTTCACGACCATGTGGTGCTTTGCAGGTTTCTGAATGATGTCACATCCTTTCACATGATATTGAGCGCATGACTTCCAAAATGGTCCCTTTATATTGGTTACTCCGAATGACATCAGTGAAATTCATTTTTCCAGACATTCTTTCTTATAACAAAGCAACGACTTCTACACATACTTTAATACCATTTTGCACTATGTTGATGTATGATGTTATAAAATCATGCCAGAATAAAAAATATATACATTTATTACATTTTAAGATATTTTAATCACAAATGAAATGGCTGTATTGGCCTTTGGACAGTTAAACCAAATGACCTTTTGACACTTCAAAATCTTTAAAATACCTTTATATGTAGCAAAATATAATTAAAACCTTTTGGATTCAATAAAACAGATCTAGTTGTACTACCTTATATACTTTGGATGGCATATCTTTGTTTTTTATTATTTTTAAGGCAAATAAATGTCCCATCACGTAATTGACTATATATATTAGGGGAGGGAGTCCAGAGTGATTTTTTTCGTGCTTTGTCCCACTGCTTTCCCTTTAAGATATAATTCAAAGATCCAGTACACTGATACTGATACACATGCGCTGTCTGTCTCGTTTTTTCCCAAAGACATAACCTACTATGTTTGTTAGGACACTCGCTAAGATGGGCATGTTGACATAATTTTTGTGTGAATTTGTCAGTTTAGGCGCAAGGCTTGAAAGAGAATTTGCGCGAGAGTATTTGCACGCTGTGATGCGGCTCTCCGTGTACGCGCTTCGGATGAGTAAACACACACACACACACACACACAAATCTCCTCACAGCGTGAGATGTTCAGGTCTCACCTGCACTTGCGCACTATCAACACCCAGGTGATGACGGCGTAAATGACTGCTCATAGAGCTTTCGGCATGTCATTGAACATTTGTTTACAACGAGTGACTGTTTTGTCCATGTTCTTTTGATCATCGCTGTTGTAACATATTGGGAAACTAGAATGCATATCCATCGACTGAAACATACATTAGCCGAATCCGTTTGTCTGTTTTGCACGTTGTTTTCAACAAACCATATTATAGATGCATCATCAAAATTGGGATGAACCGCGGTGCAAGCGTGTGCCGAAC